>JADBJO010002809.1:130000-160000 GCA_016801955.1 Conus betulinus | reverse complement strand
CTCCTATTTGAAAATCATTTGGTTTGTACATTTTTTTAAATTTGGCAAAGATTCAGACCTGAAACTTTTCTTTTGAATTTGTACTTTGAAATCACTTGATTTCAATGAGTTTCTAGATGGCAAGGAATCAGATCTACACACCTGCATCTCCAGCTCCACTCTGTCCAGCTCCTGCGTTGCTTCCCGCCCATTTCTGCTGACTTGCGTCCTTCTCCTGAAAAGTCCGCCACATGACGGTCATTGAAAGTCAACAACTAACCACAGACTGTAGAGCAACAATGTGCTAAAGTCTGCTGAATCCCTTTGAAGAAATCAAATGAAACAGTACAACACATTAAACAGAGAAAACACACAAACTGATGTGCACTTCGGAGCGATGCTCCTTCAAAGCAAAGAGTTTTACATTGCATATTTAAAAGCATTGAGTTTTGAATGTGCTATTATCTGAAGTACACATCTGTTCATTTTTTCCTATACTGAATCTGTGGTCAACTTTCTTATTTCACTGAACTACAGTCAGGGTTCCATCAGTTATTCAGTTGTTTATCATGTCATTTTACTTTTATGTATCATTATTTCTTTTCTGATTGTTTATTTGTTTATACATTCACTTTCCATTAAAGCTAATTCTTCTACAGAATCCTGTTCCCCCTCATCCCCACTCTTTCTACTTTAAAAGTTCTCTTCTTTCAGCATGGAAATAATTACAAGGTTTTCATTTCATACCCACAGAATTCACATGCATAATTTCTAATGTAGCAATGTAAAAACAATATGTAGCTGAAACTTCAGAAAAAAAAAGCTTTGTAATTTATTCTTTCTTTAAACAATGTAGGGCAATTATTGATTTAAGTAAGTTAAAACAAAAAAATATCATCCACATGACGACTTACTTTCATGCATGCAATTATACTCAGGAGCATACATTTAACAGACCATCTCCAATCACACAGCATAGAATGGTGTTCTGAGATAAGTCCATCCTCCCGCTTCTTGCCTCCCCCCCCCCCCCCCCCCCTTATTCTGCACCCTTCCCTGTGCTCCTCCTTCACCTATTTCTATAACTATGGAAATGAAACATTAGGAATGCTGGTAAGTGTTGCAATCATATGGAAGTAACACAGCTGAGGCTAAAAAAAAACTCAGTGACTTCAACACCTACTCTCACCCACCCCTCAAACAAAATCACATCCCCCTTACCCTTCATTCCCACCACTCTTCTCCACCCAAATTTAAAGCGCAGTAGGAAATTACGTACCATATAGCTTATGACATATAGCCCTCCTCTGGAATTTCAAGCTGAACTCCCAATATGGGGCCTTCAGCATTTAAACTACAGAATTTTGCAGAAGACAGTCCCCTACTCAGTCAGTTTCTTTCCTCAGCAAAGTGTAAAGTAAATGCTGTATAATATCATATTGCTTTCTTGTGTTTAGTCACTGTTTGTATATTCATTTATTTATCCCTTTGATCTCAGTATCCATTATACTCTGCCTAAACAAACTTACATCGGAAGCAGCGGATTGCTCACAATCACAGTCACTCATAACTTCGGCCCAGGTAGACACAGGTGTGTGGGAGATACGTGTCTGAGATCACTGACTGTGTGAGTAGCACAATCTGTGAAGGGCATTATTAATTACTGGTGTGAACAGGATGGCTGTGGAGAAAAAAAACGAGAAGGTTTGTGTGAGGGTGAACGGAGTGAGACAGGTAGTGTGTGTGTGTGTGTGTGTGTGTGTGTGTGTGTGTGTGTGTGTGTGTGTGTGTGTGTGTGTGTGTGTGTGTTGTGTATGTGCGTGACCATCCAGTGCCACTTTTTTCACAGATGGAATAACTGTCAACAGACATAAATCCTAGCAGAAGATCCAGTACCCTATAATTATGGACTGGTAGACTTTGTCTACTAACCATAATTATCGCCTCGCCTACCTGTTTTGACCCTATCAATACTGTGCTGCTCAAGTGATGTTAATTGCAAACATGCTTATATTAAAAGAACACCTTGACTTCTTCAAGTTATTCTTGGGGACATTGTCTGGTAGACATGACCTGAATGCGCCTATGCATGCACATGTATATGTGCGTGTGTGTGTGTGTGTGTGTGTGTGTGTGTGTGTGTGTGTGTGTGTGTGTGTGTGTGGGGCTGTGTGTGTTTGTACATGTATGTATGTGTGTATGTGTGTGTGTGTGTGTGTGTGTGTGTGTGTGTGTGTGTGTGTGTGTGTGTGTGTGTGTGTATACATGTGTGTCTATATTTGTGTGTGCACCTGCAGTTGTGTGTGTGTGTGTGTGTGTGTGTGTGTGTGTGTGTGTGTGGATGCATATGTGTGCGTGTGTGAATGTGAGTGCATGCATGCACCAGTATGAGAGTGGATTTGGGGCTGTTCCTTTTTTGCTGTCCCATCTTCTGTGCCATTGCACCCAGTCTGCTCATTCCGATTACTCGTCCACAGCCACAGCCCAGCCGGACCTTGTGAGAGCATGTTTGCGTGTGCGTGTGCATGTGCGTGTGTGTGTGTTGTTGTGTGTGTGTGTGTGTGCGCATGCACACATGCAAGTGTTTGCGCGTGCACACCCAAAGGCATGTGAGCTTATGTGTGTGTGTGTGTGTACAGATATATGCGTTTCTTTATGACTTTAAACACACATGTCCTCAGAAATCTTCACATCCTGACAAGCTGTCAAAGTGAAATTTATGTCCTGCGAAGTGAATTATACTCCTTTTATCCTGGAGACTGCATTTTGAGAATATCTGACAGAAAAGCAGATTTCAAGCTTTTGATCTTGTTCTCCCAAACAACTTTGAAATAAGGTCAAGTTTATAAAAAAAAAAACTCCTTTTTTCATGTGCTTCTACAGAATGCAAAAGTAACTGGACTGTGTCTTAAGTCCTCATAAGGTATGCAAAAGAAGAGTCTGTGTTTGTGTGCATGCATGTGCGCTGCATGCATACATGCATGTGTGCATACTTGTATGCGTGTGTGTGTATGTGCACTCAAGTGCTGAGTGTGCACATGTATACGTATGTGTGTGCATGCGTGTATATGTGTTGGTAGCATGCATTTATGTGTGTTGTTTGTGTGTGTGTGTGTGTGTGTGTGTGTGTGTGTGTGTGTGTGTGTCTGTGTGTTTTTGTTTGTTTCACACATATGTTCAGACACTTGCCCTGCCTTTGCTGTCTGTGACACAAATGAATTGTACGCTTTGATGCCAGTATGTTTCAGTCTAAAATTTGAAACCTTTTCTGTTCAATCAGCAGTAAACCGGTGCCTGATTCAGTTCAGGAGAGGTTAACTCTCATCAGTTTCTGAGTTTTTCACATTCTTTTAGCAATATCTACCCAGCAATATAAAAATTCTCAAACATTTTTTTTTCTTGGTAAATGTGTTCGTCAAGGTTTGTTCAAATATCAATTCTGTTAATAATATAAGACATGCTTTGAGATGTGATAATTTGCACACAAAAAAAAACCCTCAACAACAAACCTTCACACAACAATGATCGAAAATCAAGGGAAGGAACTGCAGGGAGTTAAGGCTGAAAGTGGACAGGGATTGGCTCTGCTTTTCAGAGTGCTGTGTTACAGAGAAATAAACGCGGGCATCTACTGCACTGCCATAAGAACCCCCGGCTGTGGGACTTTCACCTTTAAGCGAGTAATCTGCACCAAATAGTAAAGGTACCAATACTATCTGTTTAGTTTTCTCCATTTACCTGCAAAGCCAGTTGTAGCTGATGTTGGAGATTGGCTACAGTGGGCACCGACCCAGATGGTCCTGCTGATGAACTGGGACCTGAACCTCCCCCACCTAACTGCTGATTGACTATATCCTTTAGGTCTTGCCGTAACCTTTGCACACATGTAGATGTAAATCATAACGATGCAACCAATCAATATTAGTTTCTTAAAAACTCACTGTATATAGATGCATGTGAATGCAAAATGCTTTAATAGACATACTCTCTCTCTCTCTCTCTCTCACACACAAACACACATGTGCACATACACTTTACAGAACACATACACAAAATCTCTTTCACACACTCAAACACAAAAAAAGCTACACACATGCAAACTGACCACATACTCTGTAGCACATCTGCACACACACGAACACACATGGACGCATGCACACATGCACACACACACACACACACACACACACACACACACACACACACACACACATACACAAACACACACATACACATGCATGATCAAACAAACATGCATCCACACCACACCTATGCACAAAACCATTCATACATTCATGCAAAGTTCTTTCTTTTTTTCATTGCTGTTTCACTCTATTTCCGTTCAGAATCCCCCAAACCAAACATAAGCTGTCACCACCATATTTGAATAGTCTGAACATAATTTAGTCCCAGTTCCTGTCCAACAGAAACATAACAGTTTTCCTGTTTTCTTGCCTTTTCCTAATTTTTGCTCAATTAAACGCACAAAAACCATCATTTGTGTTAATGTTTATTTCCATATCTTTCAATTTTTTTTCCCATGTCATGCATAAAAGCCACACAACCCTGTTTCAAAAACTGAAAAAAAAAAAAAAAAAAACTAACAGTAAATATGCTACGCAACATAGCTTGAAAATGTAAAAACTGAAGCTATTTTATTTTGAAACTGAGTGATGTATAACTATAAAACATCTTTTAAACATCATAATATTGAACCCATGGTGTATCAAGAGATTTTAGATATTTACCTTTCATTTTCTGACAAGATTTCTTCCAGCTGTTGTTGAAATTCCAAAACTGAGCCTAAAAACCAAGATTAAAGAAAACAAGTCACATAATATGCATACATAATGAAGATCAGTTGTAAATCCAGATTAGTAACCTATCACGTTACACACATATGAGAAACATATGTGTTAAAGAATGAAAGAACAACACACATTGCTGTCTTGTTCATTTCATGTTTTTTTTTTTTGTTTTCAAAGGATCTGTTATTCCGTATGAATGTTTAAGTTTGAGTCAGATATTTGCTTTAGTTTGAAATATACAAATCTACACATAAAAAAACAATCAGATAAAGGAACAGTTTATCACTTCACTTTCAAAGAAAAAGAAAGCTGAAATATTCCAAGTCAAATATATTAATAAAGTGCACCACTTTCACACATATACTAGCAATGTGGCAGCTACAGAATTATCATATACACCAGTAAACTTCTAGTGTCAAATTCCTTCCACAACTAATGCACAGACAATGTGTTGCAATCTAGAAAGTTAACCTTTACACCAGTAAACTTCCAGACTCAAAATTTCTTCCCTAACTAACACACAGGTAATGTAGCAGCTATGAAGTTATCCTTTACACCAGTAAACTTCTAGAGTCAAAATTTCTTCTTCCACAACTAACACACATACAATGTCGCATAGCTAACAATGGAACGTAGCCTTGACAATGAGTATCTCAAATGAGGGTTTGTAGGATGCAGTCAGTGGAACAGCTAAGACAGAGCTGTTCCGCCAACTGCATCCCACCAAAGTATAAGAACTGAAAGAAGGCAAAAAACGTCAACTTGTGTTAAGTGACACATGCTTGTGACAGATGCACAGCATGTCCCCCCCCCCCCCCCCCCCCCCCCCCCCCGTAAAATTAATCATTTGTGCAGGATAAAGTAAGCTGCAGAGTCAGTGGAAAAGCCAACAAGAACAAGAGATGAAATGCTAGCATTTACTCCACTTAAACACTTGATTTACTATCATCATTATCACTATTATCGCTACCATTATCATCATTATCATTCCCATTGCTAGAGACTGACCTTGTAATCATTGTTTTCTGTTTCCAGTTGCTGCAAGATGGCATCATACTCTTGCATCAGAGGGGACAGAAATCTGTCATGGATACACATCAGCCACTATTAGTTATAACATGAGGAACAAATCAGTAAGGCAATCACATAATCAATAATCAATCGATTACGCATTTGAATCAATCAGTGAATCAAACAATCAACTGATAAGTCTGTCTGTCAATCAATCAATCCATTTTGTGGATCAATGATTCATCACCATATCTATCCACTCTAAAATGAATCATTCCATCAATCAATAACATCTTTGAGTAAAATTACTGAAATTTTGTTGGGGCATTTTTTTTAAAACCCATGCTGTAGAAGTAATATCAAACATGTTTTATTACTTTAAAAAAAAACAGCAATGATATGATCATATATATATATATTACAAATCTATAGTGTGTGTGTGTGTGTGTGTGTGTGTGTGTGTGTGTGTGTGTGTGTGTGTGTGTGTGTGTGTGCATGGACATATATATCATATGTAATAGCTATTCAAAGGATGACAATTTGATGAAATATTTTTTAATAGAAAATAAAAATAAGAAAAAAATAGAAATTCAAAAAACATTTTTACAAAAAGGGGGAGGGGGAGGGTGGAGGGAGATAAAAATAGATAGTAAAATAAATAAATCACTAAATGACAGAAGAAGAAACAAAGAAAATAAAACCATCAAATTATCATAACAACATCACCCTTATATCATCATCAGGTGCACACCCATCCACAGTCTTCCACAGCTGCACAAGATCCCCTACACACTGACGCAGGCACACCCAGTCAGTGGACAGACAAACCATTGCCTCCCAGCTTCCACTCCACAACAACTCGTGGCACACCACACACACCAGCACCTTCACGCATTCTCCCTTCCAAAGTGAAGTACCGACAACACTTACTCCTGTTTGGTTTGCCAGGGTTTCCGGGCTCTGTCTGCCTGATCCTGGTAAAAGAGAAAAGTAACCTGATCACAAACTTGTCTTCTTATCCCAGTTTCTGCTCAACATCAATGTGCCGATGACGTTTTATCAAGTTAAATGTGTGCTACAGAAAACGCCAGCAAAATGAACCCCCCAAACCATTGAGACTAAAGCTCAGGCAATGACCATGACGTGCATGGTAGAGAAATAAGAAAAGTATTGCAACTACAATGTCCTGAATTATTTTACTGACAGCCTGCCCCTCAAAATACACCTTTGAATAATATAAATGATTTAAGGCTGAATAAAAACTGGCTGAGAGAGAGACACAGAGAGAGAGAGAGAGAGAGAGAGAGAGAGAGAGAGAGAGAGAGAGAGAGAGAGAGAGAGAGGCAGAGACAGAGAGAGAGACAGAGAGAGAGAGAGCAGATGCAAAAGAGAGTTAAAAAAAAAATGTAGCCACAAATGTCAATCAGTCTGAAATGACATAATGAAATGAATGACATATGACACAGCCTTTTTTTGTTGAAAATCAAGGAGGAATCACCCAATAAGTACGACATGAATCAACATATTTTTTGCTTTTCACAAAAGATGACCCTGGCAATGTGAAAGTAAACATGCTCTCTCCATCTTTAAAAATACTAATGTTAAGGACAAAGTCTTTTCAAATGCACTAATGTGAATTCGACAAGGAGGAGTTAAATTTATCATAATTAATTTCACGCTATTAAAGCAAAATGCTTTGGCATCATATTGCAACCATCTTGTTGCAACTTCAGAGCAAAGTCCTTTGGCAACACAGTTACCATTAATGTAGTGTGCTTCTTGCTGTTGAGCCATAACTCTGCAAAATTGTCACATCTTGCAGTGATGAGTGAGCTCGTCTACAATATTTTTCCACCCACAGAGAAATAACCAAAACTGATCATCAGATAATTGCTCAGATCATGCATGCTGGTTTCTTTCTAACTAACAGACAAGAAGGCTGGCTGGTTCATTTGAGTAAACAAACTTGTAAATCAATGTACATGGGTCACACAGAGTAATTTAGTAATGACAAAGCTAAACCATATAAATTCATTTTGACACTGATGTACAAGCACATTTGCTCTCTCTCTCTCTCTCTCTCTCTCTCTCTCTCTCTCTCTCTCTCTCTCTCTCTCTCTCTCTCCCTAATGCACAACAGAAATTTTGATTTCAATTCTGATTCCACATTCTAATTACCTGTTGCAAAGGCAGTGAGTATTGCTCCTGATATTTTCCTAGTAAAGCATTGAGTCTCTCTCTCCACTGAAACAGATAAAATCATATTCTTATATCAACACAAATAAAATAGTTTTCTCTTCATTTTTCTTTCTTCATTTTTTCTTTTTAAATCAAAAACGCAAAAATTTACCAGCACTTACAAAAAAATGTGCCAGTACTGGTCTTTCCTCAGCAGACAGCAGTGTTCTCTAACATTTTCTGAAACCGAGGCCCATCATGTCATCCCTTTCAAGAAAATCAGTGTATCATTTCACCACATCAGGAGGTTAGTTATTTGTTAGCACAACAAATACCAAAAACTTATGGAATAAGATTTTTCAACTACTGACAAAAATATGGGATTCTAGCTTTCTTTGCAGTTTGCACACTATCCAGTGTTACAAAAGAAACTGAGAAGTAGCTTCAGATCTTGAAACAGTCCCATCCTCTGCGTCACTGCGGTGGCATTACTCCCACAGCGCTCACTCCAGCTTCATTATCCACAGCCACACACAGCTCCAGCAATCCACAGCAGCAAGCAGTCAATATTAAAATTGCCATGAGGCAACCTGCTTGAGGAGACACTGCACTGCTGCTGAGTCAATGGGATGGTGATCAGTGGTGTCTTCTTCTCATCCGACATACACAGGACACCCACCTACTACGCGTTCTAGTGACAGCATTATTCAAATGAATTTGAGCTTTAAAATTCTCACATTAGTGATGAACAAAACATTCAAGAAACAGACCTCATGGACAACAATAGAAGATGACTATTAAATTAATTTATAGCTCAATGACCATAAACATAAGACATAAGTTTACATAACAGTGTAAGTGTGCATGCGTGTGCATAGCTGCCAAGGCCTCAAAAAAAAAAAAAAAATTAACTATAGCACTCGAAAATTCAAGCACAGCACTTGTATTCTATATCACAAGTCAGACTCAGATGCACTTTCAAATGCATAAAAAAATGAATATAAAATGGCTGACAGGAAAATCAATCGATATGGCAGCAAAATTGCAATTACCTTTAGCATCTTCAGCTTTTTATTCTTCTCTGTACTGAATATGGCCATTTAATGACTAATTAAGCCTACAGTCTTAAGATTTACATCGTTGTGGTTCCATTTAACTTAATCCTCTGCTTATTCAATGAAGCATTTTTTCGTTTCAATGTACCCCGGTATGTGTGTGTGTGTGGTTTGTCTTTTTTTTTTGCAAAGCATTTTGACACAAAGTATCACAGTGTAGCCTTGTCAACAAAATAGCAGTATGCTAAACCAAAAGCATAAGAGTTGACAGTTCTGTGTGACACTGTAAAGTAACCCTTATTGAGTACACTCAAAATTAACCTAAGAAGTTAAACATGACCTTCTAAAACTAGTCTGGGAGTTCCTGAAATCATTTCCAGCTCAGAACCCCTGGGAGTCACTAGGATTCCAAACAGTTTTAACACAGATCAGAAACCACCCATGCATGCGCATTTGTCAAGTCTGCAAGTAAGGAGGTTAACTCTACGTATGTATGTGTGTGTGTGTGTGTGTGTGTGTGTGTGTGTGTGTGTGTGTGTGTGTGTGTGTGTGTGTGAGAGAGAGAGAGAGAGAGAGAGAGAGAGAGAGAGGATCTGTGTGTGTGGATCTGTTTGAGTCTGTGTGTCCATGTTTGTGTCCATCTTATATTTATCATGTGTATGTGTATATATGAGTAAGTGCATGGATGCATTTGTGTGTGTATGTGTGTGTGTGTGTGTGTGTGTGTGTGTGTGTGTGTGTGTGTGTGTGTGTGCGCGTGTGTGTGTGTGTGTGTGTGTGTGTGTGTGTGTGTGTGTGTGTGTGTGTGTGTGTGTGTGTGTGTGTATGTGTGTGTGTATGTGTGTGTGTGATCATGTGTATGAATGTGTATGCACATGCATGTGCAGTATGCATGTGTTAAATACATATTAAACCCTCATTTATTTCCCTTCTTTTACATGATATTCAATGAGATCAGTGTGATGGTTTGATTCATTATACACAATTTAACTTACGATCTATTTCAAATCTGGCTCGATGCATGCACATCTCGATGCATGCACATCTACATGTCGGTTATATCAAGTAAGTCTTTCTCTTCAAGGATCAAGGCACATCACAAGGTACGATCTAAATATGACAACGAATGATTGGAAATGACTGATTATTTGAGTGTATGGGTGGCGGCCGCAAAGCCGACAAGTTTAAAACTGGCAACAAGTGAACAACGAACAAGCCCAATTTAAAAACACCACCACATTTAATGTTTACCTTGATCCCTGAGAAAATCTACTTCGGTCGAAGTCATACTGGCAGTGTAAGAGCTACTATGCACTCAGTTTACGCTCTGCTCATCATCATTTATCAAAATAATCGACGACAGATGTCGATTGTTAGGCTCACTTCAAACAGGGTTTGTTTATGTACTGAAGCTAACAGGTAAGGTGTGAATTCAACCTAACGAGAAATATGAACCGTTTGAAGCAAACGTGAACCGACTGGAACTTCCGGAGCACCGCTTTCTCCACCACAGTCTTTGGTCACGTGGTTACTGATTACATTTGATTAGCGTCAAGCCAACCTCAGGGACCATTTCAGTGTTTTATAGTCAGTGGCTGTTTCTTTCCCTTATCTGAGACTGAGTAAACTTTCGATGATGAACTGATTAACAATGCCCACTACACATGGTGAGTGATGTAATATGTGTATTTACATGTACATGTGTGTGTGTGTGTGTGTGTGTGTGTGTGTGTGTGTGTGTGTGTGTGTTTACGCGCGCGCGCGCGCGCACACACACACACACACACGCTCACACTCACACACACACACACACACACACACACACACTGTAATACAATTTTGGAAAGAAAATAAATAGCCCTCTAGAAGTAAATAACCTTCCTATTGGGCAAAATAGTTGAAAACAAGAAGTCAGTGACCAGACTGGTCACTGGGGAAGCCAAGTGGTTGTCTGGCCACTTTGTCACCGTCAGCTGTGCCCTATTTCCTCCTCCTCCCGGCTGACCACTAAAGGCAGGGCCCTAAGACTGCGGATGGCGAGGGATCGATTACATCGTTTCCTTCACGTGCTGTCAGCTGGCTTTGGGCTCTCGTTTTGCCCGTTGGTTGTTCTCTCTCTCTCTCTCTCTCTCTCTCTCTCTCTCTCTCTCTCTCTCTCTCTCTCTCTCTCTCTCTCTCTCTCTCTCTCTCTCTCTGTAATCTCTCTCTCTCTCTCTCTGTATCATTCTGTGTCTGTGTGTGCTGATTTTTTCTTCTTTGAAATCAATTTCTTTATTCTTGTTTGTTATTTCAATCGTTTTTTTTTTTTTTTTTTTTTTTTTGTTTTTTTTTTTTTTTTTTTTTACTTAAATTCATCTACAGTTTTGTAAGTTTTAGTCGCTAGTCATGGCTAGTTAGTCCCTTAGCGGGGCAAGGGCCGGATGAAAACAAGATGCAAAGCATAGCCTATAAACGTACTCCCACTTCATCTTGAATACGCGTGAGATATTCCATAAAGAGGAAAAAAAACCCATTTGGGGCCGTTATAGCCGTTAGTAACGGCTATTCTGGTACACACATCAGCCATCATCCGTGACCCATAATGAACTTACCTACAAATTTTCAGAAAGATCGGCAAAGTACTTTCTGAGGTTTTCCATAAAGAAGAGAACCGTTATGGGCCGCTATAGCCGTTAGTAACGGATATAACGGTAAAATGAAACATCGGGCGTCATACGTGACCCATAATGAACATACCTACAAATTTTCAGAAAGATCGGCCAAGTACTTGCTGAGCTATTCCATAAAGAAGAAAAAAAACCGTTATGGGCCGTCATAGCCGTTAGCAACAGTTATAACGGTAAAATAAAACATTGGACATTATCCGTGACCCTAATGAACATACCTACAAATTTTTTCAGATCGATCCAGCCCAGTAGGTTTGTCTGGAGCGAGTGGAACACATTTTGACCACAGACAGACAGACACACAGACACACACAGACAGCAATTCTTTGTTCCATTGTAAAGTACTCCCTGTTCTAAAAGAATTGGGAGTACAAAAAGCATGTTTTCTTATCTGTTACCCTTGGAAATAAAGATTATTATTATTATCATCATCATCATCATCATCATCATCATCATCATCATCTCTCTCTCTGTCTGTCTGCCTGCCTGCCTGTCTGTCTGTCTGTCTGTCTGTCTGTCTGTCTCTCTCTCTCTCTCTCTCTCTCTCTCTCTCTCTCTCTCTCTCTCTGTTTCTCACCGCGTGTTAACTTCTCTCTCTCTCTGTTAAGGTGATTTATGAATACAATTGTTTGCCTTAATGCTATGTTGTAGGTGACTCTAATCAACATGTGTACTTGGGCTGAGTGTATTCCAATACCTAGTTACTTCAGCTGAGTTTGTAACTAAAACTGAAGAGTTTGTTTGCTTCAGTTGTTAAATATTTTCTCTACTGTCTCCTACCACTTGTTAAAATCCACTCAAAAATTGACTGAGGAACTAAAATGGATACTGATAGGATACTGATAATTATGGCAGATATTAGCTATTTATGCTCGACTAATCCTTTGCCGGCTGATACCTCACACGTTCACTGAAAGCCAGAGGGCAAGTGTGAAACTCGCCAAGCTGGATTCACAGCTACTTAACCAAGTCGTGTGACCAGATCCTGGGTTCCTGTTCCTGTCCTTCCTAGATTTCCCAGGCTTCCTGCAACCGGCCCAGAGCAGGATCAAGATTCCACACTACTACGTGGCCAAGCAGACCAAACAGATGAGCGTGCCTAAAGTGAAGGTGAACCAGTCACCAGCAACTGGAAAGAGATGTACACTCCTCTCCCACACCATATAATTCTTATATACCAAGTGGACAATAACTCAGTTCTTCAAGAGCATCCCTTCTCTTTATGATGAGATCAAGCGGGAAAAGTTCAGTCCAAACAAAGAATGATTTGTAAGTTCTATTGATTTGCATATTTCACTCATGTATGCACAAGGAAATTTAGTGTGTGAAAACACACTTGATTTGTGTTAGTTATTTGTTGTTCATACATTACTTCATGTTTGAACTCACCTCTAATTCTGTCTGTTATTCGGAGCTACCAGCACTTTTAAGTGCACAAGTCTAAGGGGAATCATTCCTGAGCCACTCTTTGAGTATATTTTCAACAGTCCGAAGGAAACAAAAATTTCTTTCGATGGAAAGTTGCTTCTTCCATTACTTGTAAGAGAGGGGTGTTGGGGAAATTTAGAATGCAAACTATTCTGTAAATCTGACAGAGAAAACATTCCCCATGGAGGACCACACCTGCACACCCAAAACCTCGTCACATTTAGGGAGTATTGATCTCTTATGTCTTGATTATGTTTTTTTGTGTGTATTTGGATGTTCATCATGTGTAGAGTGGAAACTATATTTCTTGTTGTCAGTCGTGTTAGAAGAGAAGTGAAAGTGTGACACCCCATTTTCAGAGACAGCGAAATGATTGGTGGGTGAATGAGTGCGCATATGCGTGTACGAGTGCAGAGATAATCTTGGTATGTTAATCCTGACTAATACATCAACTGAGTTCACTTATTAAGCAATACCATCACGATATCCCCCGTCCTGGATACTTCCGTTTTTTAAACACAACAAGTGTTTTTACTTTTTGTGGTTGCAGTAAAAATTTAGTGAGTTTGTAGTCACTTAATAGATTTAGTTTGCATTGGAGACAGTAATTGTATCACCGTGAAGAATTACATTGTCTGCACAGAGAGAGAGAGAGAGAGAGAGAGAGAGAGAGAGAGAGAGAGAGCATGCACGAAGAAAATGAATACAGTTCATAACGCTGTTTTTATGTAAAAGTTACGAGATAAAACAAAGAATATATATGTTTCATCAATGAAAACACGACAGGCCCAAGTCACAAGGAAAAAATCTCTGTGTGCTGGAGGAAAGAGCTTTGACAAAGAGAGAGAGAGAGAGAGAGAGAGAGAGAGAGAGAGAGAGAGAGTAGGCAAATAAAAATTAAGTGGGTTCGACCCGTGGTAGTGTGCACTGAACTCCAGTTCACCCAGTAGTAGCAACACCACCGCTGAAGAAGACGGGCGAGGTCTGTCGAAAGCTCCAAGTAAGTGCTATTCCTAGCTGAGTGACCTGTTTAAATCCGGTAGTCGTTATAAAAAATTAAGTGATTACATCTCATGGTTCAGTTTTTAAGCCTTAATTGTTCTGATAGAGAACATACGACAATATCAAAGTAAACGGGGACTCGGGTGTGGATTGCCACGCAGTGCCGGGGTAGCAGGAATAAGCGAGGTGGGGGTAACACCGTTTGAGTGATACAGAGAGAGAGAGAGAGAGAGAGAGAGAGAGTAGGGTGGGGCGCGCTGGAGGGCTTACATCACCACCCACGTCCAATGAATCTTAAATCAGCCCTTGGAGTACATTCATGAGTGAAAACAATATTTAGAATGCCAGATCAAATAATTGGAAAAATGGTTATTCCCAGCGTAAAAAAAAAAAAAAATTATTAATATTTTTTTTGGCCAACAGAAGACACAAAATACGACAGATCAACTATTGTATCACCAGTAAGTTCTACGAAGATAGATATCGTTTTTTTTTTGTTTTTTTTTTTTTTACAGTAAGTTCACAGTGGTCATGGGTCCTGTGCAAGGATGACTTTGGAATAATCTTTGTAAACAATGCAAGACAGAATTTTGATGCGTTTGTTCCTGCCAGGGAAGTAACTGCTTCTACGGATTGACGTGGTTATTCCCCGCGCACCTTGAAATCTTGCCGACCGATCCCGGATCTGCTATTTGGTCCGGATCTACACCGGTCACGGATCCTTCCTGGGCCATTATCCCTCTTTCCGTCAAGTTCAACTGAAATCAGGTCAGTATGTTTTGCCTTCTGCTCACAAACCAACAAGCCAACAGTGCTGGAGAAAACATAACCACCCTCGCAGAAGTAATTTAAATGGCATTTCAGCAGAGCGCAGACCCTTGCAAAGGACTAATGGATCTTGGATCTGCCCGTGGATCTCTGATCTGTACCAAAATGGAAGGCAAGAAGAAAAACAAAAATGTATACTTACGTAGGAGACAACGAGACGACCAAAAGCTATGCTTTTATTCTATTTATTTCGGTCTCATTCATTTGTTTATTTATCTATAGTCTATCTATTCCTTCCTTCCTTCCTTCATCTTGTTTTCTAATACAAAAAGAGCTTTCTAAAGAAAAATTCCTGTGCGCAACCTCAGTTTATCAGTAAGAAGAAATCTGTTTTCTTCGCCAGGGGAAGTAATGATAGTAGGTACAGACTGAATAAGTTACTTCGCATGCAGGCCTACTTGTCTTCAAGGATGTGTAGTTACAAAATTGTCATCGTTATAGGTGAGAGATTTGACATTCCGTGAAATCATTTAACTTCATAGATAGCTATAAACTTTTAAACAGGAACTTCAAAGTGTTCATGGTCTGAAGAAAGTTTGTGGGAGTCTTGCTGAAAGGATCCTGGATCGGTTCCTCGATCGGGATTCGCACCAGAACAGATCCACACCAATTTGTCGTGGGTTCGTCCTTCAGTCACCATCCACATTTGCAGCAAGTTTCGGTTAAAACACTTGAATTTGTTGTTGTGTGTTGTTTTTTTGCGAGCGATAGACAAAATAGGAACTAAAACAACCAAACAACCGAAGGGCGCAGGAGAAACGATTATGTGTCAGGCACTGTTAACAAGGCAAACACATTTTCCTGTTGTTTTTTTTTTTCTTTCTTTTCTGAATAACTTCCATTGCACGCAAAACTAAACAAAACAAACAAACAACAACAAACAAAAAAACAAACAGCTTAACGTTGGATAAAAAAAGAAACAAAAAAGAGAGAAAAAAAAAAAAAAGTTAAGGCGTTTGGAACGGATGGGCTTAGAGAGAGAGAGAGAGAGAGAGAGAGAGAGAGAGAGAGAGAGAGAGAGAGGAGGAGGGAGGGGAGAGGGATGGAGCCGTCAGTGTCTGTATTTTCCATCCCCAGCCGACCCGGTTTTTCTTGCCCACCCACCCCCACCCCCCCCTCCCCTCCTCCCCAAGCCTCCACTTCAGAAAGAAGCTCGAGAGATGATGCTTGGTTGTTCTCGCGTAGCGCGTGCAGTTCGCGCGAAGCAATGAAAGCTGGCTGGCTTTCAAGGGCAGAGTATTATTATTACTCATTTGGCACAGTGGTGTGTCTGTGCGTGCACGTGTAATGCGTGTGTAGTGTGCTGCGGTCGGCTAAAGTCTAGCGTTTTCTTCCCTGTCCGACAGTTGAATCGATTGTTTAGGCAGGACGCTGAAGTGAGGCACGGGAGGCCTTCTGCTGTTCAGTTTTCTCTCAGGATGCTCGCTGGAATGTGAGTGTCTACGGGCTGTCTGCGGACAGTGCTGCAAATCGATTTAGAGTGTGACAGAGCGAGGTGGAATTCGTTTGCGTCGTCGTGAGAGAGAGAGAGAGAGAGAGAGAGAGAGAGAGAGAGAGAGTCCTGATCTGAGGGCCAGAACCGCGCAATACTCTCCAACGATTGCTGATGATGCGTGCACTTCTCAATTGACACTATGAAAAGACAATACGTTGCTCGCTGGAAACGCGACTGTCAGTGAGTCGGATTGTGTCCCTTGGTGAACGACACGCGCAGCTGCAACGATGCAATTCACTTCGTGAACGTGAGGTTATCACTGACCTACATAGTCTCAGCTGGGCAGCAGGTAAAGGTCAGTACTTGTGTTTGCCCGATGTTTTGCGTGTTAGTGTTGTGGCGTCAACCGTACGTCCGTGTTGTTAGTATAAGGAACTATCCGACAGACAATTGCACACGTATCGCCGTATGCGACAAAGAACTAAACGTACGTTGGAATAGTCAGCGGATAGTTTTCTATTGTAGGCACTCAGATATGCACGTGTACAATCGGCCTAACTGCAGCAACACTCAATAGTTTTAAAAACAACAACAACAACAACAGAAAGAGCTTGAAAAGCGTTGGGAAAGAATTCAGCTTCCAAACAAAATCGACCTAAAGTAAGTGAAGTTAGTCAATCCCTGCAGCACACACACACACACACACACACACACACACACACACACACACACACACACACACACACACCACACACACACACATGTGTGTGTACGCGCGCGCGCGGTAATGGGTGTACTGTAAAAACAACAATGTTAACAATGAGTGAGCAATCAGTTGCAGGGTTTGATCACATGGACTCCACTGTTTCTTTATTTTGAGTTTATTTAGTGTAGATATTAAGCTCAAATCCAGGATCTGCTCGTTCACATTGGCCTGCATTGTTTCTAAAAGTAGCTGTCTTATTTATCCTAGATACCATTTCATCAGTTTATTTTGTACTCGCTGAACATGTGACTGATCAGTTTTACATGGTGCTTTAACGTTTTCGAACTAACGTTCCTTGAGTACGTTCTCGTGTGAATTTGAAGAGCATGGCCCTCGTTCACATAGGTGTCTGAGGGTTTATTAGATATGCGGGAATAGACCTGTTTGAGAAAAAAAAATCTAGTTGCAAAGTGAGGCGACTACAGGCGGAAATCTAAACAAATTTGAAAAGTTATTGATAGAGCACCGCCAACGAACGTAGACAAACGAATCACAAGACAACACACACACACACACACACACACACACACACACACACACACACAAAAAAAACAAAACAAAACAAACAACAAACAAGCAAACAAACAAACAAACAAAACCCAGAAATAAGTGGAAACAACGCCTATCTTTTCATTGCAAGTAGAGTTACCTTTCCTCAGTTCATGGGTCAAGCAAACAGATCTAGAGAGTGATTTATTTCTTTTCTTTTATTTAAAGCCCACGCCAGGGTAACGATCGGCATGTGGACTGAGTACAGACGCACCGTTTCACACCCATGTTTTGACCTTTGCCCTCTCTGATGGCATTAATAAGCTGGCTGAAGAGGCCAAAAATGCTTTTGGCGCCCCCACCAGCGGCATCTGTCCCATGAAAACAGCGGGGTCACTCTCGCTGAACGGGAGGTCAACCTCAGGCTGAAGACAGTATATGCTGCTTTCCTGGCATTGATGGCCACAAGCCATTTCTTTGTCAATGTCTCGATCTTGTTCATAGCCTCCTGGGTCCATACTGTGGCTGTTGTAACGTATTGTTCAGAGCACTAGATGACATGGTCATCTGCATAAATTGCAACATGGATCCATGCAGAGATGTCATCCAGGATGTCGTTCATGAAGATGAATAACAACGTAGGAGAGAGAACTTCACCCTGTGGGACGCCTTATTTCATTGTTTTTTGCTTGCTCTGGTGCTCTTTATTTTGTACCCGGGTTTTTTCTGTTGGTCATGTTGAGATTTTCAGTTTTTCTTTTCCAGTTGTTTCTTGCAGCCTAGTTGAATGCTTTTGTACATGAAGCCGGTTTTTTTTCTTTAAGGCTTTTTTTCTTTTGTACATGAAGCCGCATTTTTCTTTAAAACATCAGTTTTCTGTTGTTGGTTCTTTCTCTGCTTTTTCTCATACTGCGTTTACTTGATCTTCCAACTGCTGGACTTCTTCTGTCCAGTAGGGCTTCCAGGCGCCTCTTGGGATGGTTTTCTGCAGCTGCTTTATACATTGCTGCGTTGAAGGCCTTGGTCAAATGGTTGACGCCTTTTCGTCGCGTGTTGATGTTCACTGTGTATTCATCAGTTAGTACAGAGTAGTTTTCCCATCTAGCTTTCTGTAGCTCCATCTGGGATCTGGGCAGTGGTTTGCACTCTACTGGATGGTGGTTGAGGTGAAAGAAAGTTTCACAGGTCTGTGGTCACTACCAGATAACTAGTCTAAAACTGTCCCTTCTGCACTTGCCTGCAGGTTGTTGGTGGCAAAGGCTAAGTCTGGTGTTGTTGACGCTAGTCATACGTGAGTAGAATGTGGGAGGGTCATCTGGGAGGTTCAGCAGGTGTAGCTGCTGGTCAATTTGCCAGTCTTCTACCCTCCTGTCCTCTGGGGTTTGTTTCACTGTATCCCCAGCTGTGAGAGTGGCTGTTGAAGTCACCGACGGTTAGGCTGCCATCCTGAATGATTATCCATAGTAAGCAGAGAAAGTTGTTATCTGGCGGGCAGTACACATTGTATTATTCTTATTTGCTTACCCTGCAGCGTGATATCCACCCCAGTGATTTGTGCGTTTTCCTCAGTATCCACTCTAATAATTATGCTTTGCTGGTATGTGATTCTTTACCAGGACGAGGACTCCATCTTTGTGTCTCCCTTCCCTGTCCACACGATAGGTCTGATATCTCCTTACTGTAAAGCGAAGATTTTCTGTTAGATGCGTTTCCTGAAGGCAAGCAACATCTATATCCTCCCTATAAAGTCTTTCAGTAACGGGGAGCTTCTTCTTCCTTTATACGACCAACATCATTTTGCTGATGGTTTTGTCGTATTCGGTGAGATTGCCGAAGATTGCGCTGTTGTCAGGATTTGAAAAAAAAAAAAAAAAAAAAGCAGGGGGGAAGAGGATTTTAGGGAATAGTGGTCAGGATGAGTGTAAAGGGGGAGGGTTGGGGGTGGTGGGGAAGTGGGGGGGGGGGGGGGGGGGTTGTTTCAGGTTCTAAAGATGGGAGGCCAGCCTGGACTTGAAGCAGCAGTCCAGTGACTCAGCTGTCGCAACCTCCTAAGGCAACTTGTTCCATTCTGGTATGGTCCTCGGAAAGAGCGTCATCTGCCTGTACCGCGTCGTGCATGTGGGGGATGTTGTGGCTCAGGTCATTGTTGATCCTAAAGCTCAGCCTGCTGTCAGATGGTTTTGGCAGGTACGTGGAGTTAATGGAGATGAGTCCGTGATGGAATTTATAGAACATCTCCAAGCGGGCTTTCTTACGACGCTGTTGTAGCTTCTTCTTGGTGATTCCCTCTGCATTCCACTGGAGCACCCTCAACAGTTTTGATTTCTCATCCTCCTTCTCTCCTGTCATAGCCAGTCGCCATTTCCCGTGTCACCCGCCGCCTGACTTTGCCGCCGAACGGGGCACGGGGACCACCAGTAGCATGGGGTGGGCCCCTTTGAGGCACGGGGCCCGCCACTCTTCCACCCTGGCGGGTCTCCAAAGGACGAGCACCACATCGAGAGTCTCTACGTTTGTCTGTTATACGGGTGGAGATGCGTTGTGCTGCCGCTATGCCCCAGACAGGTCAAGACCAACATATCCGACTTTGGCTTTTTTTTTTTTTTTTTTTAAATCAGAGTGAATGCTTTCCTAGACTGGTCGCTTCACTGGGCTGAGTCCAATCTACCCGGCTATTTGTCCCTAGCTGGAGATGGTTTGTTCACTGGGGTGTCCTTCCCCAGGGCTAAGAGCTTATAGCGCGGCTCTTGATCGCATGATGTTCCTGTCATTGAATACATGGGGTATTTCTGGGGAGAGAGAACAGTACCACTTATTGTCCTGCCCCATCCTGCTAGGAACATCGCCAGTTGGTCCTGGACTGCTTATTCGACCAGGCAAGCCTCGCAGCTAACCCTCATATCCGGGGCATCCCTCTATCGGCCACCTGAGGACCCGCCTGGTTGGGGGTGGTCGCCTCTGCTCCAAAAACTGCTGTTCTTTTGAGATCCATGATGCACCCCTGAATTGATTCACTGCGCTTTGAGCTGGTCCATTCAGACGGGTCATCTGTTAGTGACCAATGCACTGATGCTGTTCAGCTTTGCATTTACGCACTCTGTTCTCAGAGAGATTCTATTGCACGGGGTTCCTTGCTCTTTTGTGCTGGAGGAAATAATCTGCTCTTTCTGTTTCAATTCATTTCTTCGGTTATTTGTATCAACTGTCTCTGAGATGTTATGCCCCCCCCCCCCCTCTCTCTCTCTCTGTGTCTGTCTTTCTGTCTGTCTGTCTCTCTGTCTGTGTCTCTCTTTCTCTGTCTCTGTCTTTGTGTCTTTCTGTCTGTCTGTCTCTCTCTCTGTCTCTCCCAACCTTCACCTCCTTTCTCTCCCTCTCCTCTCTCTAGGTGCTGTTGTTTCTTAGATATCTACGAACGTTCTTGTTGATATTGGCCGAAGGTCTGTTCATGAGAGCATTTGTGTATTCTCTCTCTCTGTCACTCTGTCTAAAAAAAACTGCCTGCTATTCACCCAGTAATATTATGCTCAATACACTCCTATAATCTACAGTTAATTGTAGAACTATATAACTTACTACTCATATCACAAAGTGATCTGCTCCTAGTTCTAGTCTGGATCATGACTTTACCTGTCTTAGATGATGATAATATAGTCGATTATGTTCGGTTATCAGGAAGTATTCCTGTGTCAAAATGTTAATTGCAAAATCTGATGAAGAAATCACTAATGGTGTTTACATTTCTTTTCTCTCTCCTCTGTCTGTCTCTGTCCCACCCCCACCTCTCTCTCTCTCTCTCTCTTTTGTCTGTGTCCCTCTCTATCTCGCTCTCCCTCCGTCCCCCTCTCTCTCTCTTTTTTTCCTACCCACCACACATACATACTCACACCGACCCCTCTCTCTCGTTCCTCGAGTCTGCGTGCCAGCGACGTCAACAAACAGGTGCGTGCCATACTGACGCAAGGTACTTGTCAGCTGCCACTGTGATATAAATGCGAGACAGGTCGCTGCTGCAGGTAGGCTGTATGCATGATCTACGACTCCCACATCTGTTAGAAAGCTGCAGGCGCAGGTTAAGCCAATTAATGCATTGCGACTGACTGACTAACTGCATCGGGAAGTCGGTTTCTGTGGGAGACCGTCTAGTCTTGATGGACGAACACTTGTGGTTGTGATTTAGTTGAAATGTCAATAATGGAGCGGTAATTCGTTGCTGGTGATGTGAAACGTGGGTGTCCTGATTTAATTTTGTTGTTTTTTAAAGTTTATTCCATCTCTTTGTGTATCTGTTTGTCTTTATGTGAATTCTTTCTTTCTTTTTTTTTTCCTTTTTTTTTAATACTCACGTGTACCTGGGAATCAACAATAAAAGAATATTTTTGTTGTTTTTGCTTTAATAAAGTAATTCTTTGTAATTGTGAACGAGGGGACACGACTCCAAAGTATGGTCCTGCATAGTACCCATCCCCCCAGAACATTTTCTAACAAGAGGAGCACAGAACCTACAAGGTAGCTTGTCTCTTTAGAAATAAGAGCACATTTCCCTGTTTTATATGAACCTTGACCTGTCACGTATACACAGACACAGCAACAGGACGAACGTGACACTGTTCCAGACTGGTATTTTATATATGTACACACACACACACACACACACACACACACACACACACACACACACACACATATATATATATATATATATATATATATATATATATATTTTATAACTTAACTTGCCATGCATAACTGACACAGCATGTTCCGCCCAGGTACTGCTGTCTTAGCCTGCAGAGCTCGGACAATTCCTTGAGTTTGAAACATTTTGGCAGCTTTGGGTTTGGCACATAAATGCTGTTCTGGTGTTGGTTTCTTCTTCATTGTGATTCTCTGTCACAGACCTAGTTATTAAAGAAAAAAAGCACAAGTCTCGCTCGTTTTGTCATCATGGGCACTTGGTTGTATTTCTGTCTAAGAGGAGTGCGACTTGGGATCCGTTCAGAGGTTTTCGAAGAAAGCTAACAGTAACGGTACTGGACAGTCTTTTGGTGCTGAGAACCCGAGGTTGTGGTGTTGTCATTGATCCAGTGCTTGTGATCGTTACTAACCCATTGACTGGTAGTTTTGTGGCTTATAGTGAGAAACCATTGCAAGTGGGGATGAGCTGATGAAACTTTGTTCCGACTGCATTCTTGCTCGGCCAGTTATCAGTGCATGATGATATATCTAATTACAAAACAAAACGAAGCAAAACACACACACACACACACACACACACACACACACACACACGCAGCGGTATTTCTATCCCTGTTTGTAATTTTCCTCTATGTGACTTTTAGATTCAAAAGGTACAATGCCCCCATTTTTTTAGATTTTAGTTTCTTAGTCTTTATTTTTTCTGTGAATGTTTTTGTAATTCGTTCTTTCTTCTTTAATTCTCTCTACCTTTGTTTTTCTTTGTTTAATTCGTATATTTTTCTGTAATTCTTTGTCTCTCTTCTCTTCGTAGCTAGTTACATGTAACAGGAAATCACAAAAATCACTGTTTGCACATATAATTAAACGAAACGGGCCATAACTCTGAAGGCGTGTCGCCTGCGGTACTCTCAACTGGCAGAATTGCAAGAAAGAAGCACACAGAACAAACATGGAATTCTATTCCCAAAGGAAAAATCCGAACATACGAGTTTTACATCTGCGACCTGACATACACTGCAACAACAGCTGGAGAAATGTACGAACACACACACACACACACACACACACACACACACACACACACACACACACACACACGCTCGCGCGCGCGCGCGCACCCCCTCACCACACACGCACGCATGCGCGCGCGCACCCCCCCCCCCCCCCCCACCCACACACACACACACAACTTGGTGTATGTTCGAGGAAAAACAAAGCGGTGAGCAAGCAGGCTCAGGGGAATTCCAATCGGGTATCCTAACCCACGGTATTGCGTGTTTGTTTGATCTTTTTATGTCTGCACAGGAGGAAATTTATGTGCTGTGTGTTGGCAAAACGATTGACTGATGTTTTGCTTGTTTTTCATGTGTAAAAATATGTAAAAGAAAATCGTTTTCACAAAAATGATTACTCGATCGTTTGTTACTTTTCGACTGAGCTGATGACAACTTCTCACAAAGTGGACCACGGGATCAGATGATCAGGAGTAGAAGCTGATGTTTATCTGTTGTTGTTGTCTTCTAGTATTGATTCGTCATTTGCTGAGGCAAATTCTGTTGTATTCTACCCTTTCGAAATTGGGGTGCCGTGTCCAATGATCGATTACAAAAACAATGCTTTATTTATCGTAGTCATGTTTATTGTTTTGGTACATTGAGTTAAATTCACTTGAATATAACTGTGGCATATTTAAAAGCATGCAGTGATGAAAAAGGAGCTGTATATAACATAGAAATAAGCAAAATAATGATGGGTAGCACTAAAAAACTCGTCTCTCAATTCACAAGGTCACGGGAACCTTGAAAACAAGAAGAGGTATATTGTAGCATCCTATCGCTGTCCTATCTTCTGTGCCACCTCAGCGGTATTGCCAGAGAAATGGGAGACTGCACCCACACCGCTCATTCCGAACCTTCGTCCACAGCCATAGCCCAGTCCGTCCCGCTGCCGCCCCGGCCCCGGCAATCCACAGGGAGTTGTCAATGTCAAGTCGTCAAGAGGCAACCCACCGGAGGAGACACTGCACTGCTGCCGTCTCTTCGGTGGTGTTCAGTGGTATCTGTTCTGAACCAACATACGCAGGACACCACCTACTAAACCCATTACTGGCGACAGTAACTGTTTAGTCGCGAAGCCTGCGTGAGTGAGCTGTCCCTCCGAAGGGCGTGACCCCGTCCTTCCGACGACAGTGCCCATGAATTTGCCGATAACAGTGACCCTGACGGAATAAAACCAAACCAAAGCCGTAGACACAGAGAGAACATCGAAACTGAGGTCACCATGACAGCAGGGCAGGAAGGGCCACAGAATTTGAGACTTTTTTTCCTTAATGCTGATGGATGAGAATGAGGATGATGAAGATGATGCTGATTGCGGGTCTGAGACTGCATGCTAGGGCTGTACTCTACACTTCCTTTCCTAAGACATCCTGGCGTCAGCCAGGCCCGAGAGACAGATACCTGCAGTGATGGTGAGGACATCTGAACAACACTGTCAGAGACGCATCCATTTAGTGATGAAACTCGAAAGTGTGGTCCCAGTCTTCCCAACTGAGCCCGTAGCAAACTCATCTCAGGGTAGGAGCCGGTTGGGGCAGAAAAAAATCCCACATGACTCTGATGGAAATAGAATCCACAGCCTCCCAGCCGGGAGTCCGCGACGCTAACCACTTCGCCACAGCGGCTGGAGTATGTTTAGACTACCTTAGACTAAAGCAATATTTCCGGTATCTCTCACACAACATACACATTTACGAATAAAAAGAAGAACGCCAGATATTAGATGAATGGGAGGATACGAATGTGGATTTTCATCATATAATAGCAGACCAGAGGGGGGATTTTCTGTTGTATGTTTTTGTTTTTTAAACAATGACTTTGAATTCAACGTAGAGAAAACGATTAAGGACACAAAAGGAAATGTTACTAGTTTAGCCTGACCACGTTGAGGAAACAAATAATGTCAGTAAATGTTTATGGTCCAAATAGAGACGACCCGGCATTTTTTTTTTCAGAACATGCAAAAAAATTTGAAGAAATTCGTAATCCAAACCCTGCTCCTGCTGACGACTGGAATTTGATAGTCAATCCATCTTTAGATTATAACAACTACAAAAGCAGTAACAAAGCCAGTGCCAGGGAGGAACTGATTGAAATTATGTCTGAGTTAGAAAACTAGTAAATGTATGACGAAAGCGTAATCCAGAGGTTTTCAGATGTATTTTGCGAAGGCCCAGTCTACGTCAGCAAACCCGCCTGGACTTTTGAACTATTGATCGCGAATGTGAATAACGTTGATATTCTTTTCAGATATCGCGGGTGACCATTTGCTTACTACAATTGAAATCACCTTTAAAATGCGGATGATATAGTCAAATGTCTTTGGAAATTCAACCCATCATCATTTAAAGATTATACACACGCGCACCGTATAGATAATGCGATAAAAGGGGGAGAGAATGAAGAAATGATTCTGCTCTCTTGAAGAAAAAAGACAGTTCATGAACAAACAGATGTTAAAAACTGATGATAGCGGACGATCATGTATCATCAGAAGCGAGTGAAATGTTGGAAAAAAAGCTAAATCCTTTTTTATGACCTTTATCAAGAAAGAAAAACAAAGCACAAGATGTCAATACATGTATACAAGTGTACAAAAACAAAGAAACAAAACAAAAAAAGCAACAAACAAACAAATACGAATCAGACCACTTAAAAGGCCTTACGATAAAGCAAGAAGCTAAAGAAGCATAAAAGAAAATCCAAAATGAGAAAAGCTTCGGCACGGATGGGTTCACTGTTAACTTTTTAAAATTTGGAAACAGCTCGGAGACTTTGTAATTCATTCTATAAATGTGAGTTTTTATAAAGGAGAAACGTCACGGACTCAGAAAGAAGGCATGATCGTATGTTTACCCAAGGGAGACAAACTCAAGGAATAAATAAAAAGTTGGAGACCAGTTTCACTCTGGCAGGTCACTTACGAAACGGGATCAACTTGTACAGCTACAAAGTCTTACCGTAATTTTGAAAATGTGTGGGACTAAAAGCCTCACAACCTTAAACGAAATACACAGCCCATAACGTTGAAAATGAGCTTATAGGACTGCCAGATGTTTACGTTTTCATGCAGCTCTTAAGCTGTCCTGGATTAGAAAATTCATCAATAAAAGTCCAAAGTGGAAGACAATTTTGATAACATTGCGTCTTGGAGTAAAATAGTATGGAATGCTTTTCGTCAAAGAAATTCTTACATCAACAGAATATGGCGTGGACATCAACGCCTAAAAGACCAAGACGACGACTGGCCATACCACCACCATCAATACTAAGATGACCATCGTCTGTCTGAAGTTAGAATCAGTTCAACACTTTACTTACGAGGGATCAATCATTAAGAGTGAGGAATCCAAACCAGAAATCCTCAAGAGCAGCAAAGACAAACACAGCACTGTCTGAATTAAAAGCTGCACGAAAGGACAAGAAATTCCCCATGAAACACAAGACCAGGCTCCTGCGTGCGCTGGTATATTCCATCTTCCTGTTCACATGCGAGACATGGACCCCCACATAGCGGATCTGGAAAGAAGAGTCCAAGTCATGGAAATGAGATGTTACTGCGGTACACTCATCATTAGACACACTGATCGTATCGCCAAGCAACAAGCGCGTCAAACCACCAGGCAGCACACAGGACCGTACCAAGATCCACTGACATCAGTCGGGAAAAGGCAGAAAGTTGGTATGGCCATGTAATAAATTCCATAGGCCTTGCTACACACTCCTGCAGAATATTGTTGAAGGAAATCAGAACTCAGAACTCGGGGAAAACTTTTATTCGATCAACGATTGAGATTTTAGACAGAGCCTGTTCTTCCAAAGGACGGAGACAGAGGGAAGACAGAATAAAACATTGGAAGGAAAGCATTGTAGAGTGGACAGGGAAAATATTTGCAGACACCCAAACCTTGGCGCCCAGCCGACAGGACTGGAGGAACTCGGTGGACAGTTCTACAGTGTGGCGTCCCAGTCACTCCCGAGGGAGTGAAGCGGAGGGATGGGGGGTGGGAACAATTGTTCTCATCGATTAGTTATGTCGTGAACAAGTGAGCGATGTGTATTAGAGTTCGTGTGCTTGTCCCTGTTGGTCTTTTTTTGTGCCTCTCTCTCTCTCTCTTTCTTCTTCTTCTTCTTCTTCTTCTCTCTCTCTCATGATGTCTTTGTGCGACCTTGTCTGTCTTTCTGTCTGTCACTGTTTCCGTTTGCAGTCTTTCTTTGTTTCTGTTTCTGTCTGTGTCTGTCTGTCTTCTGTTTCTCTCTCCTTTCTTTTCTCTCTCTCTTTTCTTTCTCCCCCCCCCCCCCCCTTGTGTGTGCAAGTGTGTGTGTGTGTGTGTGTGTGTGTGTGTGTGTAGGGGGGAGGGGGGGGAGCACACGCGTTAGCATGTGTTGGCATGTGCACTCGTATGTAGCCTATGTGAGTGAATACTAGCGCCTAGTTACGGGTACGCTCAGGCAAATGAAAAAGCACCAGACTCTGTCGGCCTGTTTGATCTGCTTGCCTTGATGGAAACGGGGCATCTGAGGCAAAAGAAACAGCAAAAAAGCTCCACACGCACTAGTGAACTGAACCGGTGAAGCGAGAGTGGTAGGGGTGGAGGGTAAGGGTGTAGAGGTGAAGGGTGGTGTAGGGGTGAAGGATAGGGGTGTGTAGGGGTGAAGGATAGGGGTGTAGGGGTTAAGTGGAAGAGGAAGCGCAGCAGGTGGTGATGGTGATGGAGGGACGGAAGATATCAGAGGAAACGGTGCAGAGAAAAGCAGGCGAATGGAAAGGGGGGGTGGGGGGTGGGGGGGTGGGGGGTGGAGTTGTGGTGGGAGTGGTGGTGGTGGTGGTGGGGGGGGGGGACTGATGGTTCGTGGCACGTCATCTGAAGACGGAGGAGTGGACCTGCTGATGGGAGGTTGTCTGAGAACGTACCGCACCTGATGATCGTGGTGTCTGTCGTCTGTACGTGAGACAGCTTCTAGACCAGACACACACAGACAGAGGGGCAGTTGGGAAAGACGGTAGGGGGTGGGGGGTGGGGGCGTGTATTATGGATTTTGAGAGAGAGAGAGAGAGAGAGAGAGAGAGAGACAGACAGACAGACAGACAGACAGACAGACAGACAGACAGACAGACGGTCGGACGGACGGACAGACGGAGAGACTGAGTTGACAGAAGTGGGACAGGAGATACACTAGATTATTAAAAAAAAAAAAAGAAGAAAGAGACGAAGAACAGCTGTATCAGGAATGTTGATTGCACAAGTGGTCTGTCCATGAATATTATTAGTGGTTATTGCTGGATAAACACGTATACACCACAGAGAGAGAGAGAGGGGGGGGAGAAAGAGTGAGAGAGAGGGAGGAAAGGGAGGGAGAGAGAGGGGGAAGAGAGAGAGGGGGGGGAGAAAGAAAGAAAGAAAGAGAGACAGACAGACAGACAGAGAGAGAGGACGGACGGACGGACGGACGGACGGACGGACAGACAGACAGACAGACAGACAGACAGACAGACAGACGGACGGACAGACAGAGAGACTGAGTGGACAGAGGTGGGACATGAGATATACTAGACCATTAAAAACAAAAACAAAAAAAAAAAAAAAAACGAAAACAAAACAAAACAAAAAACAAAACAAAAAAACAAAACAAAACCCAGAGAGAGCCGAAGAACAGCTGTATCAGGAATGTTGATTGCACAAGTGGTCTGTCTATGAACATTATGTTTGGTTATTGCTGGATAAACACGTATGCACCACAGAGAGAGAGAGAGAGAGAGAGAGAGAGAGAGAGAGAGAGAGAGAGAGAGAGAGAGCATGCGGTGCTGCCCTTCAATTCTTCGTTCAAGTTCCCACAGGCGATCATTCATTTTCTTTGTCGTTTCCTTCAAGTAGTTCATTACATCTGTGGTTATAATGTCTGCCTGAGGTGTCGGTGCTCTAACACTAGTAGTACCCACATAATCACTACTACTGTGTGTATCACACGGATTTTCTGTTTCGACAAATGTTTTAGTGTCTTGTTGCGCAGAAGCATGACTAGCAGATGAACCGTATTCACAAAACTTATCACAGTTATCAGCATCGTTTTCATTAGCGCACCGCTTTTCAACATCAGTGTCAGGTCACAGGTCTAAGTTGGGAGCTACTGTCACTGACTCACTGTCTGTGTCGCTGGGCGCCATGCTGATGTGGTGTGCTCCATCGCGGGATAACGAACTTGGCGCAGGCAGAGGTACAGTGGAAGGCGGGTTGGCGTGGAATCTGGAAAGTGTCAGGACAGGAGTCTCCTTTGTTGTTGTTGTTGTTGTTATCGTCGTGCCCTGGCTAAAAGACTCCATTGTCACCTCTGTCAGCATTGTATATTAAACCAGGAGGGGTCGGTTGGAACAAACCGGACGGGGAAGATACAGCTTTACTTGCCTTTTGCTTCCGGTATTCTCGGCCCTTGCCCTGTCCTGTTGACCTGTAACGGACATTTTCTTTCTGAACACAGCACTGTGAGCTGGAGGTCGCGTAACATGGGAATGAATGGTCGAACATTGTTGTCAGCCTAAGAATAGCAACAGTCTGATTATCCCTGCCTTCAATATTTTGAATGATGATAATGTCATGTCG
>JADBJO010002809.1:110000-125000 GCA_016801955.1 Conus betulinus | reverse complement strand
TTTACACCAGGTGCTGAAACGCCCAACTTCATCAAAATATGTTACATCAGAATTGGAAAGGTTTACAAGGGCTGTATCATCTGAATATTTAATGACTGGTGTTTCTTCTGTACCAATGCAGTCGTTGGTGTACAGAGTAAAGAGGACAGGAGAAAGAACGGTACCTTGGTACCTGTGGAGCAAAGAGGACAGATTGATAGCGTACTGACTGGGATCTGGAGATGAGGAAGTCTGTGATCCACAGGATAAGCCTGGGTCTGACATTTAAGGATAAAAGTTTGTGCGCTAAGAGATGAGGCTGGATGTGTTAAAAGCTGATGAAAAATCAATAAAAAGAATACGAACAAAAGAATCTGTTTTTTCTCCAGGCGAGTGTAAGCGTTGTGTAAAAGTGTGAGAGTGGCATCGTCTGGATAGAGAACCAAACTAGCGTCAGCAGAAATAAAATGCTGATGGGCTGTCAGTGAATATAAGAACACAATGATGAATGGATCGACTTTCTTCCTCCCTCCCTCCCTCTGTTTGAGTGTGTGTGTGTGTGTGTGTGTGTGTGTGTGTGTGTGTGTGTGTGTGTGTGTGTGTGTGTGTGTGTGTGTGAAGAGACAGTTTTCTTGCAGACGTTTATCTTTTCAGGACAAACATAAACAAACAAACCCCGCCGCCAGGAGAATTAGTTTTAGGTTATGGGAGTTCGGGAATGGCGGTAAGAGAAGATGAAGAGGCGTGTGGTGTGTGTGTGTGTGTGTGTGTGTGTGTGTGTGTGTGTATGTGTGTGTGCACGCGCGCGCGCGCGTATGTGTCCGTTCGAAAGCTTGTGCGCCCCCCCCCCCCCCCCCCTCTTTCCCTCTCTGTGCGCCTGCGCATTCGCGAGTGAGCGCGTGCTTCAGTGCGCGCGCGTACGTGTGTGTGTGTGTGTGTGTGTGTGTGTGTGTGTGTGTGTGTGTGTGCGTGCGTGCGCGTGCGTGCGTGCGTGTGTGTGTGTGTGTGTGTGCGCGCGCGCTCGCGGGCGCGCATGCGTGCGCGTGCGTCAGAGCACGTGTGTGTATATGGTTGGGTGAAGACACAGAGACGCTAGGAAGCGGCGAATAGGATGGGGTGAGATGGGGTTAGATGGAACAACTGGGAAAATGAGAACGTAAGACTGGCAGATGGACGGCGGAGAGTCTGGTTAGAACGGTTTGAGAGGGACTCGATGCAACTGGTTGGTCTCTCTTCCCTCTCACTTAGTTCATTTAGTCAGTAGGCCAACTCTACTGTGTTTTTTTTTTCGGGGTTCAAATGTAGGGAATATATGTTATAAGATGATCAAGACTACGCCCTTCTCGTTAAACTGACGTAAACTCCAATGGGAAGTTTTTCCTGGCTGTAGTAGAAGTAGCAGCAGCAAATTACAGCTGTGTGTTTGAAGACAAGATAAAAAAAAATGTTAGGAGGAGGAGGAGGAGGAGGAGGACAGAAAGAAATGAACAGGAAACAGATGTTGACGATGACAACGACGATGTTGATAATAATCATGATAATGATGATGATGATGGTGATGGTCATGATGATGATGATGATGATGATGATGATAGATGATGGAGAAGGAGGAGGAGGAGGAGGAGGAGAAGAAGAAGAAGAAGAAGAAGAAGAAGAAGAAGAAGAAGAAGAAGAAGAAGAAGAAGAAGATGATGATGATGATGATGATGATGATGATGAAGAAGATGATAATGTCATTGGAGGCGGTCAGCAACAGGACATAAGCAGGCAAACAACAACAACCAAAACGGACCACCTGCAGTCACAAACTCCAGCATCATTATCATCACCATGATTGTCGCCCATCTTCAACATATCGTCTTCTTCATTGTCATTGTCATCATAGCCGTATGGTCGTCGTCATCACAATGGCCTGGCTTTTATGACTATTGGAGCATTGACGTTCAATGTTCCAAGATATTTTAGTCATTCTCAGGATTTTCTATACATCTGTCCTTAATTTTTTCAACGATTTTGCTTGTTAACGCTTCGGTCGTTTCCCTGAATGGATAAGAGGCTCAGGAGTTACTGAAAAGCGAGGTTGATATTTACAAGAAATAAATAGATAAATAGATAAGGGAATGATAAGGAGAGAGGTAATTTGCCTATTTGACTCACATGTGACGAATGCATGCAACCGTAGGATAAAGGGGACAAGAGAGATAGGGAAAGGAGAGGGGCCTGAAGAGACTGTTCCAGCAACAACTTCTTCTGCAAGACAAGCAGCCTCAAGATACAGATGAAGCTTGACACATTGAAGGGCACGAGCAGGTTGTTTTTTTTTTTTTTTTTTTTTTTTTTTTGGGGGGGGGGGGGGGGGGGGGTCGGAGAAGAGGTTCAAATCATGGTTCAAAGTAAGTTTCAGACAGCGTTCCGAGAGAGGGGATGGTTCACCTGTCTCTGCCTGCAGACTGTGTACTGAGGTGGTGCGGAGAGCACCCAGACAAGAGTCGAAGCCAATAATAGTGGATGAGGTCCAGTGTTTTGAGGTAATAAGGCCTAGCAGAATCGTGGGCAACACAGCCGTGGTCTTGTTCGAAGCGGATCAGAGCCCTGTGAAGATGGAGATGAGCTTTCTTATCAGCGACCCAAACTGTGTGTGCCACAGCTCTCAGAATGTTCATTGCTTTTGACAAGAAGGTTTCAAGTGCTGGATTTGACTTGAATAAAGTAGATAGATAGATGGATGGATGGATGGATAAACAGATAGATAGACAGATATATATATATATATATATATATATATATATATATATAGAGAGAGAGAGAGAGAGAGAGAGAGAGAGAGAGAGAGAGAGAGATTAATAGAAAGATAGATAGATGGATAGATGGACAGATAGATAGATAGATAGACAGACAGACAGACAGACAGACATATAGACTTACAAATAGATACAACCATAGATAGATCGACAGATAGGCAGACAGAAGACAGATAAACAGGCAGACAGACAGATGGACAGGCAGATAGACGGATAAGTAGGCAGACAGACAGACAGACAGACAGACAGACAGACAGACAAACATTTGTTAATCAAAACAAGTTTTGGCATTTTCATTGCACCATTGTTTTAGTGATATGATTGAGATGGATGCACAAGGGACAGGATAGGTATCTGGCCTGGCTTTCTCATCATTCACCTTTGTCCGAGTCCCGTTCACTCGTGCAGGTCACTACCCTCTTCCGGGCACCAGTCGCCACGTGTCACGATAGAATCGCGCAACTGGCTGGATAGAAGACAGACAGAGAGCCACTCAGATCAACAGAAAGTGGTGATTACCTTCGATATACGTATTGAAATTCTAACTTGCTTCAGGTATAGCTGCCATTCCTCCCGAATTTTTTCCTTTTTTTTTTTGTTTTGTTTTGTTTGTAATTTCCATAATTTAGAAATATATCCCGAAATTCCGATTTTAACGAAAACAAATCCCGAGTTTCAAAATGTGTTTTGAAATGTGGGCTTGAAGTGGGGTCATTTTTTCCCCCAAAGGAGATGATTAAGCATTGAGAATGAAACCCAGATGATGTTGTGTGGAAGCTGGTAATAATATGAATCTTCATTTTCTTTTTAATACTCACGTATGTCAACTGAGACACATGGGTGGGGGGGGGGGGGGGGGGAGGGGGGGATAGGGGGGATAGAAATGCTTACAGTCAAAAGCAGAACTTCCCTCTCTTCACTCAACTGGCCCCCTTCGTCCCTTGTTCCTGACGTTTGACTTTTGTGTAGGGGGAAGATACTTTTTTTTTTTCCCTAACCCTATATATCTGGGCTGAAGCGGTATTCAGTGTGAACAATTTTCCCAAGTGCCCGCAGCTGGAATCTGCAGACAAATGGTTAGAGCGCTTGAGCTCGATGCGGTTTAGAACAACACGAGGCATCGGATTTTTACGCCTTGAAAACCCTCTCTGTCCATCCAACGCTGAACGAGTACCTAATTCGGGTCAGGGAAGGTTGAGGCAGCCGAGGGAGAGGGATGGGCTTTACCTTCCATAATACCGTGCACTAGACCCGGTGAACCTCCCAAAAGTCCATTTGTCCGCATGGTCATTCAGCCACGAAGCTTTAAACTTTCACATTGAACACAAGTGGAAATGTGGCTATCTTGCAATGTGGAACAACAAACAAACCATTAATCCGAAAAAAAAGCAAAAAAAACCCCAACAAAACAAAACAAACAAAACAATCCAACACAAAAAAAGCTGGATCCGTCCTTCGATTTGGACCCGCGCCAAGCTGCAACGCGGTTGTTCTTGGGCCAGATTCTACTTTCCGTCTTTCATGTCAGTACCTTTTGCATGACTTTGCGTGCGAACAGACAGACAGACAGACAGGCAGACAAATAAACCAGCAGACGCGGATAAAACATCACTCCGTGGAGGAGAAAAGGAAGTGAACGGTGTCAGGGGACAGATCATTGGATCCGGGAGGTGGCTTGTGGAGACGCCTGTTTCCGTTTTCTACAGTCGCTTCCTTTTTTGAGCGACAGTGGCCAAGCTGGGATAGGGGTGGGGATGGGGGGTAGGGGGGGGGGGGGGGGGGGGGGGTGGGGATGGGGGGGGGGGGGGAGGGGGGAGGGGGTGGAGGGAGGGGAGGGAGGAGGGAGCAGCAAAAAATCATTCACTTAGCAAATGAAGTACACCGACCAGAAAAGTTTAAGCGGAGATGGAAAGCGAGCGGAGGAATAGGTTGGGGGGATCCACACAGAGCGCAACCCGCGCGACATTTTCCACACATGTTTCTGGGACAATAGATTTCAGTTACTGCTCCCAACTCTCCTCCCCCCCCCCCCCCCCCCCCCCCCCCCCCCCCCCCCCCCCCCCCCCACCCCCCCCCCTCTCTCCTCCGCCCTGTTCCGCTCCCCTCCCTTTTCATTTGGAAAGCACTGGGAAGGGCGCTTTCAATTTTTTAAATTATATTTTCCAGGAATGGGTCGGAGGAAGGCTTGGAGATAATAGAATCCCTCCCCTACAACCCCCCCCCCCCCTTCCCTCTCTCTTCTCCCCGATCCGTGCGTAGGCGTCCTTTAAGACGCAGTCAATCTCTACGCCCGCGACGTGACCTCGACATTTCCATTGGGTGTTTTGGGCGATGCGTGTTGTGTCGTTTACGTTGGTACAGCTGTGGGCAAAGGGTTGAAATCTGTGAACAACCTGTGACACCAACTGGCGACGGATGACTTGCCGACCGCTAGCTCTCCCGACCAATCGCAGGGATGTTTGCAGAATTGGACGAATCATGTAGCCCGATAGATATAGTTAGATATCTATATATAAAAAGAGACGGAGATGAACAGTCTAGCCTCTACTTCAGCTTCTTTCTGTTTACAGTCTTCCATAGGAACAAGATAAATGGGTCTTAAAGGCTGGATGTGAACAGAGGAAATTTACTCCAATGATGTTCAGCCATTTTATTTCCGTCCCCCACGCATCAAAGATCGTAACCTCCTCTGATTGGTACAGAAAGCTGTCGGCTTTTTTGCTTGTCCCCCTCCCCTCCCCTTTTCCTCCCTCTCGTTAAAGGCCATATCAGGGCTGTCACAAGGTTGAGAATTCAACTCACATGTCGTGACAAAAACCAACCGACCGACCTCATTCACCCAACCCTTTAAAAAACAAAACCTTCCAAAAACATAGGAAATTTTGTTAAAAATCTTTGTTCCGTAAATTCTTAGATCAGATGAAAAAAACAGATTCAGATTAGGACCCAAACGCTGTATATTCTCCTGTACACTCAAAACTGCGTGCAACATCTGTGAGAGGACCAGCCGTCACTAACACACATTCACTGTACAGTTCAGCGATAGAAGCAAATTGTGCCTGACTACGAGAATGATTTAAGGTCTGTTGTCCTTATGAACGAACGAATTCGATATGACCCCCCCCCCCCCCCCCCCCCCCCCCCCCCCCACCACACTTCACCTTCACCTCCCTCTTCTCTGTCATTTGTTAGACTGTTCACTCCCAATCCTTGTACCCTAAGGACAGCGTCGGAACACAAATACTCACCCAAATCAGGCACATACATAGAAATACATTTTTATCCTTGTTGAGATTTCGGACTGAACTGATTTAGTAGCCTCCAGTCAAAGGACAACGTCTTATTTTTAACGTAAAAAAAGTTTTTTTTAAAGAAGCAAGATGATTTCCATCAGTTCAAGAGTTTTGACCTCCACTGTAACCCTGAACTCTGACCTTCCCGTGCCTACGTAAATGGACTTCGACCGACAGTCGCCGAATGAGTGGGGCGGTATGGCCTTTGCTGTTTGCACTGCGCTTCACAAAGGCCTAAAATTTGGCCACAAAGAGCTTGGACGGTAACGGACACGATTGAACGAGCCGTGGCGACTGCAACACTTCGGACCCCACCTGCAAACAAGTCCCATTTGCTATCGCTGCTCGTCGTTTGGTTTTCGTGTGCCATCGATTGCGGGGAGGTTGAGGCTGGAGTTGAACGTTGCCGCTCTACAAAGCACAGACGGTTAGTTCATAGTTAGCTTGTGTGTGTGTGTGTGTGAGAGTGTGTAGAGAGTGTGTGTGAGTGAGAGAGAGAGAGAGAGAGAGAGAGAGAGAGATCCTCTCCACAACAGCTGCATGTATATGATTATGAGCGCGAGAGTGGGCACAGATGCTCGCGTTCAAGCTTGGTGTATTCTCGTACGTACGCGCGCATGTTTGTGCGTGTGTGTATGTGCGTTGCGCGCGCGAATGTGTGTATGCGTGTGTGTGTGTGTGTGTGTGTGTGTGGTGTGTGTGTGAGTGAGAGAGAGAGAGAGAGAGAGAGAGAGAGAGAGAGAGAACATATTTTTCGCAGCTGACAGTGTCAGTACTTAGCCCACTTCCCCGTGAGCCATCAAGGGCACACACACACACACACACACACACACACACACACACACACACACATTAGACACGCACGCACACATACAAACGCATACACAAACTCAAAACACACACACACACACACACACACACACACACACACACTCTCTCACACACACACACACACACACACACACTCTCTCTCACATACACACACACGCACGCACGCACATATACACGCAAGTGCACGTGCCGCCGCTCGAGCCCACCGCACTAAAGCAGGCTTATGTTGCATGTTTGGAAGCTGACAAAAAAGGTGACAAAAGTTTCTCTCCTTACTCTTGGAATGTGCAACAAAGTGCGTATGTATACTCTCTCCCTCTCTCTCTCTCTCTCTCTGAATGTGTGAGTGTGCGCGGGCGCGCATTGGGAGCACACACACACGCACGCACGCACGCACACACACACACACACACACACACACACACACACACACACACACACACACACACAGAGAGAGAGAGAGAGAGAGAGAGAGAGAGAGAGAGAGAGGTAACAGCAGCAGTTTTTCCAGTTAATCAACGATAATGCTAATGTGTTCCGTCTTTGACATGGATTTACCAAGCACGATATAATCGTCACCAGCTGAGCGTTACGATTTTTCCCCTCGGAAAGCAGTTTCAACATGAACGTACGCATGAATAAAACCAACAGCAAAATCCCCTGTGGACGGTTTTCTAGCCATCTCAGAAGTTGGCCAGTCTTGGTCTACTGTCACGAAAAAGTACATATCCACTTAATTCTCCCAGTCCTTTCACTCTTCCGTTTCAATCCTGAGTGAATATTTATAAATTCGTAATTTTCTGCCGATCCCAGTGTCTGTCAACCCACGTAATAGAAAAACAACAATAACAACAAACAACGACGACGACCACCACCACCACCACCACCACCACCACCTTGCGATAATTCCATTTCACACGCCGGACACAGAATGTCACTTGTTCATGATGCATAGAAGACAGAAGCAGGAGAAGGGGGGGGGGGGGGGGGGGGGGGGGGGGGGGGGGTGACGGTCATAACGGCGGTACTTGTTAGAAGATATATTCTTTCTGGCCTGTTGTCCGTACAGACTAAAAATCGAAGATGAAGTGGATTTTATGAGGAAAGAAGCTAAAATGAGAACTAAATTGTGTAGACTTTAAAAAAAAATCTCTCTCTCTCTCTCTCTCTCTCTCTCTCTCTCTCTCCATAAAAATATATATCTGTATGTATCCATATCTATTTCTCTCACAGTTTCACTTGTTTGTATTCGCTTGTTGATATCCCTCCCTCCTTGCACCCCCTTCCCTCCCTCCGGTCTCCGTCCCTTTACCCCCTCCCCACCCACCTCCACTTTCTCCTTTTCCACCTACCCCATCCCGTCTCCCACTTGCCCACTTCCCCAGAAACATGCATACTGAGAGCCTACACAGCCTGCGCACTTGGCAGGCAGGTGTTACACGGCTTCCCACGACTGGCTCGTGCAATTCTGGCCACGGTCCATCGACTGTATACTTCCGTCCAGTCAGGAGAACCCTGAGTTTTGTTCATGCAGACCACAACGTCTTACACTGTAGGCCCTAGCCTAAAGAAGTGAGGTGGTTTGAAAAATTATACCGACGAAGTCGATGAAGCGGGAGAATTAGCGTGAAGGTAGTTTGAAAAATGATATCGTCTGAAGTGAGGCATTGAGAGTAACATCATGTTGGAAGTGAACTTTGGTACTGAAATCAAATTCAGATGGCCGTGCTTCACACACACACACACACGCGCGCGCGCGCCCACGGCGCACACACGTACTTGCGTCTGGACAAGAAAAAAATGCAGATTGCAGTGCGTAAAATCTTGATACAGAAGTGTTATTCAGCGGATCAGGGAGTATATATCAGGGGATAAGCATTAAGCCAACACCAGTCGGAACGGACACCATTTTGTAGCCAAAAGCCACAAAGCATAACGTCTGCGTTGAAATGTTCCTGATGGCTTTTGTGCCGCAGTTTCCCACGTTTTCGTAAACGATTAGTGCAGAGGTCTTGCTCTCGTCCAGGCAAGACGGTGTCAGTCGCAACTTCGATCAGCCAGGATGGGACTCGCAGGAACCTGGCTGTCTTGAAGAGACATTGCGCTCAACATTTGGGGCTCGCCTTTCGCCGAAGAGATTCCCAGACGACTAATAAAGAGGTAAGCCGAGACCTGCATTTTCCACAGTAGCTGTCGGAGGTGAAGTAGGAGATGGAATTCCTTCTGTCTTTTTTGCAGATACCTGTTTCCCCACAAAAGCGGAAAACAACAACAACAACAAAAACCCCAAGCAAACAACAACAACAACAACTTCGTTTAGACAAGGATCACGTTTCCGCCGCCAAAATCGTGTCCGCCCTGGAAAGAAACGAGAGCCGATGCTTGATGGTTCAGAGACTTGGCGCCAACACCACCAGTAATTTTTTTTCCGCACGTACTGCACTAATACGAGTGGAATAGGACATACAGAAGAGCTTCCATCAAGCCAGCGGCGGAATCATTTAGAACGACTGTCGGGATGCACCCCCCCCCCCCCCCCCCCCCCCCCCCCAGCGGCATGGAGGGTGTTGAAGGTGAGGATAGTCAATTCAGATGTATTCCCGTGGAGAAGCCTGGCTGAAGACGCGAAAAACGGCAGTGGAATTAATTTTATTTCTGTTTTCGGGGATGGATGGGAAAGCGGTATTTTTATTTTTGCGAAATTCATGCGCTTCGCGAGGGTGTTGACGGCGAGGGTTGTACAATTCAGATGTATTCCCGTGGAGAAGCCTAGCCGAAGACGCGAAAACGGCAGTGGAATCCATTATTTATTTATTTTATTATTTTTTTTTTCTGTTGTCGGGGTTGGGTGGGTAGGTGGGAATTTCATTCCTCGGGCAATCGACGCTCTTAGTAGCTTTTGACCCGCCGGGTGTCATACCCAAAGTGGGTCCACCCCTGAAGGCGTGATTAAGCGCAACCTCTTGGCGATCTCGGCCGTTGGCCTGGTGGTGTTTATCGCGCGATCTCCTCGTTCGCGATCCGGAATCGTTGTGCGGAACCCGACGATTCCTGTGAAGAAAATCTGTTGGGAGTTAGCGCGAAGATAAGTAACCGTGCAACAGCTCTCTTGGGTGGAAAAAGAAGGTGTGATTGGGCCCGGAAGTATCTTAGAACGTTGGGCCTTTCTTTTTTTTCGTTCTTTCTTTCTTCATTTCTTTTTCTTTATCCCCCCTGTTTTGTCTTTAACTTGGTGCGAAAACAAGCTACTTTTAGGCTACAAAAATAGAGGTGTCAAAAGCGTTCTTCGACACGAAAGAGTAAAATGGACGTGTGTGTGTGTGTGTGTGTGTGTGTGTGTGTGTGTGTGTGTGTGCGTGCGTGTCTGTGAGTATGTGTGTGTGTGTGTGTGTGTGTGTGTGTGTGTGTGTCTTATCAGTGTGTGTGTGTGTGTGTGTGTGTGTGTGAGAGAGAGAGAGAGAGAGAGAGAGAGCAGAGAAGGGGGCGATGGTGAAAGAATGAATCTGGAAGGGAGGAGGTGTATAGGGGATGAGAGATACGGTGTGTGGGTGTGGAGTTGGGGATGGTGCGTTGGACGGTAAATGAAATGTTATATAGATCACGTATGCAAAAAAAAAAAAAAAAAAAAAAAAAAAAAATGATCCACAGGATCGTTCCGTTCATTTCATATGGCCTACGAAGGTTGGACGGGAGAGCCGTGCGGTAGTGGACAGGAGAGGTGGAGAGAGGAGGGTGGTGGTAATACAGGAACTCGTGAATATCTTATGGTGGGAACACAGCAGTGAACCTGAAAGGAACGCATCGGTCTTTCCGTGGGAAAGGCACCAATCTTGAACACACACACACACACACACACACACACACACACACATGCACACGCGCGCGCGCGCTCGCTTTTCCTGGCGTGAACGGAAGATTCGTCTTGAGTGCCACTGGGTCGATCAGTATGAAAATCGCCTCTAAACACTCTGGTTCAGATCGTGTTGCTCTTCAAGCTACGCAGTGTCTGCTGTTTGGGTCTGCTTTGTGTATCTGTCTGTATGTACATAATTCTGCCGATTTGGGACGCTGTGCAGCATTCATCTTGCACTTACTGTCATGGTAAGGCTGTTGTAGTTGGTTGACGCGGAGGCAGTAAATGTAAATGTATACATGAATGCGTTTGGGGAAAAGTAAGAAAAAAAAGGGGGAAAAAAACGATAATCGATGTAGAATCGCTGCTGCAGAAATGGGTTTGTGAAGGGGCCATGGAGGGGGGTGCGGGTGCGGGGTGATGGGGGGGGGGGGGTGAATTGAGGGTTACTAGAAAGATAAATATTGGGTACCAAACTGTTTTGGAGTTAATAGAGCGACGCTGTTGAGCACCAGACTGTTTTTTTTTTCCACTGACGGCAGATGAGAAATAATGGAAGGATGGAAATTTGTCACCAGATTGGTTTACTGTACAGAAAGGAGATGGGAGATAATAGGAGGACAGACATAGGGCACTAGACTATTTTCATCTAATGACTGTAAGAGATAATAAAAGGACACACATTTGGCCACCTGACTGTATTGTTCCACTGACGGCAGATGAGAGGTAATGAAACGATAGACATTGGATACCAGATTCTTTTATTCCACACACAGATTCTTTTATTCCAAGCACATGTCAGAGACAATAGAACGACATACATTAGGCACCGGGTTGCTTTATTCCACTGACGGCAGATGAGGGAATAGATGGATAGATATGAAGCACCAAAGTGGCTGATTCCACTGAAGGCAAGTGCGAGCTGTGAGGATAGATTTGGGTTACCAAGGTAGTTCATTCCACTGAAGGCAAGTGCGAGCTGTAAGAAGGATAGATATGAAGCACCAAAGTGGCTGATTCCATTGAAGGCAAGTGCGAGCTGTGAGAAGGATAGATGTGGGGCACCAAGTAGTTCATTCCACTGAAGGCAAGTGCGAGCTGTGAGAAGGATAGATGTGGGGCACCAAGGTAGTTCATTCCACTGAAGGCAAGTGCGAACTGTGAGAAAGATAGATGTGGGGGCACCAGAGTAGTTCATTCCACTGAGGGCAAGTGCGAGCTGTTAGGGTAGACTGATGTGGGGCACCAGAGCTCCGGGGCGGGGGATCTCTCCAGGGGATGGCTCCATTAGGGATGGCTTCAGGACATCCCGCCTTTCGATTATGCTGAACAAACTGCGGCAACGTCCACAGTTCCCCCGCCGATTCTTGAACTTCAAAGCGAGAGGGAGGGAGGGAGGGAGAGAGAGAGAGAGAGAGAGAGAGAGAGAGGGGGGAGGAAAAAGAGGGAGTGAGAGAGAGAGAGAGAAAAGAGGGGGAAGGAGAGAGTGAGAGGGGGAGAGTCAGAGAGAGGGGGGGGGGGAAGAGAGTCAGAGAGAGAGAGGGAGGGGGGGTGGTGAGAGAGAGAGAGAGAGAGAGAGAGAGAGAGAGAGAGAGAGAGAGAGAGAGAGACAGACAGACAGAGGCAGAGGCAGAGAGTACACCGCATCATAGTATCCTCATTGAATCGAGCGATGTTCTGGCTTGAGTTGCGGACAATCAAACCTATTACTGTGCAGTTTTGTTTTGCCCCTTCACAGATGGCTCAGAGGGATAAAGGGATGACAGGAAGATGGAGAGAAGTACATAGTATGCATGTTACGTAGCGGCGTGATTGTATTCTTTTCACCCTCCCCCGAAATACACGCAAGTTATTACATCACATTAAATGTGAATAGGTAACCCTCCTCCTTCACCTTCACACTCCCCAGCACTCTCGTGTCGAGGAAAAAAAAACCCAACCAAAGAAGCAAGCAAGCAACAGAGCAAAAAAGAATAAAACGAACAGCTATCCTTATGGAAATGTGGAGACGAGGCGTCGGTGGCGTCGTCTTGCAGACGCCAATTAGGCCAATCTGAAAGTGGGATGGTATAAGCTGGTTCCGGGCGGTGAGTGCCAGACTGGAGCGACATAACGTCAGCCAGTGTGTGTGTGTGCGTACGTGCGTGCGTGCGTGCGCGCGCGTGTGTGTGTGTGCGTAAGTGTCTGTGTGTACGTGCGTGCATGCGTGCGTGCGTGCGTGTGTGTGTGTGTGTGTGTGTGTGTGTGTGTGTGTGTGTGTGTGTGTGTGTGTGTGCGCGCGCTTGCTTGTGCACAGCGTAATGTACATGTAGCGTATTTCAGTTGGCTTGTCGATGAGTTTGTCGATCATTCAATCCGTTGTAATGGCAGAAGCCTAGCTATTGTTGTTCTAGCCCTTTGGAGGTGTGTTGGTGGTGATGTGGAAGGGCAAAATTTGAGAGTTACAATGAAGTCGGCGATGGAGCGCAGTGCACGTGATGGTGGTGAACGGGTCTATGTTTACGTACAGAATGTCAGCAACAGAGACGGGAACACGAGCACCGAAGATACTGGGAGCAGAGAGAAACCACACACACACACACACACACACACACACACACACACACACACACACACACACCAGCCACAATTGCACACACACACACACACACACACACAGACACAGACACACACACACACACACACACAGAGCACACTAACACACACACACACGCGCGCGCGCGCGCGTGCACAGGAGATAAGTAGATTCAGAGAGAGAGAGAGAGAGAGAGACAGACAGACAGACAGATAGAGAGGTGGTGGGTGAGAGAGAAGGTTCAAGACATCATGGGGATGAGATGTAAGAGAGAGAGAGAGAGAGAGAGAGAGAGAGAGAGAGAAGAGGGGGGGTGTAAGGGGAGAGGGAGGGAGGCATGTTTTCAATGTTTCCACATGAGTGCCGGAACAAACTGGGCAATCTCTTTCTCTCTCTGGCTCTGTCTCTGTCTGTCTGTCTGTCTGTCTGTCTCTCTCTCTGGTCCAAAGTGAAAACAATTCGCATATTAGATCTTTCTCCATGCGTGCAAAACTTTGGACCCAGACTGCTGATCAACAACGAAGAATCCGTGCATTTGAAATGAGATGCAAACAGCCAAATCATGCAGAATTGAGGCGACCATAATCCCCCTTTGGAGACTGGGTGACAAGAAAAGTTAAAAAGGAGAGGAACAAAACTGAAATGGTATGGGCACATCTCTCCGTCATCCGGCCATGCAAGAAGTGAAGAACCGCCTCGCAGGGCACTGTAAGAAAGAGACGGACAGAGAAAGGGATGGGACTACAATGTGCAGAAACGGACAAGCGTGACAGAATAGGAGAGGACAGTCGAGGAGGGAGGGGTCTGTGTGTGTGTGTGTGTGTGTGTGTGTGTGTGTGTGTGTGTCTGTGCGCGCGCGCGCGCGCAAACCTGTGGATTTCCCGAGCCCTCAATAAACAGAAGCGCCCACAGTGTAGAGCGCTGCCCGATTGTCTGTACAGACATGAGGCCTAATGTTCTACTTTGTTCCTGCAGTCTAACTTTACCCACTGTCACTGGATCCGCTGTCTTCAGTGTGACCGACATGGCCGGCTGGGTTAGTAACAACATGAAACATTAAACACGAGTCTGCCGTTGTACTTACCTCCCACCCAAGGGAGGAAATGGAGAGCGGGTAGGAGGAAGAAGGGGTCGGAGGATGTAGGGAGGAGGTCTGGGGGGGATGGGGTTGAGCGACAGAAGCTTGAGGAAGGAAAAGGGAAGTTACCAACCGAGATGGCCAGGGGGATCGATGGAACCGTACACGGAGGTAAGTGTTGGTGGCCTCGTCGTCCAACCCGTCTGTAGGGCCGTTCCAGGCGAGTCGTAGTCTTTCTGTCATCTTCCCCTTCCCCTCACCTCCCGCCCCCTGACTCCCCTCACTATCCCCCCCCCCCCCAACCAGCCCTTTCCTCTCACTCGCCGCACTGTTCCATGCCCCCCCCCCCCCCCCCTCTCCTTCTCCTTCATTTCATATCCGCGTTACTCTCCTGGCTTAGATGGAGAGCCGAGGGATTCGCCGAGATGAGGACAGGACCAGCGGTGTGTAATAACTGTCTTTATATCAGGCTGACACTTGCTGTCCCTCTACCCTTTATCCCCCACCCCCCACCCCCTCTTTTTTTATACGCGCCATTAAAAACCTTTTTATGGTGCGACGATCCATACAATTTGAAACTGAACAACGAG
>JADBJO010002809.1:100000-105000 GCA_016801955.1 Conus betulinus | reverse complement strand
TCAGCTCTTTCCTTTAGCTTAGTTGAAGTTAGCGACAGTAAAATAGATCTTGAATCAACACACAAAAGAATTCGTAATATAATCATGGGAAGATTTGCAATATACCTTAAGGCCATGAGAATAGCTACCAGCTCTGCAGAGAAAATGGAATGCCTTTTCCAACATGATAAGCTTGTTCTTTCTTTAAGCCAGGAATAACAAATCCAGCACCAGCATTTCCATCATTAATCACACTGAACCGTCTGTATATACCTCCAAATGGTTCGGATATAGAGCTTCAACATGCGATCGAAAAGAAAATGCTGCATAGTGAGGGCTATTTTTTTTTTTTCAAAATACCATAGTCAACATCAACATTTGCTTTCATTAATTCCCATGAAGGAATGGGAGAGAATCGCGGGCACCTACATATATCTTTATCGTTTAATCCTGATTTGCTTTGAATGTCTGAAGTGTAAGTGGCAATTGTTGTCAGTGATTTTATTTCTCTGGCCCATTTCGGAAAGTGAATATCGGATCTTAATGTTCTTTCTACTTCATTAAAATGATCAACAGAGCTACATTCTTAGAACATATTTAGCAGTAGCTAGCCTGCGATAATCATCCAGAGGTATAACTCCTGCTTCTTTATATGCAGCTAGAGTTGGAGCAGGAACAGGTATACCCAATGCTAATTTATACGCCTTTGAGTCCACACATTGCAATTTCTTCAGTAAATAATTTGGAGCCGTAAAATGTATTTCCTGTGCTTATGTGAGTTTTGACCTGATTAGGGCTATCGCGAGGTGAATCTGTATGAATTTTCCACGAAAGTTTTGCAGTGAAAAATACACCTATGAATTTTACTGTAACTTTAAACTGAAGTTCGCTTCCATCAATATGAAAGATCGGCAATTTTTGGGAGAATTACCAGCACAGAAAAATATCATGTGGGTTTTATCAACAGAGAACAGACATTCTGGATCATATAATGACTTATTTTGTCTAATTCACATTGGTACATGGTTTGAATGTGCTTTCAGGAGTACTGTTCTCTATATATTAGCATCCGTCCACATACATATATCATCTGCGTACTGTGCTACAACTGTGTGTTTTGACAGTACTTGAGGCAGGTCATGTATCAGTAAATTGAAAAGAAATGGAGCAATAAGTGAGCCCTGAGGAATCCCCATATGTAGATTTCTTGAAGTGGAATACGAGTGATCCACTTTTGTTTGTATTGACCTGTTACATAGAAATTCTTTAATAAACTGATACATACGCCCCGAAATCCAATTGATTTTAAGTTTCAGCAGTAGTTGTGAATGCCATATCGTACGTACTCGTTTTATATCAAAGAAAGTAGCAAGAACATTTTGTCGGCGAGCGAATTTTTTTTTTTCTTTTTTTTTTTTTTTTTTTTTTTTGCTGTCCCAACCTCTGCGCCACCTCAGAGCAGTGCACCCACGCCGCTCATTCCGACACAAACCGTCCACAGCCCACAGCCGGTGGGCCCCCGCCACAGCCCGGCACCGGCAATCCACAGGGAATTATAGTCAATGTCAAGTCGTCAAGTGGCAACCCCCGGAGGAGACACTGATTGTTTGGAATTATATTATTCTTATCATAGTAATGAACTAGTCTGATTTTTTCCATCAGTTTACCAGTATGAGAAGTGAGAGCAATTGGCCTATAACTATGCGGATCTGTTCTTGGTTTTTTCCGTTTTTATGTACTGGAACAACTATTGACTGTTTCTATAAATCTGGTATAACTCCATCATTCCAACAATTCGAAAACAGTTTTAAATAGATACTGAATCCATCTCTCCGGCAAGTGTTTCAACATTTCATTTGAAACTTCGAGGCCGACAGACTTTCTTTTAGTACTGAATGACGAAATAGTTTCCTGAACTTCAGCGAGTGTAATGGGGGCATTGATGTAGAGACTACTATTAGGATCTGGATCTCTATACTCATATTTTTTTTTCCTGTTCTTCCCTGTACAGTTTGCATTTGGGTGAGAGACTTTCTACCCTGCTGTTAAAAGAGAACAAATCTGCAAATTTCTCAGCTTTTTCAGCAGCAGTCGGGAGAGTCTGTTGTTATCAATTGATATACGACATTTTGAGAATTTGTCACCATGTTTCATACCACGTATTTTCTTCCATACCTTTTGGAGATCTTTTGATGAGGTGATTTCTATGAAACTGTAATCTGACCAATATAATCGTTTAGCACGGGCCATTTTTCTGTTAAAAGCTGACTTTGCTTCTTTCATTTCTCTGTGTTTTGAAAAAGATCTTATCAGATATATTTTGTATTTCAGTTTCTTTTCTTCTTTTCGTCTGTGCACATTCATCAGTCCACCAGCTGTTTCCTGCATATTTTTATGCGAGATATGAGATGAACATTTAGGAATGGAATTGTCAGCAGCAAATAATACTGATTTGACAAAGTGATCATTTGCACAATTGATATTTTCATTTGGAGGGATCATATATGAGTTAAGAATAGTTTCAAATTTATTCCAATCTGCTCGGTTGTAGTTACAGTTGCGGATTTTATCGTCCGAAGGAACAACAGGGTCTAGCTTTTCATTTAATGTTATTTTCATTGGAAAATGGTCACTACCTAAAGGAGCCCTGATGTGGCCCTTTGCGGTCGGCTGGGCTATAAGCATCATTATCTTATCAACTACCTAAAGGATCCGAATCACATTCCCAAACAGTCTGGAGCTAGTTGAGGAGATATGAGAGATATGTCTATTGCTGATGGTTTGTGATCTTCTACGTCAGGTATACGGTCACCATTTCCGTTTCCTCTCGTGAGCCTTAGTTTTGGCTCTGAAATTTAAGAGGTCTGAAGAAATCGATTGGAGTAATAATGTCACTAGAGTTAATTCGATTTCATTTTGCATGTCTTTCGATTAGATTAACTGGCGGCGATGTAACGATTAGCGAATTCCGCGGATTTTTTCAACATGCACGCTTGTTTGTTGATTATTTCGTTTTAGTCCCTTTGTTTCAACCCAAGCATGTTGCTTCATGGACTGTTCTTGATGTCGTGATGCATTTTGGCATCTCTCTCAATTGGCAGGCTGTCTGATGACGTAGCTAATGCAAACGGAACAAAATCAAAGCGGCCGGGTCTCCACCTTCCATGACCGTTTCTGCATGGCAGCCAGGAGGTCATGCGAGCTGCCTGCGGTTTCTGATGATGAAAAGCAGTGTGTTTATCCGCAGCTGCTGTTGATTGCCTGCGTGTGCGTCATGGAGGGTCGTGCTTTCGAGTGGCAGCGGATTACTGACACCTACCTTGGCTTTCACTGACTGTTTCTCTAATGCACTCTCCCTCCTCCCCCCCCCCCCCCCCCCCCCCCCCCCCCACCCCCCCCCCCCCCCCCCCCCCCCCCCCCCCCCTTCCTCCTGTGGAAATGCCGGGAAAGTCTTTCGGTATAAATTGTATCCCCGCGTTATGGAAATCATGTGTTAGTAATTTTCCCCCGTTCTGTCATTCTCTTCTACTAGCAAATGAACCACAAAGGTAGATAAGTAGTGGGGGACAATAAAGCACTCCCCCCCCCCCCCCCCCCTCCTGTGGAAATGCCGGGAAAGTCTTTCGGTATAAATTGTATCCCCGCGTTATGGAAATCATGTGTTAGTAATTTTCCCCCGTTCTGTCATTCTCTTCTACTAGCAAATAAACCACAAAGGTAGATCAGTAGTGGGGGGGGGGGGGGGGGGGGGGGGGGGGGGGGGGGGGGGGGGGCAATAAAGAAAACAACAAAAACAAAACAAAAAAATTAAAAAGAAAGAGGGCTGGGCAGAGAGAAACTGAAGAGACTAAATTTCCAGAACAAGTGATACAGAAAGAGAGGGTACAGTATGTACTCTGACACTCCACCCCCACGTCTTTTCACATAAAAGTAGATTGTTTTGGGGAAAAAAATCCTGTATATAACAACATTGATGTACTCTTTCCATCTTGAAAAAGAAAACGCACATCCAGTTGTGCCTGAGGCGTACAATTGATTCTTTTTCTTTTTTTTTTTTTTCATTTGATTTGATATATCTCATGTACTTTAAGCTCCTTAGTCTGCCCGCTCTCGTTACTTCTTTGTCCCCCCCCCCCCCCCACACACACACACACCACCACCTCCCTTCCCTAACCGCTCCCGACCCATGCACAGCCCCGTCCCCACCCTTCCGTCAGATTTTCCCATTTACTGTCATTCGGTATGACCCTTCCTGATTTCATTTCTTATTTCATTGTTAAAAATGTCTCCCCTCCCTGTCATCCTGGATCCATTTACATTTTTCTCTACCTGTGTGGCTTGTTGCCTGTCTTCGTAGCAGAGGTCTTGCCATTGTCATTCTCTAGGTACAGTCTATTATATAGGCTGAGCTGCTCTTCAGTTGCAGTCTGACGATTTGGTAGCGAGACTACACACACTGTCCACAGTAGATAACAGCTGTCCATTGTGCAGTGTGTATTGGAACGTTTTGCTTTTTGCTTGTGTATGTGTGTGTGTGTGTGTGTGTGTGTGTGTGTGTGTGTGTGTGTGTGTTGTGCACGGTTGGTTCTTTGTACAGTATGATTATTCTAACTTGGGTTTTTTTTTATCGTGGGCTGAATAATCAGCGGAATGGCCGGTTTTCTCGGCACGGGCGTGTTTTTTGCTGCTTTTTGAATGCTGAGAATTCAGCCGTTATGAATGGTTGTGTACAGTTTATTACATCCCCCAACGTTTGAAGATACTGTTTTAAGAAAAAATCATAACGACTGTGAAACTGGGAGCTCTCACAAAGGGTGGGGTGGTGGTGGTGGTGGTGTTTAAACAGCATGCTTCAGGACTCACTGAGACAGACATATGCACGGTAACCCTTCTGTCTAACTTTGATTGATTTGTATTATTCAGATGTATCCACTGTCCTTTTTTGGGGGGGGGGGGGGGGGGGGGGGGGGGTAGGTGTATCGGCACAGGAAATCATCGAAAACAATCAGCCGTACCATGTA
>JADBJO010002809.1:80000-95000 GCA_016801955.1 Conus betulinus | reverse complement strand
GGAGGGCAACCCGTCGCAGAGAGAACAGTGTAAGACATGTTTTTCGATGAAGATGGTCGGCTGGTCAGCTGTGGTGTGGCCGTCGTGGTTTACTGGCCTGTGAACGGCGTGGCTCGTCAGATTTCACGTGATGTTTTGTAATGATGACATGCTACCCCAGAGATATGGACCATCGTGGTGAGTGACTTGGACTACTCTTGAAATAACTCACTGGTGTTCACTATAGATGTTTGTCAGTGTGGATTCAAGAATCTTCCGGAACCTTAGACTCGTTTCCAACCGAACACAGCAACGTAGCAAACATCTGATGAATATTTATCTTTGGTCTATTCCCCAGGCACCATGACAAAGGCGAAACGGTAATCTGTCGTAAGCGGGGTCATCGTCGCCTTTAGCGAATTGTCGCTATCCTTTACAACATCCTTTCTTCATACAGACAGTCTTACAGAGATCTTGAAGCAGACTTCCAGGTTCCCTGAATATATTATAGATATGGATATTTTGAAATATATGAAAAATGGTCACGTTTCTCTGTTTGGGTTCCAAAATGACAAGCTTGGGTACTCTGATTTAAATGGTTTGTGCTCATTTCTCTCTGTCATCTGTCACCACAGTGGTTTTTGATACAACGCTGGTACGACCCGGTGCGGAAAACTGGATTAGGAATTCGGACAAAATGGAACTGAGGTGGAATATATCAGAGTTATTTTGTGATCAATGATTTCGTTTTCAGGAATAGGAGGAGAGGAGGGGGTTGTCATGGAGAAACCAATCTCTTGGCTTTCGTCAGACCAGCTCAGGATTACAGTAAAGCATCTGCCAATAGTGATTGGACGAGAGGTGAGGGGGTATTCACTGGGTGCACGTGCACCCCTCCAGCTTAAAACAAACCATAGTTTATTACCGAGGTTCTGTATTGTTTGATGTGGTATTTGGTTTTCACCAGATTTGCGCGATGAAAAAAGAAGAAATTCAGTGAGGGAGGTTAGGATTGGGGATGAGGACATGTGTCCGGAGAAACCCCCTCCCCCCACCGCCTCCTCATCCCTACCAACCGCTTGTGCTTTGCGCACTTGCTTTACACTTTAAACCTCCAAGTGCAGCTCTACCCCCTTTGAAAACTGACTGATCCGCCCCTGGCCAACATGAAGCTATTTTCACCGATTTTAGGATTAATTTTTTATGCATCTCCGAGCGTAGCAGGCATTAGCCTTTACGGCGTCGTCCGTGGCTTTCTTGTGGTTCCTATCTGTGTTTGAACCGAGCAGACGTGTTGGCAAGATTTCCAACCTTTCCAGTTTGATAATATGGATCCACCTGCGCCAAACAGTCTCTAAGATCAACAAGCTGCCAGCGGTCTGGATCAATAAACAGCTGGGTAGACAAAGTTCACGTCATCACAGTTTACGTTATCAACACTGATCCAAGAAGCGATGAATCGTGCTGTGACCGCCAGGCAGGGGGAACAAACTTCACCGGTATTGACGTCTTCCACGCACAGCATCTGTTAGGGGGGGGGGGGGGGGGGGGGGGGAGGAATAGGGGGGTTACCGGTAACTATCCCTCCCTCCTTAACTATTCTCTTCTGCCCATTGTCTCGCTCTCTCTCTCTCTCTCTCTCTCTCTCTCTCTCTCTCTCTCTCTCTCTCTCTCTCACACACACACATCATCATCATCATCATCACCATCATCATCGTTCCTGCCTTTTCTGGCTTGGGCTTGGGTCCTACATTGCTGTTGCAAGTTCCCCCTTACACTGCCACAGTCAGGTGGTCCCACATCGCAGCCCCAGCGCCAGCACCCCCCAAAGGGGGTCATTTAACAGAGGTCGTTACGAGGCAACCCGGCAGACGTAGCCCTGGGGGGGTTTCTTTTACTGGTAGATGGCGTTACCATCTTCTGTGCTGGTAATTGCTCTTGTGCAGTGCGCGTTTTTTGTGTTTTCTGTTTTCTGTTTGTTTCTATTGGCCTTTTGTCGTTTAGTGTTCAGCGTGATGTGCATGCTTCCAGCGAACCTTCAGGACTTTTCTGGCAGTCCGGGCATTTTGTTCTTTGTCTGTTTTAAGAAGCTGTGTGTTTTGAGCATTCAAGAAACTGTGTGCTTTGGGCATTTAAGAAGCTGTATGTTTCGGGCATGTAAGAAGCGGCGTGTTTCGGGCATTTAAGAAGCGGTGTGTTTGGGGGCATTTAAGAAAGTGGTGTGTTGCGGGTATTTAAGAAAGCGGTGTGTTTGGGGCATTTAAGAAGCGGTGTGCTTTGGGTATATTTAAGAAGTTTGTGTGTTTCGGACATTAAAGAAGCTGTGTGTTTGGTGCATTTAAGAAGCTGTGTGTTTCGGGCATTTAAGACGCTGTGTGTTTCGGGCATTTAAGAAGCTGTGTGTTTGGGGCATTTAGGAAAGCTGTGTGGCATTTAGAAGCTGTGTGTTTGGGGCATTTAGGAAGCTGTGTGTTTGGGGCATTTAAGAAGCTCTGTGTTTGGGGCATTTAAGAAGCTGTGTGTTTGAGGCATCTAAGAAGCTGTGTATTTGGGGCATTTAAGAAGCTGTGTGTTTGGGCATTTAAAGAAGCTGTGTGTTTGGGGGCATTTAAGAAGCTGTGTGCTTTGGGCTGTCGGCGGACGTGGGTTTTCCTGTCTGCTTGGATATTTTCAGTCAGGCGAAATTCTTGCTTCTGTCTTCTGTATTTTCCCATCGAAGCGTGCGATACAAACAAAGTAAAGTTCTTAATAGTCCGGGTTAACCACGCAGGTCAAATCAGGGCAGAAAGTTAACATCGGAATTATGCAATTTCTAAACCTCTCTCTCTCTCTCTCTCTGCCTCTCTCTCTCTCTCCTCTCCTCTCTCTCTCTCTCTCTCTCTCTCTCTCTCTCTCTCTCTCTCTCTCTCTCTCTCTCTCAATGATTTCACAGGTAAAATATTTACTAAAACTCACACCGCGCCTCAACAAAACAACAGGTTTTTTTTTTTGGAATTAGATGAATACTAAAACAAGTTGAGTATCTTTTCCCACAGGAACAATTTTATTGATCCAAGTTTTCGCCACAAGGGCTTCTTCCGGAATAAAACACTTCATAAAAAAGTCCAATGCTTTCAGCATGATTACTCTTCAGCAGTTACAACTATCTATTAAACACACACACACGCGCGCGCGCGTGCGGACACACACACACACACACACACACACACACACACACACACACACACACACACACACACAACGCACCTATATTCAGCTATTGTTCAGCGGGAAGCTAACACACGTGAAACATAAACCATGAAATAAATGTGCACGCACGCACGCACGCACGCACGCACTCACACACACAGTGGTGGGGGGGGGGGGGGAGATTGAGAGAGAGATTGAGAGAGAGGGAGGTGGGGGGTGGGCGGATGAATAGAAGAAAGGGGGGAGGGGGCATGGATAAAAAGAGGCAGAGAGGAAAGATGTAGCGCTGTGGATCTGGTGAAAGATGCTAAAGGGTTTCCGTGTACATAGGAGGTGTTGGAGTGTAGGCCATTTACAAAATGTATACTCATTTTCTTAGTTTCACTATGTTTAGTTTCAAACTGCCACTTATGGAGCTTGCTTAATCATAGGTATTTTAAAACAGGTTGATTACATCTAACTATGGTGGCATGTCATTTACAAAATTTTATACTACATTTTTCTTAGTTGCACTAGGTCTTTTACGTTATCAATTTAATTTCAGATTACCATGTTATGGAACTTGCTTTATCACAAAATTTTGAAATGTGTTTATTTACATTTTACATACAATGGTGGTGAGTCACACAATGGTGGTACGTTATTTGACAAAATTTATACTACATTTTCTGAGTTTCACTATGTCTACAGTTGTCTATTTAAACCCAGACTGCCATGTTATGGAGCTTGTTTTATCATAAAGATTTTAAAATATGTCAGTTACATTGTACAATGGTGGTTTGTGACAGGTTTTTACCTAGTCTGTAGTCAGAGCTTAGTTTATAACCCCCTCCTCGCCTGATTCCTCTTTGGCTCCGATCTTCCCTGCATCTTCTCCCTCCCCTATCTTCTAATGATGTATTCTTCACCTTATTTATTCCCCTCCACCTATCTCTCTCTCTCTCTCGCTCTCTCTCTCTCTCTCTCCCCTCTCTCTCTCTCTCGCTCTCCCCTCACTCCCCCTACCTCTCACTCTCAGGTCCCCCCCTACCTCACCCCCCCCCCCCCTCCCCCCTCTCCTCCATCTCTCTCTCCCCTCAAAACAACAACGAAACTCCTTTTTTTCCTCTTTGTCTCATTCTTTTCAAATGGCGGTTCCTCACTTTTCTTTCTAGGATGGCGCCTATCCTTCACTCACCCCCCCCCCCCCCCCCATATCCCCACCCCTCACCCCGCCTCACATCACCCCATCCCCCGCACTTCCCCCCTAATACTCCATCCTTCTCATCACCCCCCCCTTTTCCCCCCCCTGGCCCCTGCCCCTCCGATCCGCACCTATCCTTTGGTGCATTGATATGGGCTGGCCATGCAATGCGTGACCATATGTCTGGTATTAGACATATCTCGGTTTTCCAGTTATCCCCCCCATTGCCCCCCTTCTTCTCTGTACAGTCCTTCCCCCTTCCCACCTCTCCTCCCCCCTCCCCGTTCCTGTGTCAGCTTTTCACCAGACCCACAGGGCTACATCTGTCCTCTCTGCCTCTCTTTCTATCTATGCCCTCTACCCTCCTTTCTTCTATTCATCCTCACCCTCCCCCCCTTTGTGTGTGTGTGTGTGTGTGTGTGTTGTGTGTGTATGTGTGTGTGTGTGTGTGTGTGTGTGTGTGTGTGTGTGTGTGTGTGTGTGTGTTGTGTGTGTGAAATAGATAGTTGTAACAGTACTGCTGAGAGTAGTCATGTTGGAAGTATTGGACTTTTTATTAAATGTTTTATTCCTGAAGAAGCCCTTGTGGCGAAAGCTTGGATCAATAACAAAATCGTCCCTATGGGAAAAGACGTTCAACTTGTTTTAGTAATCATCTTTATTCAAATATACCTGTTGACGTCGTTTTGTTGAGGCGCGGTGTGTGAGTTTTAGTGAGAATTTTACCTGTGGAATACACACACACACACACACACGCACACGCACACACGCACACACACCACATATATATATATATATATATAATATATATATATATATATATATATATATATATATAAAATGATGATGAAGGTATTAACTTAAAACCCGGGATTACAAGTTGTTTCGAAGGTATTCTCTCTTCCTATTCCCATTTTATTCCTGAAGAATATTCTCTCTCCTATTCCCTGAAGAATATTCTCTCTCTCTCTCTCTCTCTCTCTCTCTATATATATATATATTATAATATATATATATATATATATATATAGATATAGAGAGAGAGAGAGAGAGAGAGAGAGAGAGAGAGAATGTATATATATATATATATATATATATATATATATATATATATAGAGAGAGAGAGAGAGAGAGAGAGAGAGAGAGATATTTATACATGCGTAATTCTGATGTTAACGTCCTGTCCTGATTTGACCTGCGCGGTTTTAACGGGGCTTCCGACAGACCAGGTCTTTGAGATCTTTTCGTCTTATCAACTTAGGTGCTTCAGGCAGACATTGTCATAACACACGCCCTTCGCCTACCAAAACTTTCGACCGATTTCCACTTCAACTTGTAACTATCATGTGCATTACTTGCGCCGTTTGCCCCTTGAGTACATGGGTGACTGTGTAGAATTTAGAGCGGAGGACAGCGTGAGGGAGTCGTTACAGCGGAGACAGCGCGAGGGAGTTGCTTATGAGCGACCAGGCGAGAAGGGCTATGACACAAGCTCATGGATCTTATGACAGTGAATTCATCGATCCCAAGGATTTTGTCTGTGGGAGGCATCTGGATCGTTTCTGTCACCGCTCCTGTATATGTTTTTTGTTTTTTTTTGTCTGTCTGTCTTCATCCGTTTCTAACTCGGGTCTTTTTTGTTGCTTTGTTTATATCAGTTTTATTTGTCTCGTTTTGTCTGGTCTTGGGTCTGTCTCGGTCTGCTTGTCTGCCTGTGTGTCTTTCTGTCTGTCTGTCTGACGTCTCTCTCTCTCTCTCTCTCTCTCTCTCTCTCTCTCTCTCTCTCTCTCTCTCTCTCTCTCTATTCTTTCTTCTCTCGTTCTCACTCACTCTCTCTCTCGTTTCTCGCTCTCTCTCTGTCTCTCTCCCTCCCCTCTCTCTCTCTCTATGTATATATATATATGTCTCTGTCTCTCTGCTCTCCGCTTCTCTCCCGGTGTGTCACAGTGTTTGACTTTTTCTTTTTTTTGTTTTATTCCCACTTTCCTTTTTTTTTCCCTCCCTCCTTCCCTCCCAATCTCTCTCTCTCTCTGTCCTCTCTCTCACTCTCTCTCCGCCTCCCTCTCTTTCTCTCTGTCACTGTCTCTGTGTGTGTCTCTCTCTCTGGCTCTGTCTCCCCGAGTGTTGCTCTGTCTTTCTATTTTTCTTTCCCTGTCTATGTCCTCATCTCTGTCTCTGTATCCATCCACTCTCTTTCTGTGTCTCCCTGTCTCTGTCTGTCTGTCTGTCTCTCTCTCTCTCTCTCTCTCTCTCTCTCTCTCTCTCTCTCTCTGTGCGCGCGCGCGCGCCCACCAGGGAATGAACATGTGTTTCATTTCCGACTGGAAATGAGCCGTCTTAGACCGAATGTATGATTTATCGGCGCTGCCCAGTGAACGTAAGGTATTGGTGGCATCCATCCTGTATATTGATCAGAGACGCTGGCACTGAGAGATCATCAGGAGACAAGAATCGCCAGGCGTTGGGGAAAATGAGTGTCTCAGTCGGCTCTTCTGTATCGTGCATAAGGAACGTGTAAGACAAATCACCGTGACAGGCGTCTGGTCAGCACACAGCAAGACATCCTACGCTTGTCTGGCCCCGGTATGTATCTTCCCATCACTGCCTGTCCAAAGCTATTAATGAGAAGAATGGAGGGTGCACGTGTATCATCCTGCGTGATTTCTGTTCAAAATCATTTTCAGGGTGCAGTGGAAAGTGGACATGTATCTCGCCATGATTCCAAGACCGTTATTCCGCAGGGCTGAGGGAAGGGTGGGCATGATTCTTTGTAGAGGACTGTTCTACAGGGTACACTGGAAGGTGGACATGCACATACATGACTACCTGTCCAAGACCTTTTTTGAAGGGCAGAGTTAAAGGTGGATATGCATCTCGTCGTGATTCTCTGTCCAAGATCACTCTAAAGGGGTACAGTTAAGGATGGACCTATATCTTGCCACGATTCCCTGAGCAAGATCGTCTAAAAATAAACAATAGAAGGTGGACCATCTTGCCAGGACGTCCTGTCCAAGACCGTGTTACAGGGTGCAGTGGAGGGTGGACATATATCTCTCGCCCAGGACGTCCTGTCCAGACCGTGTCCACAGTTACAGGGTGCAGTGGAGGGGTGGACATATATCTCGCCAGGACGTCCTGTCCAAGACAGTTTTACACAGGGTGCAGTGGAGGGTGGACATGTATCTCGCCAGGACGTCCTGTCCAAGACAGTTTCACAGGGGTGCAGTGGAGGGTGGACATGTGTATCGCCATGACGTCCTGTCCAAGACCATTTTAAAGGGTACAGTTGAGGGTGGACATGTTATCGCCATGACGTCCTGTCCAAGACCATTTTAAAGGGTACAGTTGAGGGTGGACATGTGTATCGCCATGACGTCCTGTCCAAGACTATTTTAAAGGTACAATTGATGGCGGACATATGCGTCTCGTCATGACGTTCTGTCCAAGACCGTCTTACAGGGTACAGCAGTGGAGGGTGGACCTACTAGAGGTAGATGGAAGAGATCTTCGACGGACAACCGAGAGACAGCTCCGATTGGGGGTCGATTGGGCTGCTGCACCTTTGCCGTGCTTGAGCTGTAGAGATCCCTGGAGGACTGAATGTCCGTCCCCTACGACATGTGTGATGAGATGGCGACTTGGGGGGGTGGGGGGGGGGGGGGGTCGACGAATTGATATTTTGTGTATACCAGTACTTTTGTTGTTGTTGAGACGTTGATAGCCCAGACGCTGTAACTCGGAGCTCACATTTGTAAAGTTTGTGAATCTGACCAACCATTACTCGGATTTCGACAGGGGAATATTGAATCCGGGCAATTTGCCGTCTACCGGGCTTTGCCGTCTACTCGGGCATAGTTACGATAGAAAGTATTTGAATCGTTACAATACGTACTATATGATTATTCCGTGATGATTGTTCTAAGAGTGCGCATGTGCGTGCATGCGTGTGCGTGTGTGTGTGTGTGTGTGTGTGTGTGTGTGTGTGTGTTGCATTTGCATCTTGTGTGCGAGCTCCCGGTCCGGTTACTCCCACCTCCCGACCCCCCTACCGCAGTCCCACCTCTCTCTCCTCTCCTCCTCTTTTCTGTCTTTCTGTCTGCATGTCTCTCCTCTCCTCTGCTCCTCTCTCTCCTCTCTCTCCCCTGTCTCCTCTCTCTCTCTCTCTCTCTCTCTCTCCTCTCTCTCTCACACACTCTCGATACCTGTTATGAGGAGACAGACCGAGCTATAAAAAACCGCCCGACAGGCAAGCAGACTGATGGGTTTGATTGTGATGTGATGTCATGTAATAAATGGGAAGCCGACTGCGAGAGTTCATCCAGTTTGCCACTGGAAGGAGACAGGATTTGTCGTGGTTTGAAAAGAGATCACCCCCTCCCCCCGTCTTCCCCCTCCCCACTCTCCCTCCCCCCGCCCCCACTTCCTTCACCTCCGGCTTGTTTTCTGCTTACTGCCCCCTACCCCCACCCCCCCCCCCCCCCCCTCTGATTGCCCTGCATTTGGATTTCCACTGTTCGTGGGTTTGACCACTGATATGCCCCCCCCCCCCCCCCCCCCCCCCCGACCCCCCAGTTCATCCATTTGACTTGGATTTTGCCTCACGTCCTCCACCACCCCCTCCGGACTTTGACTTATATTTATATTTGACATTTGAGTGCGCACACACACACACCCCACACACACACAACACCCTTGGACACACCCACACACACACACAACACACACACCCACCACACCCCCCCCCCCACCCCCCACGGACTCTCAACCCCATCCGCACCCGCACACGAAAAACCCCATCCACACAACCAGCAAAACACACACACAACCATTACAAACAGCCATTTTCCCCCCCCCCGCCATCCATTCAACCGCCCATTCTCACACGCCCCCCCCTTCTCTGTGGGTGGCTACAGACAGCCCATCTAACACGCTTTGCTGATCAGTCATTCTCATGTAATTGAGGGAAGGGGGGGGGGGAGGGGGGGGGGGGGGGGGGAGAGGCTGATGAGGCAGGAGAGGGTGGGTAGGTGGGGACTGGAAAGGGGGTTGGGGCGGATGGGGGTGGTGGGGCGCGTACTTCGCTTTATTAGGTTTTGCATGCGTGACCGTCTTCAGAAGCTAATGGAAACGGCTTTCGGGGTTGGATCGATCAAACTCATTTTACTGTTGTTTTTTTTTTTTTGTGTGTGATTTTTTTTTTTTTTGCCGTTGGATTTTCAGTTTTTATATTGGCTTGGGAAGAATAAAAAAGATATGAGAGAGAGAGGGGGAAGGAGGAGAAGAAGAATAGGAAGAAGAAAAAGAAGAAAACGAAAGAAAAAAGAGTGCAATGAATCATTCAGCTATGAAATGGATTCTAATACACAAGATAAATGATGTTTGTCCTCCACTTTCTGTGTCCTCCGGTTTTTCTGTCCCAGAAGACTGGTTTTGAACAGCTGTCAAATCGTAATGGAGTGAATAGGACTGGTTTTGAAACAAAACTGTCAAATCATTGCAAGACTGTGGAGAAGAGAATAATGTATTCGAGGTCAAGATAATAAAACCAACCAACCAACCAACCCTTTGCAGAGACTGTGTGTGTGTGTGTGTGTGTGTGTGTGTGTGTGTGTGTGTGTGTGTGTGTGTGTGTGTGTGTGTGTGTGTGTGTGTGTGTGTGCGCGCGCGCGCGCGTGTGTGTGTGTGTGTGTGTTTGTGTGTGTGTGTGTGTGTGTGCGTGCGTGCGTGTGGTGTGTGGGTAGGTGCGTGCGCGCGCGCGCGCGCGCGCGCGCGTGTGTGTGTGTGTGTGTGTGTGTGTGTGTTTCTAGATCTATTTTGAGAGTAGACTTTAATTAGGGGACAGCCCTAGTGTGGCCTTTCGCGGTCGGCTTGGTCATAAGTGACTTGAATTGAACTGAGGAAGCTGCATAGTAGAAAGCGCGTGCTGAACCATTCACTTTCAAACGTGTTAATGAGAAAGGGGTGGGGCGGGGTGGGGTGGGGGGGTGGGAGTGTGGGGCATGTAAATCACTGCAGGAACAAGCAGTTTCTGCACAGGTGTGTTTCGAGATGCCATTGTTGATTTGACAGTAACAAGGTTGATGATCAACTGGATTTTAGAGCAGTCGTTTAGTCTCAGGGTTTGGGGTTTGGATGTTTAATCCTGGCATTTTAACCTGCAGGTACTCCTGTTTCAACTTGCTTGTCGCCCTGATGTGACCTTCGTGGTCGGCCGGACTATGAACAAGACCACTTGATCCATGGCCTGCGTGTGTGTAATATCGTCAATCACAACGTCACGAAAGCAGCTGTTGTGTCGGCTGTGGGCGCTGTGTGAATAATTCCGGGCCGGAGATGTGGTGTTGATGTCCTAGGGGACTTCTCCGACAGCTTTGTCTGTCTGTTGTGTCCCAGACTCTGTGTCCTCATCACCTGGCTGTCTCCTGCTTCCCCTGTGCCCCCGTCTCCCCATCCCCAATCCTCCCACCTTTCATTTCCCTCTACCTCCCTCTGTGTGTTTATCTGCCAAGCTGTCTCCCTCGACCATTTTTTTTAAAACTCTGCCCGCCCGCTGTCCTCTAGTGAATTCTTCATCATCCTCATCTTTCCATTTGCTACGTGTGTGTGTGTGTGTGTGTGTGTGTGTGTGTGTGCGCGCGCGCGTGCGTGCGTGTGTGTGTGCGCGTGCGTGCGTACACACGCGTGCGTGGGTGTGTACGCACGCTCGCTTGCTTGCTGATGTGCTGTTTTTCAATTTTTACACAATCTTCAGGCAGTCGGTCAGATCTGTTCATTGTCGGGTTAGGTGAATGTACCAGGTGAAACAAAAACACTTAGAAAGTAAAGATTATTGACGAATGTATGCTTTGAGTAAACTCGTGTATCAAGGAAGAGTATCCGATGTTTTATACAGATAAGAGAGGCTGTGACTGGGCGAGAGTGTCCGCGGTTTTAATGCTTGCATATGTCATGTGCGTCGTCTGGGCAAGTAAGGGAGAATATCCACAGTTGTATATCTACTCTCGGATCAACTGGACAGGTACAGTCGATCACATGCCGTAGTTTTACGTTTCCCAGTGCATACCTTCATTCTTCTCCGCCTTTCCAGTCCCTTAATGTGTTTTTCAGATTATTAGTTTATTATGGTGCTTTTCCGCCGAGGTGGTTTGGGACAGTTTTTCCGTTTAGAAATGTCGCCATGGCCGATTGGAAGTTCTGCTTGAGCAAAATTATTTATCACTGCGATTCTGTTACATTTTTACCTTTTCTTTCTTTCTTTCTCTTTCTTTTCTCTTGTTTCTTTCTCTTTCTTTCTTTCTTTCTTCTTTCTTTCTTTCTTTCTTTCTTTCTTTCTCCTTCTCCTCCTCCACCTTCTTCATCTTCTTCACCGTCTTCACCTTCTTCATCGTCTCCTTCTTCTTCATCTTTCATTCTCTTCATGCAATCATCTTCGTTGCCAAGATGGTAGCACTGCTTCCCCCTCCCCCCACGCCGTGCGTGTTGGTTCCCCCACGCCCAGACACACACACAGCTGTTCGATGGCAGCCTCGGCACTGACGGTCAACATGAGGCCGTCAGCAACAATTTGCGATGAGGCCACTCCTCAGAGGAGATTCTGCATTGCCTACTCCTCTTTCTGCCTTCCTGATCAGTTGGCCTTTCACTTAAACAGTGACAGCATGTTCCGACCAATGTCCATCCAAGTATTATCATGTGTATGCTTCGTATCCACGAACGTTCTCTCTGTGTGCATTAGCATCAGACCCTTGTGTTTGCTGCGCGCGCGCGCGCGCGCGCGCGTGTATGTGTGTGTGTGTGTGTGTGTGTGTGTGTGTGTGTGTGTGTGTGTGTTTCGATCTGGATTTTTTGCTGGTTTTCTTTCTGTATTCCATCTTCACCCCCACGTCCGCCCCCTTCGCAACCCCGTTTCGTAAACGCCTCGGGCCGCCCAAATTTATGGGATCTGAACTTTCACCATCATTACGAATGTTAAGGGAAGGATTTGTTGAGATGATTGCTAGAGTACCCTTCCCTGATGAAGTGAAATTCTTGTGAGGGATAGCGCTAGCTGTCCGTTCCATGTTGACTGACGAAGGTGGCTTTTTGAAGCATGTCAGTTCTTTTTAACTTGGATCAGTGTCATTTTCAAACTGTTCCCCTGAAGTTGACCAAGGCATGGGAGTAGCTGGGCGCCTGTTTTCACAACCCGACTGATGGCTGTCGCTGAATGCAGCGGATATTGTTCAACATCTCGCTTGAGTGATCGCAGTGCCTTAAAAGTGTTATGACATTCTGCTTGGCCTTGAGTTTTGATCTGAATGTGGTTACGTTTCCAGCATTCGTTCGTTTGTTTTTGTTTTGCTTTGTTTTTGTTTTTCCCTTACATGGCTCCCGTGATTGGCGAGGGGGTCTAGATGGCATAACAAAGAAAAACGGTACCTGAGTGGCCAAAGCCTATATCACGTGACACTTGTTTCCTGGAAAATATTCAGAGAGGCTCCCGAAGTTGAGAGCAAAGATTTTTTTTTTTTTTTTTTTTTTTTAAATTTCTCAAAGCTGTTACTTCTAATGCATTGTCACACGTTACATTACCCACGGGCTATGACACATGGCCTAATCCAGCCGTTGAAATGCACCGCCGACAACCCCCCTGAAGCATAGTTGAGATCGGCCTGCTTGGTTTGTGATGCCTGTTTCTTTGAGCCTGCATTCAGTATTGCGCCTCACAGGTTAAGTGGCTTCTCTCTTTCAGCCTTCATTCAGTATTGCGCCTCACAGGTTAAGTGGCCTCTTTCTTACAGCCTTCATTCAGTATTGCGCCCTCACAGGTTAAGTGGCCTCTTTCTTTCAGCCTTCATTCAGTATTGCGCCTCAGGTTAAGTGGCCTCTTTCTTTCAGCCTTCAGTCAGTATTATCACAGGTAAGTGACTTCTTTCTTCCAGTCCTCGTTCAGTATTGCGCCTACAGATTAAGGGACTTCTTTCTTCCAGCCTTCATTGAGTAGTGCGCCTCACAGGTTAAGTGGCCTCACAGTTTAAGTGGCCTCTTTCTTTCAGCATTCATTGAGTATTGCTCCTCACAGGTTAAGTGACCTCGGTCTTTTAGCCTTCAGTTAGTATTGTGCCCTCATGGGTTAAGTGGCCTCACAGGTTAAGTGGCAAGAGAAAGAATCGACCCTATCCAATGCTTTTATCATGTGAAGAATTGAAGCCGACCTGTCCAGTTCTCATCTATTTTTATTATTGTTATTATTATAATGAATACTTACATAGCGCCTATTCTCGGCCAGAGACCAAGCTCTAAGCGCTTTACAATCCACACTCGTTTACACAACCGGCTGCCTACCTGGGTAGTGCCGGCTGACGCTTCATTTCATTCAGTCGTTTCCCGTGTCATCCAGTCCATGTCGTTCAATATCGTTCACTCAGATTCCTTACTTCCTTCATTCTTTCCATTTCTTACGCAGGGTGCATGCTATGGGTTACGTGTCATCCATACTGACGGCCAAACTGGCCTTCTCTTCCGAAACTTGGTGATAGGATTTTACGTGTGTGCAAGATGTTTTACGTGCGTTCACACACGGAACCTCGGTTTATAGTCTCATTTGAAGGGCTGATTTGATTGTCAGGCGAGGCGTAGCGATGTACCTACCAGCAGCACCCTTCATTGGATCATAATGCGAGTTGTTAGAAATGTATTTCGCCAGACTAACAGGTGAAATATACTGGGAAACCTTTTTCTTTGTTATAACAAATGTAGGTCAGACAGAAATGCTGGAAACGTCGGTCTGCGTGCTTATTTCAGAATGTAAAGTAAAGGATTTTTTTTTTTTTTTCTTTTTGCAAGTCCTGTGTGGGGTATCCCTAACAACGCTTGCGAACGTTGACGCTGACGGGCAAGCAAAATGGCGAGTGACTCTGTAACTGTCCAACGAAATGTTCGGTCCGTGTGATTTATGACCAGCTGTGCCTCGAAGGCAATGGTGATCAGAACGGCTGACATTCGAGCAGTAATGACCATCAACATGAAGGCACGGTCAGACGACCTGTGGGGAGGGTTCAGAAGTGTGTGTGTGTGTGTGTGTGTGTGTGTGTAAAAGAGAGAGAGAGAGAGAGAGAGAGAGAGAGAGAGAGAAGAGAGAATTCTGCGATAATGGCCACCGGTTTAGCCACAAAGAAAATTTAGATCTGTAGGAATGGACGACCGCAGCGACAATGCACATCGATTTTTCTTCTCTACGAGTCAAGAGGACGTTCCTGTTTCCGCGGCAAAAGAGAAAACGATGGCTGAATGTGGCTTAGAAAGTGTTGTTTTTTCTTAGAAAGTTTTTCTTTTTTTTTTTTCCCACAGCCCTAGCGCTTGAAGACAACCGTTTTGTTTGTTTGCATTGAAGATGAAGTGGATTTTGAACGGGATGTGAAGTGAATCGAAGACTACCTCCCTTTAACATCGCCATTGCTTATCGGCGTCTCTTTGATAAATATATGTTGATGTACGTGTCCGACGACCTTTTTTCTGCCAAATTCTGGAATCATCCTTTCGATTCGTAAATAAGACTTATTCAAAAATCATATTTAGAAGCACGCGCACCCTTATATATATATATGATATATATATATATATATATATATATATATATATATATATTTTTTTTTTTTGCAAGCGGACAC
>JADBJO010002809.1:70000-75000 GCA_016801955.1 Conus betulinus | reverse complement strand
GTGAGAGAGAGAGAGAGAGAGAGAGAGAGAGAGAGAGAGAGAGAGAGAGACAGACAGACAGACAGACAGACAGACAGACAGACAGACAGACAGCGTGTGCGTGCCAGTGTGTACATGTGCGCGCTTTCGAACCGCCTTTCGTGTTTACAGTTGTGGGACCGAACGATTATGCGCGTGTGAGTCATCTGATAACGGTAGCTAACGAAGTGCAGCCCCATCTCCGCAAACGGCGGACCCTAGACACTCTGACGCACTGTGCAGGTGACTGACGTCAAAGTGCTGCACGTGCTACACACACCAGACGAAGAACGGCGACGTAGACGGGAGTGAGATCGTCGCCCCAGGATGCACTGTGCCTGCTGCTGCTGCTGCGGCAGCAGCTGCTGATGCTGCCTGTCTGTCTGCTGTGTGGAGCTCTGCCGCCGTTGATGGCCGCCCCAGCTGACGTCACTGAGATTGACTTCACCAATATGACGAGGTGAGTTTAGTATACGTCACTGACAGTACTGATTTCACCGACATGACGAGGCGAGTTTAGTATACGTCACTGACACTGACTTCACTGACATGACGAAATGAGTTTAGTACGTCACTGACACTGAATTCACCGACACGGCGAGGTTAGTTACTATACGCCATGTGACACTGACTGACTTCACCGACATGACGAGGTGAGTTACTATACGCCATGTGACACTGACTTCACCCGAAATGACGAGGTGAGGTTTAACGTCACTGATACTGATATCATCAAGATGGCGCAGTGAGTTTGTAGGTTACTGACACTGATTGCACCAGCATGACCAGATGAATTTGTTCGTCACTCACAGTGATATCATGAACATGACGATGTGAGGTTTCACGTCACTAACACTGATATCAACATGACGAGGTGAGGTTTCACGTCACTAACACTGACATCAACATGACGAGGTGAGGTTTCACGTCACTGACACTGACATCAACATGACGAGGTGAGGTTTCACGTCACTGACACTGACATCAACATGACGAGGTGAGGTTTCACGTCACTGACACTGACATCAACATGACGAGGTGAGGTTTCACGTCACTGACACTGACATCAACATGACGAGGTGAGGTTTCACGTCACTAACACTGACATCAACATGACGAGGTGAGGTTTCACGTCACTAGCACTGATATCAACATGACGAGGTGAGGTTCACGTCACTAGCACTGACATCAACATGACGAGGTGAGGTTTCACGTCACTAACACTGACATCAACATGACGAGGTGAGGTTTCACGTCACTAACACTGATACCAACATGACGAGGTGAGGTTTCACGTCACTAACACTGACATCAACATGACGAGGTGAGGTTTCACGTCACTAACACTGATATCAACATGACGAGGTGAGGTTTCACGACACTGACACTGATTCCAACAAGTGTTTGCGTCACTGACACTGATTTCATCAACATGACGAGATGAGTGTAGACGTCACTAACACTGATTTCTGCGACTTGAGGAGGTTAGCTTACGCGTTGCTAGGACTAATTTCACTAATTTGACGAGGGGAGTTTGTACGTCATCGAAGCTGATGTCACCAACATGACGAGGTGAGTTTGCATGTCGCTGAGACTTTTCATCAGCATGACGAAATGAGTTTGTGCGCGTCACCAAAACTGATTTCGTCGATGTGATGAAATGAGTTTTACGTCACTGAAACCGATTCTACCAACACAGTGAGGTATTTTGTACGTAAATGAGACTGGAGACCGATTTCCCTAACACGATGAAATGCGTTTGTACGTCACCAAAATCGATTTCACAAATTATGACGAAATGAGTTTGTGCGTCACTGAGACTTTCCACAAACATGGCGAGGTGTGTTAGTTCGTCAATGAGAATAATCTCACCAGCATTGCGTAGGGAGTTTGTAAAAATCATTGAGACTGACTTGAAGTAGGCCTGTGTGACCGGGTAGGTTATAGTTCAGCGAGACTGATTTCAACCATTTGACGAGGTGAATTCCTACATCACTGATACTGATTTCACCAGCAAAATGAAGGTAGTTTTCAGAAAGTTTTTAATATCCAGTCCTGGGTGACACTGGTATTGTGGTCACACACAGGTGAATGTTGGAACGGTGCAGTGTTTGGAAGTGCCATCACGCGCACTGAGACGAACCCTACCATCCCCACCCCAACCCCCACTCCTAACCCCAGCTCACAGCGACAGCGACAATGACAACTACAACAACCACACACAACACACACACACACACACACACACACACACACACACACACACACACACACACACACACACACACACACACACACACACACACACACACATACACTCGCGCGCGCGCACGAGCGCGCGTATATACACAGTTTGATTCAGTTTTATCCAGGAGGTGTCACTGAGTGCGGATCAGTCCATATACGCTAACCCACATCCAGTGAGTTTTGAGACCACTCTGAGCACGATTTAAAGCTGATGGATAAACGAATTAATGACCGAGATGAGAGAATTCAAGAAGAGGGTCTCGTGGCTACGACTAAGTAGATGTCTGACCTGCGCATTAACCACCCCCCCCCCCCCCCCCCACACACACACACACATACACACGGACACACACACACGGACACACACACACGGACACACACACACGAACACACACACACACACACACACACACACACACACACACACACACACACACACACACACACACACACAAACACACACACACACACACCACACACACACACACACACACACACACACACATTTATTAGCCGCTACTCCATCTTGAAAAAAAAGACAAAATTGGCACGTAAAACACATACATACGCAAACACGCGCAAAGACACACGCACATGCGCTGACATGTATTTACATGAATATGCAAACGCGTTCACATACGTTTCACATGTGCAGAAAAAGCATGTCCAAGATTAGGAAGACAGACCGTGTAAACTGAGATTGTGTTTACATGTACTTTTCGTTTTTATTTTGTGTGATGGGAGTGATGTGTGATGTGATGTGGTGTGTGTGTGTGTGTGTGTGTGTGTGTGTGTGTGTGTGTGTGACAGACGCCAGGTGCTGAGCCACTTGCTGAACAATTCCGTCATGGATCCCCGCATCCCTCCCCGACTACGACAGAGGTAAATATGAGCTTGGTGGGATTATATTATGCTAGCTACGGGGTCTGTAAACCTCCGCTGGAGAGAGAGAGAGAGAGAGAGAGAGAGATGAGAGAGAGAGAGAGAGAGAGAGAGAGAGGTATCTTCAAGCCTTCGGTGGAAGAGAGAGAGAGAGAGAGAGAGAGAGAGAGAGAGAGAGAGAGAGAGAGAGAGAGAGAGAGAGAGAGAGAGAATGGTATCTTTAAACCGTCGGTGGAAAGAGAGATAGAGAGAGAGAGAGAGAGAGAGAGAGAGAGAGAGAAAATAGTATCTTTAAGCCTTAGGTGGAAGAGAGACTCAAGACTCGAGACTCAAATGTTTTATTCATATAGGCCATAGCCCCTTAGAATGGGGGTATACACTGTGATTCATGTCAAAAATTGATATTGGTATTCTTTACATTATATATACACACTTTGCTTCTTGAATGCTTTATATAGATAAATAGCTAACTGTTTAACAGTGTTTTCATTTGATGACGACATTAACAGGGTTAACCTGAAAAGGCAAGAATTACTGAAATACTTTGGTGGGATGAATTGCTCTCTAAGATCTTTTAATATTGGACTAACCAATACAAAATGAACTTCGTCCTCGAAGAGAAGGGGGGGGGGGGGGGGGAGAGAGAGAGAGAGAGAGAGAGAGAGAGAGAAGCACATGTAATTTAGAATAAAAATAAACATGTTTTAAGAGGGAAAAGAGAAGTGGGAGGGAGAGATTGGGAGGGGGTTGGGGTGGAGCGGTGCGTAAGAATGGGTGCGAAAGACTTTTTCGTTTTTTTTTTTTTTTTTGTTAAAGTTTTGTGTTGTCATGGAATTCACTGTCTCTCACGCCCCCCCCCCCCCCCCCCCTCCTCTCATATCCCGTCTCCCTTTCTGTCTGTCTCTGTGATGGTCGGTCAGTCTGTCTCTACGTCGGTGTCTGTCTGTCTCCCTCCCTCCCTCCCTCCCTCTGACGAACAGAGAAACACGTACATGCAGGAACACACATACACACACATTCACGCGCACACACAGGCACGGACAGTTTCCATGACAACACGGAAACTTAAAAAAAAAGTGTCTACAAAAAAAAAAGGGCTGCCTTTTTAATGAGATATCTCTTCTCGTGCCGTGCAAAGCCTAGCATTGAAGATAACTTCCAGCCCCCCTCCCCCTCCCTAATCTCCAACCCCCCTCCCCCTCCCCCTCCCTCCCTTCCTCCTCCTACTCGGTGAAAACCTTTCACCTTCACGCAGTTCCGTCATCTAATATACAACGCATACCAGCAGGCTGCAAGGGCGTTTGGTCCACTTTATTTTCTTTCCTGTGGTGAAGTGCTATGGGAGGGGTGGTGGTGGGGGTGGGGTGGGGTGGGGATGGGGATGTGGGTGGAGGGGAGGGTAGAAGACGTCTAGAATCATTATCATTATTGTTGTCATTACTAATATCATTTTCTTGTGCTTGCCCCTGCTAGCATGTGCCTTGTTCTTTATCGCTAGCAGTGTGTTCGTTTGTTGTTTATATCTCTCTGTATCTCTGTATCAGTGTTCGTCGTTTCTCTGTATATCTCTCTGTATCTCTCCTATCTCCTCTCTCTCTCTCATCTCCTCTCTCACAGTATCTCTGAATATCTCTCTCTCTCCCTCCTCTCCCTCCAGTCTCTCTCTCTCTCATCTCTCTCCCCGCCTCTCATCTCTCCGTCCCCCGTCGCTCTCTCTCTCTCTCTCTCTCTCAAAGTAGTTTCTGAATTCATCTTGCTTCGCTCTCTCTCTCTCTCTCTCTCCTCTCCGTCTCTCTCTCTCTCTCTCTCTCCTCTCTCTCTCTCAAGAGTCTTTTCCTTTCCTCTCTGTGGTT
>JADBJO010002809.1:62500-65000 GCA_016801955.1 Conus betulinus | reverse complement strand
CTTGCAGCGTCCCTCAGGCCTGAGAGGACAAGACGGTCCAGGGCAACAGGACAGAGGTGTCGCGCCCAGTCTTCATGGCGTGTAGGTTGATTTAGGATGACATGCTTGTCTAGAAAACTCACTCCAGGACAATGAGAGATCCCCTGGTTCGGATTCCAGATGGGGGATGGATCATTCCTAAACCCCCCCCCCCCCCCCCTCCACCCCCTTCACCTTTGAATACTTGGAGAAAAAGGGACACCGCCCTGATTTTTCTTTACTGAATCGTCAAGGTGGGATGCTCGGTCAAGTGGAAACTGCAGACAGGGGTAGGGAGGAGGGTGGGGGCCGGGGGATGACCATGGAAGCTTACGTTTTAGACCTCGTTTTCATAATTCTAGGGGTCGCTAGTTCGAAGCCAGGCGGAGGCCTTTCTTCTAAGTGTGTCGAAATGTCACTTGTTTTTTTTCTTTTTAGCCCTTTCATCTCTTTCTTTTGTTCTTCCTTTTTATTATTTTCTTTCGGTTTCCTGTCTTTTTGGTATCGTATTTCTCTTCTGCTTTCCTGTCCTGCCTTTTTCGGCTTTGTTTTGTTTAGTTTTTTTTTTCAGTGTTTCGTTCTTTCTATCCTTGTCTTGAATGAGAGAGAGAGAAGACATCTTGTGATGTCAGTGCTTGCTTGGAATTTCCAATGACCATTACGCATATTTGTTTTCCTCCTCCTCTCTACTTTTGAAAAACGCCAACTTTCGTGTAAGGGGAGCTTACCAAATGACACCCTTCGCGTAAATTACAAAATGCAGTCGGTCTAATTCTGGCTTAATCTTTGTTTGCGGAAGAAAACGAAATACCAGGACAGGGCCGTCAGGTAGTCATTTTGAAAGAAAATGGAAAGAATGCAGAGGTGATGGAGATTAATCCGTTTTTTTTTTTTTTTTTTAACAGGATATCCTCCGTTTGATTAAACTAAGACGTCGGCAACGGAGGGCAACGGAGGTGTGATTCTTTGTGCTGGTAAGCAAACGACGGGCAGGCCTAGGACAGAATCATGCAGGAATGGTCCCGCCTCTGTTAAAAGAGAAAAGCATGATGATTTAAAGGGGAGTTTTGGAAACGAAAACTCCCATCTCAAGGATCAGTATCATGCTCGCCGTGGTCGCCGTTTTGTCGGATCAAGAGTGGATTTTTAGTCATGGGCAGTGGTGTGCATGGATGTCTCAAAAACTATGGGCACTGTTCCTATTGTACACAAGCGATTTTGAAAACGCGTCAACTTTGGTGTAAGGGGAGCTTACCAAAATGACACCCCCTTCGCGTAAAATTACAAAATGCAGTCGGTCTAATTCTGGCTTAATTCGGCTCTTTTTTTTTGCGGGAAGAAGAAAACGAATTACCAGGACAGGGCCGTCAGGTAGTCATTTTTTTGAAAGAAAATGGAAAAGAATGCAGAGGGGTGAGATGGAGATTTTTTTTTTTTTTTTTTTTTTTAACAGGATATCCTCCGTTTGATTATTAAACTAAGACGTCGGCAACGGAGGTGTGATTCTTTGTGCTGGTAAGCAAACGACGGGCAGGCCTAGACAGAATCATGCGGAATGGTCCGCCTCTGTTAAAAGAGAAAAGCATGATGATTTAAAGGGGAGTTTGGAAACGAAAACTCCCATCTCAAGGATCAGTATCATGCTCGCCGTGGTCGCCGTTTTGTCGGATCAAGAGTGGATCTTAGTCAGTCATGGCAGGGGTGTGCATGGATGTGTCAAAAACTATGGGCACTGTTCCTATTGTACACAAGCGATCGAAAAAATAACGTGTTTTTGTTTTTGTTTGTTTTGTTTGTTTTTTGTCATTATACAATAACCTCGGAGAAAAGTGTGTGGAAGAGTTTGCGCATTACTTTCCCCTATCCTACCCTACCACCACCACCACCCACACTCCGCCTTGATTGCTGGGAGGGAAGAGTGTTTTTTTTTTCCTTTCTGTATTTTCTCTTAATCGTCAAGTCAGCAAATTCGCTTTTCGTGCGGTAAGAAGACAACCCCTGCTTCATGGCTCAGCCTATTTGAGTTGTCGGTGGTTATTTTCGGGATACCATGAGCTATCCGGTACAGTCGGTGGACGTGAAGATGGCTGACGTTCGTGATGCGAGTAGCGGTGATGTAGTTTTCACTTGAATCTACGGGGTTGCACATCTCAGTTGATAGTAATGTTGCGAGTTTTTCTTTCAACCTTTAATAGATTCTGTTTGTACAATACTGGTTGCATTCTCCTCCCCACTCCCCCCTCCCTTGCCATCCCCCCCCATCCCCCCCCCCCCCCCCCCCCCACCCCCCCCCCCCAATGACGCCCCCCACACACACACACCCCTTCTGTCATCTTCCAATCTCCCTCTCTCATCCCCCGGCTGCCCCATGCCATGGTACATGTAATGCCCCCCTCCCTCCCCCCGCCCCCTCTCTCGCCCCCCTCCTCAACCTCCTCGACTACGTTTGTCCTCTTCTGTCGCCATGTACATGTAATCCCAT
>JADBJO010002809.1:50000-60000 GCA_016801955.1 Conus betulinus | reverse complement strand
ATGCCTGTTACATGACGAATGTCCATAATGCCTGTTGGATCACGAATGTCCATAATGATGATGTTGTTTTAATGTTACTTTAACATCATGCAAAGGAGGTCCTTTCCTTCTAAGGGCAAACATTTACACATTCACGGACATCCGAATTCAAGATGTATGAGAGAAGAGAAAAAACGAGAAAAACGGAAGAATAATAGTAATAGTAATAATAGTAATAATAATAGTAATATTAATAATATAATAATAACAGTAACAGTAATGATAATGATAATAGAAATGATAATACTAATGTAACTTGTTTTTATTATTACATCATCACCATTACCATTATTCTTATGATGGTGATGAATGATGATGATGATGATGATGATGATGATGATGATAATATAAATAATAATGACTATTGTAACTTTTTATTAAGAACATAGCGCCTATCCTCGATTAGAGAACAAACTAGCGCCTTAAAGTAAATACGTCGTTTACGCTGCCTACCAGGGTAGAGCCCACTGAGGAGCGCCTGCTGGCGCTTTCCGTCGTTTCCCGAGTGATTCAGTCCATATTTGTATCTCAAGTTATGTGTCTCCATTCGTGAGATTTTCCACGCAGGGTATGTACAGTATAGAACGTGTCATCCGCATCAGCCGCCGCTCTGGCCTTCTCTGCAAAACGTTGGTGATGTCATTTGACGTGTGTGCAGGATGATGTTATGCGTGCGTTCACACACAGAACCTCGGTGTTACAGTCTCATTCGAAGGAGTTTTTTTTTTTTTTTTTTTTTTTTTTTTTTTTTTTGGGGGGGGGGGGGGGGGGGGGGGGGGGGGGGGGGGGGGGGATGGGAACCCATGTTCAACCCCGAGGGAAACCATCCCCCCCCCCCCCCCCCCCCCCCCCCTCCCCTTTTGTACTGAAGCGTCCCGGAAAAATTCCGAACCCGCACTCACTCCCAGAGTCCGGAGCTCAACGAGTCTGGAGCTCAACCTCTCTCTCCTATCTCTCTCTCTCTCTCTCTCTCTCTCTCTCTCTCTCTCTCTCTCTGAGTCCCCTTCTCCCCCCCTCCCCAATCCCCGTTCCCCATTGCTCCCCTCCCCCCTCCCTTCCCAAGGTTTCATGTCCTGTGAGGCTTTCGGTGTTTTACTTGCTCACTCACATACACAGAAATGACAAGGCTTTGAGTTCAGTTTGAAACATACAGATGCCACCATCATGCTCACTCACATACATACAAAAAATGACAGGGCTTTGAGTTCAGTTTGAACATACAGATGCCACTATCATGCTCGCTCACATACACAAAAATGACAAGGCTTGAGTTCAGTTTGAACATACAGATGCCACTATCATGCTCGCTCACATACACAAAATGACAAGGTTTTGAGTTTAGTTTGAACGTACAGGTGTTCAAGAATTTTTGTTTGTTTGAACACAGTTTAACAAACTAAAAACATTGAAAAGAAGTTTCGATTTGAGTTATGTGTTACCGGTGACTGGTTACCAAAGTTTGGACTCGGACGGTCAGTTGAGTTTGAATCAACACGACCATGGAGAGAGAGAGGGATTGAAAAAACGGTCATACACACAAAACTCGACTCCCTTTGTTAGGTAGATGGGATCAGTCCTTGCCTGTCTATACATGGAGTGTCCCGCAGGAGTATCCGCCTGCGTCCGCTGAAAAAAAAAAAGAAAGAGTATATTGTGGGGGTTGTTCCCCTTTCGGTGACTGTCAGCGTTGTAGATGGCGATGAATGCAACGTACGGGGGAAGAAGGAAAGCGGGAGAGGAAGCAGCTGAAACGAAAGGACCGCCGTCGAGGGAAAGAGGAAGGGGGAAGACAGGATTTGGTTGGAATCGAAGGGGTGGGGTGCAGGCGGAGGGAAAGGGGGGGGGGGGGGGAGGGGGGGGTCTTACTGAGGATTTTCATGCATAGTGACATTCTCGTGCCAGATTGTCCAGGTTGGGGCAGAGAAACGCCTTTCATCACAGGCATACTTCTTTGATATCGAGGTGATTTTTTGCGTGCACGTATGATTAGCGGAACTGCCTTCCGTGGCGGGCGTGGCTACATGCCCACAAAGAGATTTGTGTGACAAGCATCGACGCTGATTGTATACAACTCCGGGTCAACAAGAAACGGAAGGACACGGCCGTGTTATTTCATTCTCCCACTAGTCGGTGACTTTGCTGAATCCTCCTTTAACCTTCTTTTTCGTTGTTTGTTCGTGTTTCATTATGGGACACTCTAGTGCAGATCCAAATCCACGTCTGCCCCATGCTGGTAGGTCTGTCGGTGCGTGGGAAGCGTCCCTGCCCCAGCAGTTTGCGTTTGTCCTGTCGGGAGAATCAACATGTTCATGACCAACGTTACTCAACATTGACTGTGTAGGTTGTGAGTGCAGTGTGTAAGTTTTTTGTTTGTTTTGTATCAACTGTTTTTCAACCTTTTCTTCTCTTCTCTTCCCTCGTTATCTTATCTAGTGGTAGCATTAGTGATTATTGTGTCGGCAGAGAGAGGATGGTGCCCTAGAAATCAAATGTCAGTGTGCCAGCTGCCGAGAGAGAAAGGGTGAAAATGATCGTGGGTTATTGCTCTTTCTTTCCGTCTGTCTCTCTTTTTTTCTTTAGTTTATTTCTCTTTCATTCTTTCTTTCTTTTTTTTTTTTTTTTTTTTTTTTTTGAGTGAGTGCGTGTGTTGTTGTTGTTGGAGGACCGTTTGCCTGAGAGGCGAGAAAGGGGGAAAGTGTGTGTGTGTGTGTGTGTGTGTGTGTGTGTGTGTGTGTGTGTGTGTGTGTGTGTGTGTGTGAGAGAGAGAGAGAGAGAGAGAGAGAGAGAGAGAGATGGCAAGCTTTTGACATGTCCCAGAGTGATAGAGATCTGTTGGGGCCGTTTCTTGTTTCCACTAAGAAATGCCGTCTGTCTGTCTGTCTCCCCCCCCCCCCCCCCCCTCTTCTGTCTGTCTCTATAAATCTTTCTCCTTTCTTACCCGCTCTTCTCTATCTCTCTCTCCCTCCTCCCCTTCCTTCTCTTCTTCTACCTCTCTCTCTGTACGTGTTTGCGTGCGTGTGTTATGTTTGCAGGTACGCGCTTGCGCGATTGCGTATATATGTGTTTGTGTGCGTGCATATATGTGTGTGTATATGTGTGCACCCGTGCGTGTTTGTGTGTGTGTTCAATGTTGCTTGCCTATATGCACGCGTTCATGTAGGCCCTATTTACAAAGCCATGGGGCATGATTGTCAGTGTAGGCATTTTTCTGGCATTAATTGTTTATTTAGCCCTTTTCGACATAAACACGGACTGACCGAATCAACTTTTGTGTGTTTTTTTTTTTCACATGAACAAATATTATTCGTAAATAAATGCGTTACGAAAAACATCAGTATTTTGAACAGGAAGAAGCTTGTGCTTAAAGTGATAAAGGTTGTGTATATGTCTTCGCCTGTTTTCTCTCCCAGCAAAGATAGACAACTGCATTGGAACTCTCGCTTCTTCGCTCCCTGCCCCTCCTCTCCCCTCCCCTCTCCTCCTCCTCCTCTGCCTCCCCTATTCAGACGATGTTTACCCAAATCAATATTAATTTTCTTCGGGTCCGTCCTGTGAGGGTTTGTTTGCATTATTTTTTGGACGGACATAACGGAGTTTGGTTCTGGCAGTTGTCTGATTATGGGAACAGGAAGATGAAAGAGGAAAAAGAAGAAAGAAACGGGAGAGAAGAGAGACAGCTCTCTCTCTCCCAGCCCTTCTCTCTCTCTCTTCACACACACACACACACACACACACACACACACACACACACACACACACACACACACACACACACACACACACACACACACGCACGCACCGCACGCACACGCACACAAACAAGTCTCCTTTCTCCCATCTCTCTGTCTCTCTCTCCCTCTCATCCTCACGAGTCTGTCTGTCTGTCTGTGTCTGTCTGTCTGTCTCTCTCTCTCTCTCTCTCTCTCTCTCTCTCTCTCTCTCTCTCTCTCTCTCTCTCTTCTCTCCCAATGTCTTTAAGATAAGAGTGTGTGTTGGTGTATACTAGACATCAAGCTGTCATTGAAGAAATACGAAAGTGTTTTGACGAGAAATCCGAAAACGTCGCCGCTGGTGTGGTTTCCTATTTAATTGCTACCCGTCACGGTTGACCACATTAACACGCCAACAATGGAAATGAGTCAAGGTTACACTGCGAACATGCCAAGGTCACGATAACGGGTCAAAACGCGTCAAGGTCGAAGTGTAAATTAGTTCCTGAAAATTGCTTGTGGTTACGGAGAACTTCGATCAGCAGGACTTTTGCCCCATACAACCCAACAACATATCCCCACTCCCCCATCCTTCCTCCGCCCCCCCCGTCTCCCCCCGCCTCCCCCCCCCCCCCCCCCCCCCCCCCCCCCCCGTCCCGCCCCCTCTCTCAGCTGTTCGAATATGACGATTGCGGTGCGGAATGGTGTCATGACTGTTAACGGCATTTAAGCACCAAAAAAAAAAAAAATTATCTGTACGTATCCCTGACGTCAACCATGGCGGTTATGACGTCAGCGCGTGTCTGTGACGACAGGACTTCACGATGACGTTCTACCTGCGCCGGAGGTGGGTGGACGAGCGCCTGGCCTTTCCCGACCTTTGGGGGCTCGGACGTGCTGGAGCTGGACACGCGGCTGATCGACAACCTGTGGGGGTCCCGGACATCTTCTTCCCGCAACGAGAAGTCGGCCCGTGGTGCACAACGTCACCGTGCCCAACCGCCTGATCCACCTCTTCCGCAACGGCACGGTGCTCTACAGCTCCAGGTGAGGCCTGCAGGTCTATGCTGCCACAGGCTGTCCCCCTCCCCCCCCAACCCTTCTCCACGAACCTCTGGGACGTTGACAGAATTTGACCAATGGCGTAGCTTCACACACACACACACACACACACACACACACACACACACACACACACACACACACACACGCACGCACGTGAAAAACAGATCGAGACGAACTGTCAACAGTCTAGATTCTAATTGAACTTTTCTGATTTGATAAAATAGCAAAGACGGAAGTTTTAATCTCAGCGTCTGTCCTTTCAAAATGATGAACCTGAAGTGGGAAACAAATTCAACTTTTGTCGTTTCAAAACAATAAGCCGACGTTTTGTCTAGTCTCAGCTTTTGTCATTTCAAAATGATAAGACGATGTTTAAAACAATTTCAGCATCTGTCATTTCAGAATGACAACACAGTATCTTTAAAGTCTGCTTTCTAGTTCAGTTTTGGTCTGTTGAAACTAAGTAGGCGAAACATTACAAAAATCCAGTTTTTAATTCAGCTTTAATTCAATTTTGTTCAATTCTAGTAGCAAAGTGAGACGACTGCAGGCGGAAATCTAAATAAATCTTAAATAAATGTCAGCGAACCGCCCAGAGAAACGTGGACAAACGGTTCGCTGGGCGGTTCGCTGACATTTATGTAAGATTTGTTCAGTTCTGTTTGAAATTACGAGACAAAGATTAAACAGCCTTGTTCCTAACTCAACTTTGCCTGTTCCAAATAATAAGGCGAAGTTTACACAGCCTCATGTTTCATTCGGCTTCTGTCGGTTCGAAATCACAAGCTGGAGTTTAAACAGTTTAGTGTCTAATTCAGCTTTTGTTTGTTCAGAATAACAAGAAGGAGTATCAACAATCTAGTATTGTCTACAGATTCTGTGTATTCAAAATAACAAGACGAAGTATAAACAGTCTGCTGTTTACCACAGATTCTGTGTGTGTCAAAATAACAAGACGAAGTTTAAAACAATCTGGTATCAAATTCAGATTTTGTCTGTTTACAATAAGACGACATTTTAATTGTTTAGTTTTTAATTCAGCCTCATCACTTTAAAAAAAGACGGAATTTAAACAAACTGGTTTCTGATTTAGCTTCTGTCTGTTAAAAACATAACAAGACGAAGTTTTGAAGCAGTCTGGTTTGTCATTTAGTTTTTGTCTGTTCGAAACAACATGACGAAGGATAAACCAGTCTAGTTTCTTATGCAGTTTAAACAGTCTAGCGTCTAACCCAGTTTCTCTCGGTTCAAGTTTCTGATTCGGCTTCTGCCTTTCCAAACTTACAAGAGGGACTTTAAACAGTTCAGTTTTTCAATTCAGGTTCTGTTTGTTTGAAATGCACGTGATGTTTGACACGATCATGGTGTTGCCTTAAAAGGTCAAAAGGTCAAACAGGGAATCTTTTGGAGGTGTCATCAGTCATTACGTTCGTTCCCCTGCACCAAACATAGTGACACACTCTCAGGTTAGCTGACAGAACCGTCGCCATGCTACCTTTCGGGGAAATGGTGGGATGGGGTGGGGTTGTAATGGTGGTGGCAAGTGGGAAGGCGAGGGGATGAATACAGGTCCGAATCCGCGGTTACAGTTTAGGCCCCAACGCTGTATATTCTCTTTGACACTCAAAGCTGCACCTGACTTTTTATCAGAAGATCAACCAGTACCAAAACATATTCATCGCAAAGTCCAGCCTTTGACCCATACCATACCTGACTCCGAGGCAGATCTCATGTCCGTTCCTTTTCCTGTGCAAGCACGATCCACATGACCCTTCATTTTCCTCTCGTCTGCTAGACTTTTCACTCCGAAATCCTAGCGCCCGTCCAAACGCGTAGAAACACAAGGAGTGCACAAGTCATGCAATATTCTGCAACTTTCGCTGACTTAATGGCATTGAACAAATTTACTGGCCCCAAATTCCAGGACAGAATCATCTTTTCCACTTTCAGCAAATTTCTTTTTCACAGAGCCAGGGTGATTTTCACCTGTTCAAATTTCTTGCTGCTTACTACTTGACCTTTGCTGTAACCCCGAACTCTGACCGAAGGGTCTCCAACCTTTATCCCCAGCGTTTGCACAAATGGGACTGTCCGAGGTTCACCCTCGGCCGTTCCTCCACTGCAGAGCGGCCGGTCTCCACACCGTAAACTCTTTGCGATTTGCCATCCGGGCAACACTGGAGCTGCGCGATCGTGGCGCGTTAAAGACCCATGGCAGAGGCTGACAAAGAGTGTGAGTTCCTTTCATCATAGTTATGTTTCTCATTCTTTCTGGTTTGCAGTATCGAACCCCAAGGCCCCCGTTCCATCTCTCTCTCTGTCTCTCTCTGTCTCTCTATGTCTCTCTTTCTTCTCTCTCTCTCTCTCTCTCTCTCTCTCTCTCCCCCCCTGTCTCTGTCTCTCTCTTTCACTCCCCCCCCCCCCCCCTCTCTCTGTCTTAGTTCTCACTCCCCAGTTCGACTTTTGTGTTGTGATCTGTGCATTGGGCAACTGTGCACCAAAGTACCCAGGGGCCTGTCCTTGCTGAATCTGATTCGCGACACCATTTCTTTGCCAGAGACCCCAAATTCTGTCATTCTGCTTAGAATAAAAAAAAAAAAAGCAAACTTCACGCCATGCTTCCGTGCCCGGTCTCTCCCCCCCCCCCCCCCCCCCCCGCCCCCACCCCCCCCCCCCCCCCCCCCCCCCCTCCAAAAGGGGGCTACCACTTCTTGGGCTGTCGTCCTCGGACAGCACAAACAACATGGAACACACACACATGCACACGCACACACGCACACACACCCCACCCACACACACACATACATACACACATGCACACACACACACAAACACGCGCACACACATACACACACACACGTACACACACCACACACACACACACACACACACGAACGCACGCGCGCACGCACGCATGCGCGCACACACACATACGTACGCGTGCACACACACAAACAAACAACGACAGTAACGACAAGAGCAACACGAACAAGAACAACAAAAACACACACGCACACGCACACGCACACACACACAGACACACACACACACACACACACACACGCACGCACGCACACACGTACACACACGCACACACACACACACACACACACACGCGCACACACACACACACACACACACACACACACACACACACACACACACACACGCACGCACACACACACACACACACACACACACACACACACACACACACACACACACACACACACACACACACACACACACACACACACACACACACACACACACACCACACACACACACACACACACACACACACACACACACTTCCACACGTCGGCACACAAGGTGTGCAAGTTGGGAGGAGAGGAGGGATGGGGTGGAGAGCCCAGGTGGGAGGGAGAGTACACACAAGGTGTGTGGTGAGGGGTGGAGGATAGTGGGAAACAGGGAAAGCCGGACACACAGACAGGAGAGGAGAAGAGTGAAGAGACACAGAGGAGAGGAGAGAAGAGAGGGAGAGAGAGAGAAGAGAGGGGAGAGAGAGAGACGACCAGGAAGAGAGCCAGATAGACAGAGAGAGAGGAGGTAGGAGAGAGAGAGAGAGAGAGAGGAGGAGAGACTCGAGGAGAGAGAGACATGTGGGATGGAGAGTAACACACACAGTTGTCCACACGAGGGGAGAGACAGTTAAGAGAGAGACAGTAATTTTCGTTTGTTTTGGATGCCATAGCGGCGTACATCTGACAGAGAGAAAGGGGATGGAGAGAGAGAGAGAGGAGAGAGAGAGGGTTGGTTAGGAGGGTAGGGCATGGAGGAGAGATGGGGACGAGAGGAGAAAGAGAGAGAGAGACAGAGGGAGAGAAGAGAGGAGAGAGAGAGAGCGAGAGAGGGAGCGCGAGATGGTGGTGTGTGTGGTGTGTGGAGAGACACACAGAGGGTGGGGGTGGAGGACCAGAGGGAGAGAGAAGGGGGAGAGGAGAGAGAAGAGGATAGAGAGAGAGAGAGAGAGAGGAGAGGAGGTACACACAGAGAGTTATGAAGGAGGAGGGCACAAGGAGAGAGGGAGGAGCCCACGGATGAGAGATAGAGGGGGTTCACCCGTGGGGCCACTTGGAGACTCCAGAGAGCAGGAGAGAGAGAGAGGAGACGCGACATGAGAGAGACGAACAGAGGAGGAGAGAGAGAGAGAGAGAGAGGAGAGAGAGGAGGAGAGAGAGAGAGAGATGACAGAGCTATTGGAGTTGCAATTAGAGAGAGAGAGGGAGAGAGAGGAGATGACAGTCTAGAGCAGATTGACGGTACAAATGAAATAAGGAGAGAGAGAGAGAGAGGGAGAGTACGAGAACAAAGGTTTGGGGACTTGCGACTACTTTGAGGTTCAGTTGACCCGGATTGACGAGAGAGGAGAGAGAGAGAAGAGAGAGAGAGAGAGATTGACGACAGAAAGAGAGAAGAGGAGGAGAGAGAGAGAGAGAGAGAGACAAGAGTGAGAGAGAGAGAGAGAGAGAGACGACCGAGAGAGAGAGATAGTAGAGAGAGAGAGAGAGGAGAGAGAGAGTAGAGAGAGAGAGATAGGAGATGACGGTACAAGGTGGGGGGAAACACATGATCGTAAGAGAGAACATCAAAACGATTAACAGGACAACTTGGGTACGCATCGATTTATCGTCACTCACTCACAGCATTAGTCGAATGACCCGCGATACACTAAAACCACATTCCGGAATTCCCACCTTTTACAGGTTAAAAAGCTGACAGTAATTCCGTTTGTGGATGCCATAAGCTGCATACATTTAAACATGGAAGGGATATCGACACCTGAGACTACTCAAAGGGGATACAGAGAGAGAGAGAGAGAGCGAGAGAGAGAGAGAGAGAGAGAGAGAGACGAGAGAGAAAGAGAGAGAGAGGGTGGGAGGGGAGTAGGGGATGGATAGGAAGGGGGAAAGAGAGGGAGAGGACAGAGGGAGAGGAAGAGAGGGAAGCCAGAGAATGGGCGCGCGGGCGCGCGCGTGGTGTGTGTGTGTGTGTGTGTGTGTGTGTGTGTGAGAGGGTGGATTTTATGGCCATGAAGCAGAGAGAGAGGGCGGATTTTATTGCTATGAAGTAGGGAAAGAGAGAGAGAGAGAGAGAGAGAGAGAGAGAGAGAGAGAGAGAGAGAGAGAGAGAGAGAGAGGAGAGAGAGAGAGAGGAGATAG
>JADBJO010002809.1:7500-45000 GCA_016801955.1 Conus betulinus | reverse complement strand
AATATGGCAACATTCTTCCACACTTCCCAGCAGCCCAAATCATAAAGCGATCTCCGTACAAAACGTGAAAAGCATTCAGTCCACGCAGAACGTCCAGTGTAGGTCACGTGATATCTACTGTAATCATTTATGACCCGTTTTGATTTTTCCACTTTCCATCTTATTTGTTTACCCCTCTCTCCCTCTTTCGCAAAGTGATGTGAAATTTTTCTGCAGAATAAAGAAAGGTATTGGTAGACTGGAATTTGAAAACGTATGTGTCACTTTTTTTTTTGCACAAAACCAAAAAAACGGATTCACAATGGCTGTATGTGATGGCAGACGACTTCGCGTGCGTGATGGGCATCTTCCGGCTGCAACGCCACCTAGGCTACTTCCTGGTGCACGTGTACCTGCCCACGGTGCTGGTGGTCATTCTGTCCTGGGTGTCCTTCTGGATCGACGTGGGCGCCACCCCGGCCCGGGTGACCATCGGCGTCATGTCCGTGCTGACCATGGCCACTCAGAGCTCCTCCGTGCAGACCGTGCTACCCCCGGGTGTCCTATGTCAAGGTAGGAGGGTAGAGTGGATGTGCTACCCTGAGTGTCCTATTGTTAGGTAGGAGCGGTAGAGTGAATGTGCTTCCCTGAGTGTCCTATTGTTAGGTAAGAGCGTTAGAGTGAATGTGCTACCCTGAGTGTCCTATTGTTAGGTAGAAGGGTAGAGTAAATGTGCTACCCTGAGTGTGTTAGGCTATTGTTAGGTGAATGGAGCGGTAGAGTGAATGTGCTACCCTGGGTGTCCTATTGTTAGGTAGGAGGGAAGGAAAGGGGTGGGCTACCCAGGTTTCCTATGTCAAGGTGGGAGGGGTTGAGTGGGTGTGTGCTACCCCGGTATCTTGTGTCAAGGTAGGAGGGAAGAGGTGGGTGTGTGTTACCCAGGTGTCCTATGTCAGGGTAGGAAGGAAGGGGTGGATGTGCTATCCCTTGTGTCCTGTGTCAAGGTAGGATGGGTAGAATGGATTACTATCCCGGGTGTTCTCTATGTCAAGGTATTGGATGGGTGGATATGCTATCCTGGTTGCCCTTCGTCAAGGTGGAATGGAAGTGGAAGGTGCACTACTACCGGCTGTCCTGTGTCGAGGCAGGGGATGCGAGCATGTTCTATCCTGGTTATCCTGTGTCAAGGTAGGAGGGAAAAATGGGTGTGCTACCCCGGTGTCCCATCTCAAGATAGGTGGAAAGGAGCGGTGTGTGCTATCGTGGTTATCATGTGTCAGGAGAGGAGGGAAGGAATGGGTGTGCTACCCCGGGTATCCTATGTAGGGAGGAAGAAGAAATGGCTGTGATTTCCCGGTTGTCCTGTGTGAGGGGGGGGGGGGGGGGGAGAGAGTAGGGGGAGAGAATGCGTTTGCCCAGTGCCATGTCAAGGCGGGAGGGAAGACAGGTTGGGGAGGGGAGGATTTTCTCGCTTTTTATTATTTGTTAATAAGGATAGGTGGAAGGAGAGAGGATGGGGAGAGGAGGAGGGAGTTGGGGACGAGCGGGTGTGCACTGCGCTTGTTGTTCTGTGTCCTAGCCGTAGGGCGATGAGGTGGTGTGCCACCGTGGGTGTCTCATGTCAGGACAAGAGGATGGGAGTGGGAAGGAGAGAGGTGCAGAAGAGACGAACAGCAGCTGGTGACTGCAAAGATGACGATGGCATTGGGTTGCGTTCTACGTAAGCGCTCTTCCCTGGCTTGCTTTGTTTTTGTTTTGTTTATTTACACGAAAGTTACACTGATGTCGGTTCCGATTACTGATGATTTTGATGAGTGCTCATGTAGATTTTTGAGGACGGCAACGTTGATGCGGATGTGACGGAAAATGATGACTTTTCCACACGCAGCCGTTTCATTTCTGTGAACGCTGGTTATGCCGTCTCTGTTTTGACATGCCTCCGCCACGTCGGCTGAAGGTTTTGATGCTATGCCCTGTGTATGGGTCAGACAGAGGGCGGCGGATGTTCCCTGATGTCCCAGTGGAGAGAATGGTTTTTAGTATCGACGTTGAGAGAGAGAGAGAGAGAGAGAGAGAGAGAGAGAGAGCGTGCGTGTGTGTGTGAAGCCAAACCCAACTTCCGGTATCCAGATCTATTGATGTATTAGTCGTAAGTAAGTTTTCGAAGTACTGTGGTGAATCATCATGTGGTCCAGAACAAATCTTAACATGTGATTGAAAGAGACAGAGATCGGCGAGAGGTTCTAAGGACCTTGAACAGAACCATCTTCCGATCAGTAGCCATTCTTCGTTCAATTCACAGAATCTCGGTTTTCAGCTCTGCCTTCAGATGGCAGCTGGTTGGTTGCGACTTTAAAGAGAGGCTTTGAACATGTCTTTCACGTGCCTTCCTCCACAATCACGACTCGAGGCATGGACGGACAGTAATAGAAGAACCCTGGGGGTGGGGTGTGGGGGGATGGGGGTTCTGTCCAGGCCATTGACGTGTGGATGGCGGTGTGCATGGCCTTTGTGTTCTGCGCCCTGCTGGAGTACGCCTACGTCAACGTGCTGAACCGGGAGGCGCAGAAAACCTGTCGATCCACGGAGCCATCAAGAAGCCGCGAGGCCAGGGAGGCCAGGGGTCAGACGCTGCTCAGGTGAGAGAGGCGTTCAGAAAGGGACAGGGGTCAGACACTGCTCAGGTGATAAAGGCGTTCAGAAAGGGACAGGGGTCAGACACTGCTGAGGTAAGAGAGGCGTTCAGAAAGCGACAGGGGTCAGACGCTGCTCAGGTGAGAGAGGCGTTCAGAAAGTGACAGTTTGTTTCATCAAGGAGGTGTCACTGCGTGCGGACTAGTCCATTCTACGCTGCACCACAATCCGCTAAGTTTCGAGACCACGCCGCGCATGAGAGTTAAAGCTGATGGATAATAAATGAATGAATGAGTAAGATGAGAGACTTTAAGGAGAGAGTCTCGTGGCTACGTCTTAGCAGATGTCTGACCTACGTATTGGTCCAACGCGCTGGTCAGACCTCGGGTAGCCTACCTAACATTGGCTGTGCCCTTATTATCATTGTGTGTGTGTGTGTGTGTGTGTGTGTGTGTGTGTACATGTGCGTATATATGTGGATGTGTGGGAAGGGGCCCATGTGTGCATGTGCCAGTATATGCGGTGCACAAGTGCATGTACGCGTGTGTGTGTGTGTGTGTGTGTGTGTGTGTGTGTGAGAGAGAGAGAGAGAGAGAGAGAGAGAGGTTAAGCTGTTTGGAAAGTTACAGGTAACACAGATAAGTTCAGAAAGTTACAGATAAAGGATGTATTCAGAAACTTCTGATGCAATGAGTTTTCAGAAAGTCAAAGTGAAAGAGGTGTTCAGAAATTTATGGAAAAAAGAAGTGTTCGTAAACTTACGGGTAAAAGAGATATTCAGAAAGCTGCAGACAAAAGAAGTGTCCAAAATGTTACAGGTAAAAGAGGTGCTTAGAAGGGTGTCGGTGAAAAGAGGTGCTCAGAAAGTTAAGGTAAAAGAGATGTTCTGCATGTTACAGGTAAAACAAGTCCTCTGCATGTTACAGGTAAAAGAGGACAGAAGTATTCTGTAGATTAGAGGTAAAAGAGGTGTTCTGTAGGTTAGAGGTAAAAACATATATTCCGTAGGTTAGAGGTAAAAAAAAACGTATTCAGCAGGCTAGAGGTAAAAATGTATTCTGTAGGTTAAAGGTAAAAGGGGTGTTCTGTAGGTTAGAGGTAAAAGAGGTATTCTGTAGGTTAGAGGTAAAAGAGGTATTCTGTAGGTTAGAGGTAAAAGAGGTATTCTGTAGGTTAGAGGTGAAAAATATTCTGTAGGTTAGAGGTAAAAAAAAAAGTATTCTGCAGGTTAGAGGTAAACGAGATATTCTGTAGATAAGAGGTAAAGCGGTATTCTGTAGGCTGGAGGTAACGAGGTAATCGAGGTAATCTGTATTCTGTAGATTAGAGGTAAAAAAAAGGGTATTCTGTAGATTAGAGGTAAAAAAAAAAAAGGGTATTCTGTAGGTCGCAGGTAAAAGAGATATTCTATCGGTTAGAAGTAAAAGAGGTATTCTGTAAGTAAGAGATAAGAGGTGTTCTGTAGGTTAGAGATAGAAGAGATGTTCCGTATGTTAGAGGCAAAGAGGTGTTCTGAACGTACGAGGTAAAAGAGATGTGCTGAAAGTTAAGGTAAAAGGCATTCTGCAAGTTAAGATGAAAGAGGTGTTCTACAAGTTACAGGTAAAAGAAGTGTTCTGCAAGTTGCAGGTGAAAGAATTGTTTAGGAAAATATTGGTAAAACGGGTGTTTAGAAAGTCACCGGTAGGAACTGTGTTCTTCAGTGATTGGTCACAGGTAAAAGAGGATTCTGCAGCGGTCAGTCACAGGTAAAAGATGTGTTCGACAGTGATAAATCACAGGTGAAAGAGATGTTCATACTGTAATGTGTCACAGTTAAAACAAAGTGTTTGTACAGTGAAACACACAGGTAACACAGGTGTTTGTACAGAGATAAATCACACTAAAAGAGAGATTATAAATGACTAGCCACTTGTAAAACAGGTGCTTGTACAGTGGTAAGTTACAGGTAAAACGGGTGCTTGTACAGTGGTAAGTCACAGATAAAACGGGTGTTTATACAGTGGTAAGTCACAAGTAAAACGGGTGTTTGCACAGTGGTAAGTCACAGCTAAAACGGGTGTTCGCACAGTGATAAGTCACAAGTAAAACGGGTGTTTGTACAGTGATAAGTCACAGGTAAAACAGGTGTTTGTACAGTGGTAAGTCATGGATAAAACGGGTATTTGTACAGTGATAACGTCACAGGTAACACTGGTGTATGTACAGTGATAAGTCACAGATTAAACAGATGTTTGTACAGTGATAAGTCACAGGTAGAATGGGTATTTGTAGTGATGTCACAGGTAGAATGGGTATTTGTAGTGATGTCACAAGTAGAACGGGTATTTGTAGTGATATCACAGGTAGAATGGGTGTTTGTAGTGATGTCACAGGTAAAATGGGTATTTGTAGTGATTTCACAGGTAGAACGGGTGTTTCTACAGTGATGTCACAGGTAGAACGGGTGTTTGTACAGTGGTAAGTCACCGGTAAGAAAAAAACGGGTGTTGGTGCATACGGAACAGTTAAAAGAGATATTCTACAGACATCTTTCCAGTCCTTCTCTACCATCGGGATTAATCGCTGGCTGCTCGATTCAGTTGTCCGTAGAACACACACAGACGCAAGCGCGCGCACGCGCACACACATACTGACACAAAATGCTCACACTGACTGACACAAACACACACACACATATACACGCACACACACACACACACGCAGACACACACACACACGCGCGCGCACACACACACTCACACAGAGGGAGAGAGAGGGAGGGAGTTATATTTATGTAAAGACGTACTGCTAGATGTAGAGATGGATAGGGAATGTGTGTGTATATGCATGTTTTTTTCTGCTGGGTACATGTTTATTTATGTAACATGTATAATGGTAATCGTGTGTAGATACTGTGATAATAAATGCACGTTACGTGCAGTAGGGAAGGAGATGAAGGACGATTTGGATTGATGCCTAGCTATTGCGCGATTCGTTTAGAGTGAAATAACAGTCAAAGCACGATTCGTTTTGCCAGAATATGCATGAAAGCATCACTAGTGTACGATGTCGAAAGAAATTTGCAGTAGAGTGTCCGTTGAAGTGATGACGACTCGAAAGTCTTGATTACGCAAATGTTGTTCGGTATTTTCAAAAAGTGATGATCTTCATATTGCCAAACGTCGACTTCCAATTCTGTTTAAACTGTGCCCAGTGGTTTCAACCTTTGTGTCCCTTTCTTCTATCTTTGAGAATGTCTTTGTGTTGTAGTTTTGCTTCTGGTAACACTTTTTTTTTGTTGGGTGCAGTTTGGCGACTTCACAATGAAACCGTATTGATTGTCCTCATTAACATTTTTGGAATGCGGCTGCAAAATTATAAGTGGAACTCTACGCGTCCTTACTAAGATCTCTTTTCACTTGCCTCAGTGATATTAGTGGAGTAGCTATCACGTATACACACACACACACACACAAAAGAGAAGAGACGAGTGATTTGGATGCATGTATAGCTAGCTGTATGACATGGGTCATCCTCCATGTCCCAGACGAGTGCGGGCGGGTGTCCGGCTGACGTGGCCGACTCCCATGACGTCAGCAGCAGCCCCAGGGTGCCTCGCTGCCGGGACCCCCGCCGGGTGGACAAGATCTCCCGCTGGGTGTTCCCCTCGCTCTTCGCCCTCTTCACGCTGGCCTACGGCACGGTGTACGGCCTGCTGTACAGGTTCCAGCCCACACACCACTCCGTGCCCGTCTGACGTCAGCTCCAATCCCCTGCACGCAGCGTTCTGTGTGTTTCTGTGTGACGTCAGCTACCTAGACGTACCTCTCCGCTCCCCCGAATGACGTCAGCTCCTGAGGTGCACAGTGCTCTGATCCTGACTGACGTCGTCTGCGAGACGTACCGTACCCGTTCCTGTTTGACGTCATTTGGTTATACACACCGCTCTGTTCCTGTCTGATTCATTTCCACTCTGTTTCTGTGTGACGTCACGCACACGTGCATCACCGTTTCGTGTTCTGACAGAATGTTCATGCACTCCACATACCACCCTGCTACTAACTCTAATCCTCAAACACTGTGAGAAAGGCTGCGTATGCTAGAATCCCCTAATTGTTGCTCTGTGTTGCATAGAGGATCACCAGGCATAAACCAGCATAAAAAATGGGCAATATCCACTTTTTATCAGTAAGAGGAAATCAAGACAGTCTGTAAGTCATTCCCCTGACCGCGGGGTCGTTGGGGGGACGTGATGAGGCAGCCGCCGTTTCTCTCCAGGCTCTTCAGTTAGTAAGAGGAAATAAGCTGTTATTAATCGACAAATTTAAAGATCCTTTCCGTCAATAGATTATCTTCCGCGCCTTGGAAACAAAATAATGTGAAAACCTATTTATTGTTCAATGCTTCAGATGTGTGATCATGGTCCAGGAAATATAGTGTGCAGAATACCAGTGATTACCCCTATAAATCGTGGACCTCGATATGAGTTGAAAAAAACAAACTCAAGTGCTGATCTTTTAATTCATTCCTGTAATAGTGGTGTGTGCAGAGCAGAATGTAGTACCGAGAAACCTTCGCGTTTGTAAACACACCAAGCACTGTAGGCCTGAACGTGAAAGACAAAAAAAAAACAAACTCTATGAAAGTCTTCTTTTTTTTTTTTTTTTTTTTTTTGGGGGGGGGGGGGGGGGGGGGGGTTTCTGTATTTTTGTGAGTCTCATTTGTGTATCAGCTGGGGCTTCTTGCCATTTGCAAGAAAGCAGCATGTAATGATTTTGAAATATTATCCTCATTTTTCCCCGATATGAATGAAGATAACCTACTGACGGAAAGCAGATTTGTGAATTATCCCCCGAAATTGTTTCTGTCGACACATTCTCCTCTCGGATGGGGGAAAAAAACTGTGGAAATTATCTAACAATGATGATATGATGCGGATACTAACCGTTGGAGGAGAAACCTAACTAAAGAGCGACAACTCTTGCTAACTTCCGCGCGCGAAATGACATCAGGCTGTCAAATTTTTGACAACATGCATAGAAACATCGAAAAAATCGGCGAGAAAGCATGAGTCTGTGTCAAAGTATAGTGATGAATCAGGTTTGAAAGCAATTTGTGTCAGAAAGAACCTATTTCACCATAGTAAATGTAAGATTAGGCGGTTACTGCCCTGAAGAAGCCTCTGCTGTGTGGTGGCATGTGAAAACAAAACTTGTTGTGAACCAATTACTGGCATCGACCGCAGACTTATCTTCACCAGGCTCAATGAAACGGTATTGTGACTATTGGCCGAAGCAGCATTTGCACATTCTTTAATTAAAATAACGAAGGGAATGGAAAAGAAAAACCAGGATCGGACGAAATAATGAGGACGCGTTTTACCGAAACGTTCGCGGAAAAAATCGATCCGGACATTTCGTGATTTTCAGGATTTCCGGACAATCAGCAAATTCTTGTTTCCAGCATTTGCGGACGTCTGGTTTCGCCCATGCATAAGTCAGACTCGGGAAGATGCAGACGTTCCCTCCCTCTCCCCCACAATCAAGACCGTTTCACACTGCTTTTATGACTTGAATATATTCCAGCCAACGTTACAATGTTAAGGACAATATAGCATTTTGGGCGTGGATGGGAAGGTGGGATGGGGGTGGGGGGGTCGGGCTCCTATTCTGTGCGTGTCAGTATTGCAGGGGTGAATGAGAAGCATTTCATGAAAGTCGATTGGTATTTTTTTTGCCCTGCAAAGCACATTTACTGAATCATTATGATAAATCTGAAGCGTTTTCGAAGTGAATTGTTTTTCTTTTTCCTCGGTATGTGCGACTTCACAAATACATGTATATTTTTTTCATTTACGTAAGTTTTCACATGTTTCGTTCATATCGTTTTTTTTCATATCTTGTGGCTTCCTTCCAACGTCAGTCCTCGTCGTATTGACCAAGCATTCCAGAATTCATTTGTTTTCTTCCGGCACTGTTCTGCATGCCAGGATGTTGATTTGTTGTTGGAACAGTTGGCAGGTAAGCACTTCTCACCCAGTTCATTAAGTGCTAGGTTAAACGCCGATGTCGCAGCAAATGGACTTCTTTTGTAAATGTGTTTCTTTTACGTATACGCACGTGTGTTTTAAGAGTGCACAGACATTTTTGAAAAGCATTTGAACGGTAGAACAGTGTACTACGCATATTGAAGCGTGTGGTGTCCTCTTAGATTTTGCTCCACTTGCACCATTTTCCAATCGAAATTTTTGAGAGTCCGTAATTTGTTTTTCTTTTTATTTTTTTGTTAAAGGATGAGTGGTGTGTGTTTGGGGGGGGGGGGGGGGGGTAATTGTGAGAAATGTCAGGGCAGGTGCAGTATGTATGTACATTACAGAGAGCAGTCGCGTAATGATGTGAGGACGAATTATGTCGTTTTGTGAACATTTTGGGATGTTTTTTTTTTTCCTAGTCTTTTTCAACTTACCGATCTAATTATATGTGCTAATATACTGCTTTGTAGCCTTTTGAATTGGACAGCACATGACGGTGGCTGACATTGCTATGACCGAACCCCCCATGTCTGCACACATTGCGGTCTCATTTGGGGTCTTCTCACCGATATTATTTGCTCTACAACTTCCTGCGTTGTTTCGTCATTAGCGAGTCGGCCCTCGTTCAAATTTTTGAATGAAAAAAAGACCAAAACGCGCACACATTCTTAACCCACAAGCATATTCGAGCACTTTGCAGCCGAGAAATATCTTCTTCTCCTGTTCACGACCAACATCATTATGCTGATGACTTAGGGGTTTATGAAGATTTGCGCTGTATTTGTCGGACATAATTTTGATTTCAGTTTAAGGGGTGGGTGGGGAAGAGGGAGTGGAGTTGAGGAGGGAGTGGGGGAAAAAAAGAAGGGGGGGGGGGGGTGTAGGAGGAGGCGGGGGGATGGGGGGGGGAATATTGTTGTTGGTGTTATTGATATGGAGAGGCGAGTCTGAACCGGAAGCGGTCCAGGGTCTCCGCCGTCACCACAACCTCTGGTAGTTTGTTCCACTCTGGGATGGTTCTCGGGAAGGACATTTGTCGGTAGTCTGTCCTCATTGTGGGATGTCGTAGCTGCAGCTGTTTTTTTTTTTTTCTTAAACTTCTTCTGGTCTGGGATTTCCTGGGCAGGTACTTGGAGTTGATGTCGACAAGATTGTGGTGGAATTTGTACATCATTTCAAGTCTAGCGTTTTGTCTTCGTTTCTCTAATGTAGGCCACTTCAGTGAGCGTAGGATTTCATCTACGCTAGTCGTTTGTGGCTGTGTGTGACATTCCTTCCTCTCCCCCCCCCCCCCCCCCCCTAAAATCTTTCACATTTTTTTTTTTTGGAAGGGGGGGGGGGGGTGTTCAGTGTGTGTGCGTGTGTGTGTGATCTTGCTGTTAGGCTGTGGAAATTGTACATGCTGGCTAGGGTGCAAGTTGACGATTCATTCTGCACTGTATACCGACTTTCGTTACGTTTATCTTGCTAAATTTTGCAGTGTATACTGACCCATGTTACATTTTCATTATCTTGTTACAGTTACTAACTTGTATTTCAAATTCTGAGCGAGAAATCTTATCTTGCAAAGATGTCAAGGATATGGTCCGTCTTGTTCAGAACGCCCCTTTCTTCCTTAAGAGTTTGCAGGGCCTGTGTGGTCGGCGGCTGGGATGTAGAAAAATTTTCTACTTTCTAAGTGGTGGGAACGGGAGATGAATTCACTGAGGTTTTCTCACAGAAGTCAACAGTCTTGATGACTTGGTCACGCACCATTTATTGTTCAGTTACAGTCTGGTGACCAGCATGGAAATGGGTTGAGCAGAAAGCCTGAAACGAGAAATGAACTCGATGATACTGCTGTTCGTTTTATATTGCTACGCAGGCAGACTACATAGGCTATATTTTTTTTTTAAATTTACATTTCCAATGTAGTTGCTATTTACATTAGAAATCGTTACATGAATTGGATACAGAGCTGTACATGCAATGTGAAAAGGTAACCTCCCATGTCGGGACATGTTCTATAATCGTCGCATGAATGAATGGATAACGGATTGCCAAGCTTTGTCAGAAGGTGAACACAGTCTGTACACCTAGGGTCATCGGTACATTTGTATATATACATATCACATGGACAGCTCATTCACAATGACGGCCACACATCTGCACAGCTCGTTCAAGACAAATGCACACGCACAGCTCGTTCACAATTACACACTCGCATTTGCACCCTCATTCTGCTCTCTGTATACTTCGGCATCAGTCACAGACTGGCGTAACGGGTATATCTACTGCCAGAGAAAATGCTCTCCATTTCCACAGCAAGACTTAATAAATAAAGTGGTAAATTAGTACAACTATAATTCCGTTGACGTATGTCAAAAGGACATGCTGCAATTTGTCTCCTAATTACCTCCCTTTACTTTTCAGGTCTCTGCATATAATCATTTTTGTGCAAAAGGAAAATACTGAAGTTGCCAGCCGGTATTGAAGACTGCATTTTCGTCAAAATCTTCAGAAGCAAACTGTTTATGGCAGTTGGCCAAGACTTGCTGACTGAAAAAAAACAAAAAAAACACTTAGTTTCATTATGTCAGCGAAAACCATGTCCACAGGTTCACTCTCGCCACCTTCCAAACTGCCGCTTGAAAAATGCATACATCTTCGGGCAAATGTTTTGAACGAGTAAATTCACATATCTCTAACTGGCTGGGAAGCCACAAGGTTAACCTGCGCATTGCCAAATCCCCCATCTCGTCTTGGTCAACGTGTTCAATATTACAAGGTAGAAATCCTCCAGACATTCCCTCCACCTTGGCAGAGATACAAATGGCAGTGGTATCACTGAAATGCAGCAACAGTCCCAACGCAGAGTCCAGCTGCCAAGGACCGATCTGGCTCCAGACGAAAAGCAGGCGGCGGCTTCACGAGGAGACGGGCACGGGGGAGGACACATACGGGGAGGAGGCTGAGGACTGCTGAGCTGTGGCCCAATCCGCTATACTCTTCTTCAGCTCCTGAATCTGCTGCTGGTTGAGGGCGATCTCGTCGTCCAGCTGCTGCAGGTGGATGGTGAGCCTGGAGGTGCTGCTGATGAACTGGCTGTGTAGTCCTTCAGTTCCCTCGCTGCTCAGGGACTGCCGCAGGATGGCCGACACGTTGTCCGAACGTTTGTCGATGTGTTCCTTCAGCTGCTTGGCCTCGGCGTACTTGGTCCTCAGTCCTTCACATTTCTCCTGGGCTCGCTTCTGAAAAAGGGAAAGTTGCCTGACATTAGATCTGATGAACAAGTCATCCCGTTTTAAAACCAGTCTAATCGTTTCATCTGTACTTCGTGATCTTTTTACTCGTTTTCAATTTATCTGTGATGGCATATGATATAGAACGTACAATATGTTACACAGCAATGGAAAACTTCTACACGGAAACAAGTACTACTGCTTACATTTACTAACTTCATTCAAAAGTATACTAGTATGCAACTCGGATGAAAGCAAACTGTTTACTGTGGTTAAAACGTTTTTATTTCTTTTCCTAGAAAACAACACATATTGTTTCACTGCTTTCTTCTCAACCGCATGTAAGCTATAGTGGATATACTGCTGTGGTCTCTCCTGTTAAATGATGCTGACAAGTCGGGCCAGAAGAAGAATAAAATTGCACACAATACCTTACGCCAGATTATATTCTTGATTTTCAAATGTATTCACGTGCCAGGCCAAAAGCTTTTTATCGTTTTTTTTTTTTTTTTTTTTTTTAAGCCAATCCTTATTCAGACAATCTCCCTGTCTCTTTTAGAGCAAATTTCATGCTCGAAAGTTACCCTGTTTTTGAACGCTTGATTTTTCAAAAAATCCTCCTTTACCGTCTTTTCCGTGTTGTTTTTCCCGCATTTACCTGTCTTTAACCTAAGAAAACTTACCCTCCCCCCTCTCTTGTCGCAATCTACAGTCTGCTAAGTATGTTGCTACAACGATCTAGTGACATCAGGGAGGAAGATTGCAACCATCGGAATGACCTATCCAATATACAGTTGTAACAGCAATAGTGCCTTTGTCTGGCCTTGACACGTCCTCTCACGTTTCCACTCTCAACTGGCTCTGATGAATCACGCAGAAGGGCTGATGCACTACGGCCGTACCTATCTGGACTGCAAAGAATGGAATGACTTGCATAATTATAGCTTATTATGAACGTTGATACTGTGTACGGCTGGAAGCGACACCTTTACCTGACGGCTCCGATTTGTCCTTCTGTGGTTAATGTACTTTCAGTAATAACAAACAAAAACGGTAACTTGATTCGGTAGTCTTGGCATAACATACAGAAACAATCACTCCCAATCAGAAGTTTACGATTCGTCGGATACAACTGTGACGAATACCATACACCCGTTTGTATAAGACAGCACCAACAGCTTCCACATACACCCCCATAAGAGAAGATGACCAACAGTCGAAAACTTTCTGATTCGTTCATCGAGCTTCTTTCGGTCAAACGACTCATAGGGCGTTAATGTAGATACCACCATCACGTCTTCTAACACACAATACCTTCAATGCATTCTCTATCTCAATCTGTACCTTCTAACTCTCCCTTAACCTACAGATTCCAAGAAAAACCTGCTGAGTATGTCAACGCTGCTGGCAAACTCGCTTTCTCTTATGTTCTCTAACTAATTACCTGTCTGCTTCCTTGCTCTCTTCTTATGGGAGTGGCTGGCGCTCTCCAAGCGGTCTTATCTTGTCCCTTCGTGACTTGGCCATCACGTAATTTTGTTTCTTTTTTGGAATGTAACTTTTTCTGGATGTGATTTTTCCTGTATAAGCCTTAAAAGGCCCCATGTAGTGGACTGAGCTATAAAAAAAAAAAAAAAAAAAACAAAACAAACAAAGCACCCCCACCCCCGAAAACCACACACACACACACACACACACACCACCACCAAATCCAACAGTAAACTATTGTATGGAGACGACCTACAACGCGAGTCAAACACCAACGGGGAGTGATGGTGAATGTAGCCTACCTTTTGCTCAGAGTCGCCACTGTCCTCCATGACCTGCGCAGCGCTCTCAGCACGTGCCAACTGCCCGGACAGATTGAGCAACAGCCGCACGATCTTCTCCACGTCGTTCACGTACGTATGGAACTTGTCCCGTTCACTAGGGTTCGAACACTTGCTGTCCACCGTGTCGCAGACCTGCAAAGGTCAAGATGACAAACGTGCAGAGGGCAGGGAAAGCAATTCGTCTTTTTTTTTCGCGCGCGCGCGCGTGTGTGTGGCGCGCGCGCGCACGGGGGGGGGGGGGGGGGTTACAAGTTATTCTGCCATGCTGTAACATGCCTGGTGACTTTTGTTTTACAATGAAGGGGATTTTTACTCTAAGTTCTTTCACTGCAGGTAGTTTTCATTCCAGTTTTAATGACGTTCCTGGCGAAACCTGTGTACAGGCGAAAGCTCGGAGAGGGGGATATAAAAGTGGGCGTAACCAAGTTTGGATTGGCCGATCTGTATAGCCCGACCTAAGCTAGTACGTACGTAAGACTTGTGTATCAACCTGATAACGAGTATTAATGAAATGTAACGAGTCTGATTAATATAATATATATATAACAGATATATATATATATATATATATATATGTATGTGTGTGTGAGTGTGTGTACGTACGTGTGTATTACTGAACACTGTCATTATCAGTTATATCTATAAAATCCCCCCCCCTCTTCTTGACAATTCAATTCGTTTCTGTTTCACATGATCTTGTGTGACCTTGCGCAGATTGCTGCACAGACGCACAGTTTGCATTATGTGACTCGTACTGATATGTCATTGTTGTCTTCTCCCTTTTCTGTCTTAAAAAAATGCATGTTTCTATTAACATTCTGGACCGATTTTCTCATCATCCGCACCGCCCATCTTCCTCCTTTCATTACTGTGGCGCACTTGAAATAAGTCCACGGCGATAAAGACACCTATGGCAAAGTCAACCTATAAAAACTTGTGCGCGCGCACATGTGTGTGTGTGTGTGTGTGTGTGTGTGTGTGTGTGTGAGAGAGAGAGAGAGAGAGTGTGTGTGTGTGTGTGTGTGTGCGTGTTGTTAAAAAAAAAAACGACTTTCAGATAATGAAATGTGAAGAACGCCAACAATACATATTAAAGAATCCTCTAATTACTGCACACATTAACGCATTATGTACAAACGTGCTGTTGACATAATGCCCTTCCCCTTCAATCATGTACACACACAAATAACATACGCACGTTGAAGATCCTGTATGATCCATGTATGATTTTTTTTTTTTTTTTTTTTTTTTTTTTGGGGGGGGGGGGGGGGGGATGCTCACAGGAAAATATCCAGCATGCATCAGGATATTTGGAGAGGCGGTGGGCTACGCCAATCATTCTCCAGCAGCCATTGGAATGCCATGATGAGCACTCGGGCATAACAATCACTAGTTGTTGTATGAAATTTATCGGCATCATTACGACATGGTGATCCTTGAAATACTGCCGTCCAAGAGGTGTACGTTTTTCTCGCTACACTGACAATGACACTGGACAAAGGACTGGTGTGACTCACTTGTTTTCCCAGGGCTTTGTTATGGTCTATCTCCTCCTGCAGCCCTTTCTCTCCTCCTTTAACAGCTCCAGCTTCTTGTGCAGCTTCTCCATCACCTCCTCCTGCAACAGAAACGTAACACCTCCCTCAGTCGACACAATCATTACCACCACCTCCGTAAGGTGATATAGCCATTGACTTCAACTGACGTAACTGCTTTTCATTTGATCTACGATTTTGTGCAAGTAGGTCTTGTTCAAGGGTGTATTGGGCTTTTGTTTGAACTGAACTGTGTTTATGGTTGTCATTTCTTCAAATAAACATGTATGGAATATATTCTGACAATGTGACAACTTCAATGTATGGTCTCCTACGGTCGGCAGGGCTATAAACGAAAAAAAAAAAAAAAAAAAAAAAAAAACACCCCCCTTGAAACAACCATTTACGTCCCCTTTTACTTGATAGAACTGGTCCATCCAATACCTCCCTCAGTTAGTACACCCATCATCACCACTTCGTCCGTTAACACATTTACCAACAAACAACATTTCTGTTGTTCGAATAACCACCACCACCTCGTTCGGTTGCCCTAACCACCAGCATGTCATGCTCTGTTGACATAACCAACGAATTCTGCTGAAACAACGAACACACCACCTTCAGTTCATCATTATCATCATCATTATGCCCATCTCTCCCGTGGAGCAAAGGCCATCGACGACCCTTCGCCATCGCACTCTGTTCTGGGCTGTTCTGACCATTCCTGTTCAGTCCAGTTCCCTTCCAGTTGAAGCAACAAGGGACCACCTGGACTGGAATGGCCAAGACCTTCAGTTCGCACAGGGCAAAACATCTACCACTGACACAACAAACGCATCTTCAGCAGACACAAGACTGTCAGCTGATGCAACACTGACTACAATATAGTTTTTACAAAACCTCACATCCAGACGACACAACAACCAATATCTTCAGTTGTTACACCCTACAACACGTCGGCAGCTGACACACGTCTACCACCAAACCAGACCTTATGTTGACGAGGCTGTCTCCGTCGAGGGCGTCATTCACAGACTCCGAGGTCGACTCTTCCTCCTTTGTCTCCATCTTTGCCGCTGTTTCAGGTGAAGACACCCAGGGTTTGAGGGAGCGGACGTCCTGAAACAACACAGAAAGAAGTTGTAAGATTAATGTTCAACTTTATCCCTATGACTAGAGCGTGTTTTATGAACCTTCCTAGCGACAAAAGTAGCTGAGTAACCACCGACATGATTCGCGTGAATACTGACACCCGCCTCGGACAGTAACGTTTCTCTGCACTTCCTAGGCGTGTCTGCTCCCGGGTCCGTCGTGCGACACACGAGGCAGTCGGGGAGCTCCACCAAGCCCGATCCTCCTGTTGTCGCCCCAACTTCTTCTGACCAGTCTGAGGTCACTCTCCATTGTCTGCCATCCAGCTCATCTTGGGCTGCCCGTCTTCTCCGGCCTGTCGGTGTCGGGATTACAGCTTGGTTTACAGGTGCTGTCGTAGGCAGCCTCAAGACATGGCATGGTTTTTGTGTCAAACGAAAGGTAAGGGAAAGAACTCGACAGTTCCCCGTATGTCAACCATCGCCTGCGGACAGCTACTCTGTTTTCTTTTTCTTTTTTTTTGTGCAGATGGCTGACATAACATATTCTGTCCCACACCTTTCGTTTAACACGAAGTCATTCCATCTGATCAAGTGATGTGCAGAATTTTAACGTAAGCATCTTGAGTCCAAACGTCCAAAGGCGTTCTGTGGTTGCTGTTTAGTTGCCACGTCTAGCGGCCGCAGAGCAGCTTGGATATTGCATCGGATATTTCGAAGGGGAAAATTCTTCTGTTCCATACTTCATTCAACTGAGTGAATGTCGCTGTAGACTTCCCAATCCATTATTTCAGTTCGTGGTGAACGTTCGCCGTTTTATGTCGTGGGTATTATTGAATGATCCACAGTCACGATGTTCACTTAAGCGGGTCACATTTTAAACTTTCCACACAATTTCACGACGTTGTCAATAATCATGGCGATCTGTGCGAAAAATTGTTTTGCAGACTAAGAAAGGAGTAAAACACACACACACACACACACACACACACACACACACACACACACACACACACACACACAAAAAAAAACAAAACAAAAAAAAAAAAGAGACCTCGTTTCAGATAAAGTGAAGGTCTCGGGAGGCCCTCGACGTATGGCAATGAACAAAAAAAAAAAAAAAAAAGCACGAGTGCAATGAATAAATAAAGCGCGAGTCCTTGAAGACCATGATGTACGACAAGGATTCATTTCCACACAAACAGCATCGGTTCCTTAAGATCCACAACGTACCATGAGTTTCTTGCTCACAGTACGTCATGGGTCCCGGTCGGTGGACCCATGCTTTTTAGGCGACGTTCGGCGAAGGTTAGGGGCACTGGTGCTGCTGATGGAACTGCCAGGGTACGTGAAGTTTTCTACCTTAGCCACCCTCTTCTGTCCCAGCCCTGTCGGCGATAAATTCTCTTGGGTTGATGAGCTCCCGACACAAGCTGCAAATGCCAGGTTCCTGGTAGCCTAGCCCCAAGTCAGAGTTATCTCCCATTATCTGTGACGAATGTCTCCCTCGAAGCACCAGGCTAGAAGATAAAGTGAGTGGTGTCGTGATCATTTTGACTAAACTACACTGGCCGAAATGGGAACGTAAGTTACGATAATTGAAAGTGTCAAGCAGTGTTACGTTTTCATGAACCATGGAAGCTGGAAAAGCACTTCTAATTAACACACGCACACCAAAACTGCAAATTAACTGTGAGAATCGTGTTAAAGACGAAACTGTACAAATGGTTATTGCAAAGTCATGGCAACGAGAACAGTTTAAAGGAAGCTGGTGTACAAACAGTCCTTGCTGCATTAAAAGTAGCGCTAGTTCATGTGATGAAGGCGTCAGCAATCATCGGCGCCAAATACCGAAACTGCATCGTAACACATACACCCACGCTCAACTTGAAACGAATACGTACGCAACATAAACACACACTGAATGTGTTAACAATCCCCAAAACGGTTATTCAAAAATTTTAAATGCTTCTGTAATACGTTCTAACATACGGAAAGATGGCAAACGTTACGTACGGCATTTGACACCGTAATCTTCATTTAAGCGGAACAGGTATGTTTTATAACAAATACCCCCCCCCCCCCCCCCCCCCCCCCCCGTTTTGAAATTTGTTTTTTTTTCACACCTACTTGTGAAATGCTGATTTTTTTTCTTTCGTTTATCCACTATGTACTGAGTAAAAGTCTAAATGATTAAGATAAAAAAAAAAATCCAATAATAAAGACTTGAGGTGGGAGGGTGTGGGGGGAGGAAGTAGTGATTTTACGGGGAAAACAGAAGAGAACCCGCTTTCCAGAAAGTACTCTGCGCGCGCGCGCGCACACACACCACACACACACACACACACACACACACACACACACACACAGTATTCTATATTAACGAGGCTGAATAGTGATGTTCATACTTTTTTCATTTAGCCTTCGCCCTGGAGGGGAAACTATTATTTTCATAAAAAGCAATAGGCCACAAAGAACACACACACACAACTTGAGACCACATACTGAAACAAGCACACCCCGTCAAAGGAAGAAAACAAGCATGTATAATAAATACAAAAGAAGCGAAACTCTTTCACTTACAATGTCCCTTTCCTGTACACCCCTTCTCCCCTACACCTCTCTGCCTTAACACCCGTACACTTACACAAAAAACAAGAATGAATGTGACGAATGGACAGGGAGAGAGGGAATTTCGCGCGCGCGCGCGCGCACACACACACACACACACCGATTCTTTCTTCTATGACTCCCAACTATCACACTTTGGCACAGACGTCAAAGTTTTTCCTCCCAAGGACTCCAGAATTAATTGAATCATCCCCCCTCGCCATGGCAGGACCGCACACAGACCAAGACGAATCTGGAATTAAGACAACTGAGGGGCAAAGCCAGCAACCATCAGCAACGCTTGATAAAGTGTCGAGCCTATCACGTGCGTCTGGCTTGCCCCAGTCCGACGTCTGAGGGTGCAAATGCAACCCAAGACAGCCCCCGATAAGACTGGAGAAAGGTCTGATAACAGGGCGAGGAGCACCATCCTTGGCCCTGAGCTCGTCTTGTGATGGAATAATCATAATAATGGAGCGAAGTGGAGGGGCTGCGGGTTGGTGCGTATATGACGTAGTCACTGCTGCTCAGAGAGACGCACCTGCATATCCAAGCAAAAACGCTGGTTCACGCATACACTCGAAGCGAGAGAGAGAGAGAGAGACTGCACTGACAGTGAAATAACACCCCAAAGCAAGCTCTTTCAACTTATGGCACATTGCAATTATCAAGCTCAATCTTTTTCTCTCTCGTTAAGAAAAACAAGCTCAACAAACGCTACCATAAAAACCGTGAAAGCTATGTTACACCGCCGATACCGTCTTTTTCAATTTGAAAACCAATTTATGCGCAACGATACATAGACGCGTTTGACGTTACACGAGACGCCGTTATCTCTTGCAATTTGTTGGGCAATGAATAACTCTGGGTATCCCGTTTATCAGCCGAACTCTCTCTCTCTCTGTGCGTGTGTGTGTGTGTGTGTGTGTGTGTGTGTGTGTGTGTGTGTGTGTGTGTGTGTGAGAGAGAGAGAGAGAGAGAGAGAGAGAGAGAGAGACACACACACACACACACACACACACACACACACACACACACACAGAGAAAGTGAGTGGGAGACAGATTCAACTGTCGTTGATAATTTCTTTTCAAATAATTTTTTCTCTGAAGCACACATCACAGCGATATTACCAGCACATGTTAGGATTTTTTCCTAATACCCACTGTATCCAAAAGTGCTCAGTGTGAACGAAAAATTAGAAACTAAACACGCTTCAGCTAGCGTCAAGCATCTTCGGGTAGAATGGGGAGCGAGATTCAACCCCCCCCCCCCCCCCCCATACACACACACACACACACACACACACACACGCACGCACGCACACACACACACAAACAACGGTACGGACCTCTTGTGATGTATAAGTGGTCTGCTCTGGGATACTTATGTTGGATGATTCACAAATGGATGACTGCTGAGGAGGAACGACTACTCTATCACGAGACATCCACTACACATTGCAGCATCTATGCTGGGTTCCTCGGAGCCTGTGGATGAGTACATCGCATTGGGAGCCATCACCCCACCCCCACCCCCAACCTCCTCCTCCCACGGCCTTCCCAGCCTCCGGGTTCCTTTCACTGTACGTAGCTTTCAGCACTTTCTTCGGAATGACCTATTCGAAGAGGCTTTGAATTCTATAGTGCCGATGTCGCGTTCCTCTTAACCCTGATAATATATGGTCACTGAAGTCGGCTGCACTGTAAACCACAAGACTTTGGGTTGGAGCTCGGCTCCCTGCATGGAAAAAGCAGCGCTGCGGGGAATGGTGCCGCTCTGAATTCTGTCCCTGCCAGAGCGTGCGCGCGCGCGCGCGTGTTCACAAGCGAACTCGAACACTTTTAGATGATCGCATGTTCTTTTAATTTCAACAAATCATTTGCAGAGTATACGTCTACAACGAATGTTTAGACGTTAGAGATTCTAAGGCAAAAACGAGACATACACTCTGTAAAAAACAAAACAAAAAAAAAAAAAAAAAAAAAAACAATCACAAGCGAAGACAATCGGCATAGGAAAATGGACGCAGTTTTCATTTGTGTGGGGAATTGTTTGAGCGCGCAGAGTTTACGTCCCTTTGCGGTACATTGGTGTCACGAATACTTTTGACAGGATACTTCAACATCACATCCTGTGTTGTGTAGGAGAGTAAACTTACCATTCACCTTCTCCTGAAATGTCTCCTATCACACTCTCAAGATGCTCCTGCGACTTGCTGATAAACATCGTTTGGAGCAAAGTTACAGGCATTATCAACACGGCAGTTACGGTACCCGTAGAAGCGCGTTTCATTCTCAGGTCATGTTTCATTTCATTATATCACACTGGGCAACCGCGCGGCACGAAGCATGACCACGGATTTAACCAAAACATACTCACAAAATAACGATGTACCCCAGACTTCAGTGTCTCCAAGTCACCCTTTGGAGGATAAAACGGCTTGTAGGTTGCGACGCGACCGGTGAAACTCGGTAAATGCCCCTCAACTATGCCTATGCCTCCCGGTGGCAAGGTTATTAGGACAGTGTTCCATTGCTGTAAATTCCATTAGCAAGACCCCCCCCCCCCACCCCCCCACCCCCCCTTCCCGTTTGTCTTTCACCCTGTCGAACTACATCTAAAACAGTTCATCCTAAACGGTAACTGCACAATGACAATCATGAACTCGAGCCAACTGGAGCAGCAGCTTTCGCATTCTCTGACGCCTTCGAACAGAACATCCGTGTCGACGGCAGGTTGCCAGCGCAGTTTTCCTCCCCTGCCTCTCGGTGCCAATCTTTTCACTCTGATCACTTTTCCAGATACGATATTTTCGCCCCAGCTATCTGTGTAAAGAGCCTACAATGACAGATTTCCTCTTTGAGCCCCCCCCCCCCCCCCCCCCCCCCCCCTCCATCCTCTTCCCCATCCCACCCACTCTCCATTCCCTGCATCGGGTGTGCACCTGCAAATATGAATCCGTTTTCTGGTCGCTGCAAATATGACCGTTTTCACACACACACGCTGTGGATATCAGAGTTCTAGACCGGAGGAAATGGAAGGGGGGGGGGGGGGGGGGGGGGGGCTTACGATGCAAGTTTTTTTTCCGATTAATGTGTGTCGTTTTTCTTTCTTTCTTCTTCTAATATTCTATTCAAGCTTTCGATTGACACAACGCGCGAGATATGCACAAACAGTGCAAGTCGTTCGCACATTTCTGTTCGCTGCGTGCACTACAACCGATTTACGAAGAAACAAGATTATTCTGTCCACTCATTTTACCTAGGCTGTGACAGACTGATGTAACTTGCACACTATGCAGTCCATCTACTGCGTGCAAATTACTGTTGGCCGCACTCCAGATGCCACGTGCACTGTACAACGCTTGGGCACAGAAATGGACAGATAGCCACAGAAATCGTCTGTTCCCATCTCCATCGCGTAACTGATCGTGTTCATTTTGTGATAGTCTGCTGTACACACAACTACATATACTTCGTGTGTACTGTATTATATGCTACTATGAACCTGGAAATACAGAAAATAGTGTCGATTTACGTGTTTTTTTTTTTTTTTTTTTTTAAGAGACTTCGATTTTCCTATTTTTAGAGACTTCGTATGTGGCACTGCATAAATGCTCGTATTCAAAGCGTAACAGGCGACTGTGTAAAACTGTAAAAAGTAAATGTCGTCTCTGCAGACATCGCAAAACTCATGGCATTTCATCACAGGCTGCTTGCTGTACACACTAGTAAGGTATTCTTTCAATGCGCTGTGTAACGAACAGACCTTACAAAAACTCTGATCAGGCAACAGAGAAGTGTTCACAAAAGAATGTTTATGTAATGATCTCGCCATCACTCAGTCACGTTGTTTACAATACAGCCGACCTGTAGGACCAGCCCTGAGCGAATTACATCAACAACGACCCCCACTCACAGATCATTATACGTTATTACGTTAACTGCTGGGTGTCGTCAATAATGGTCGTGACACGAAGAGGCAGTCACCTTTGACACAATACCGGCTCAACTGACATCACTCGAGTCAAAGGCTCTGGCCACAGTCTTTGCACCTATCCCCAGCTGAAAGGTCACAGTGGGGCGCCAGTCTTCCGCGGAGCCATGCCACAGCCAGCCATACACGGCATCCGTGTGTGGGAAACTATCTGTTGTCAAGGTAATTGGCCTTCTATACCGAGTTTAATTCACCATGTTGAAATGGAGGAAGTCGTTTGTTACGAACATACATAATCAGGCTGATTGTGCTGACTGTGTGTGTGACTCAGGGTATCCAGGATGTTCTTTACCCCTGCTTTTCTGTTCGGACGTTAAACTGTTGGCTCATCTTATTGTTTCGGTTATTCGATTGTGTGTAGACCCTCATTCCTTCGAGAATCGGTACACGGCCTACAAGTGTTGGAGATCCACCCCTATCACATTTGCAGGACAAGGCCATGTTTAAAGCTGATATGTAATCGGTACACACTTAACTATGTGCAAATCAGGGGGGAAAACTCTACCTCCACCCCTATCACATTTGCAGGACAAGGCCATGTTTAAAGCTGATATGTAATCGATACACACTTAACTATGTGCAAATCTAGGGGGAAAACTCTACCCTGTGTTGCAAACGTGCATTTCCAACCACTATGAGTGTCATCAACCCCCGCGCCCTTCCTTCCTCCATGACCATCACCATACCATCCCCCCCCCCCCTCCCAGCCCTGTATTGTTAACCAAGGACGTCGAGTTCTCTATCATCATACTTCCTCAAAAGAAGTTGTGAAAAAGGAAAAAAAAACAACAAACAAACAAACAAAAACACAACAAAAAACCCAACCCTCGCCATGGGCCAATTCAGTGAACAGGTGCCATTACCTCAGGAGCTTCTCACCCCTAAAGGGGAGTCCTGAATGAGACAGGTGACCTGATTTCCCAACCGAAACTTCGTTCTCGTCTCTGCAAGGCCAGGATTGAATGAGTTCATCGAAGCGTGATAACGGAATTCATGTCTGTCTGGCAAAATGCAAAATTCGTGATGATTTGACAGGCGAAAGTACTAGACTATTTGGAATCATCTGGCGTGAAAAAGAGTAGGGAAAAACAGAGAGAGAGAGAGAGAGAGAGAGAGAGAGAGAGAGAGAGAGAGAGACAGACAGAGAGACAGACAGAAGACAGAACAGAGAGAGAGAGAGAGAGAGAGAGAGAGAGAGAGAGAGAGAGAGAGAGAGAGAGAATATTACTTAAAGACAACTTTGGAAAAACTCATTAACAACAATGACCGAATTAATCATAACATGAATGGTGGTGGCAGACAACACAACCAACCCACAAACTGTCCCATCTCTCCCTGAAACGGAACTCACTGCAGTTCAGATCACATTACATGGACATTAAAACGTTACCTCTTCTGCTGAAAATTTACCTCTTCTTCAGCTGATCCTCATCGGCCGACAGAGATGACCTGAGCAATGGAGGCTTGGTCGAGGGCACATCTCCAGCGCTCTGCGAATGATGCATGCGGACACTGGCCTGGATCTTCACCTCCACGGGTTCGCAGAAGATGCCGTTGATGTATTCCATGCGCTTCTTGCTGGCGTCCGAGTTCAAGACATCCGACAGCTTCTTCTCGCTGTCGGCCACCTCCTTGGCCAGCTCCTTGGCTCGTTGGTCGCACTCAAGCTCCTCTTGGGAAGGCTGACGCCCGTGACTGATAAGCACCTGTTCCGTAGGTGAACTGGTCTCTTTTTCTGTGTCCGACAACAGCTGGTCCTCCGACTTACGCCTGGGGGGCACCATAGCGATGGCCTCCGGAGGTATGTGGGAGACCGGGGCGCTCTCCCCGGCGACTATAAGGAGAAGCTGTGGAGCGGGAAGGGTCAGAACTCTGAGAGTAGGTCCGCACGTGACCTGGCAGGCTCCTAGGATCTGAAGCGAAAGGCGCCACCTCCGCGAACCTCTGCTTGCTGTCTGCAGACGGGGACATGTCCCCATGCCTCGTGCGATCTGACAGAATGCGGGAACGGGTGGTGTAGTGCGTAGAGCCGATAGGAGAAGACCCTAAAGGTCTGTCTTTGGGCTGTGGGGTGTCTGTGGCTGTCAGCACCGCGGGGCGAGAATGAGACACAGAATGGGAGTGGGGGCTGCCGGGAATTGCGTTCCCTGGCAGCGGTTTGACGTCGTCTCCTGTCACACGGTGAGTGCTGGTAAAGGGCATGGCGTTGGCCCACCTCTGGCCGCTACTACTGCTGGAGGTGATGGAAATATTCAAGGGGGAGGGGGTGGGAGACAGAGATGGAGAAGCTCTTTTCTCTGTGCCGACCAGTCTGGATGACGGTACAGAGTCATGACTGTTTACGGCCTCTTTCTCCATGACAGCAGGAGCCTGCTCCACGCGGAAAGGGTGAGCTGTGAACACTTTTCCGTCATCCCGACTTCTTCCCGCAGTCTGTCCCGGGGCTGACGACATGGAAGCTTGAGAAATACCCGACACTCTTCCCACACTCCGCGCAGGGACGCCTTCGGCATGGATGTTTCCGGCACGATCTGGAGGTCGCTGAGGAACTCCACTGCTGACGCTGGAGCTCTCGCTCCCTGGACCTCGACCTTCGGTTGGGCCTGCAGCTGCGTGTCGCTGTTCCATGCCTGGTTGCCCAGCCGCCGATCGCCGAAGACGGCCTGGGCATCAGTTGCGCCCTTTAGATGCTGGTTGTCGGGGCGCAGCAGGGCGGCGGAGGAGGAACGCTTGTACGTGCCCACCTGGCGGCTGCCCCGGTTCCTGTAGGCTCCATACGAGTCGTCGGCGAACCTGCAACAAGCAGCGGAATTCTGTCAGTGATTACCGTGAGAGAAATCGTCATCGGTTTACACAATTAAGAGGGAGAAAGAGGTGGAGGTCTAAATGGCAGCGAGCACGCTTTTGTCATGTGAAGCAGCATACGTACGTTTGTTCAGGTCTGTATGCTACAGTAATTACTTTTATTGGGTACATTTTTTTTAATGTGTTAGTTACGATGATTAGTCCTTGTTACATTACACCGTGATTGTCCAGGCACATTTATCTCAATGATGACAATCAAAAAGCAGAAAGCGAGGACACACACACACACACACACACACACACACACACACACACACACACACAGAGAGAGAGAGAGAGAGAGAGAGAGAGAGAGAGAGAGAGAGAGAGAGAAAACGCTTTTGGTCGTTCCCATTTGTCTTCCTCCTACTTTCCCTTTCTTTCTGTCGTTTCAGCACACAACGGCGAAAGCCACACCAGAGATGGTCGGCGAAGATGCGCCTCGAAACACGCGCCACAACTGTCCTCCAAATGCCTCTGGAGGGCTGTCCTTTCACGGTTCATCTCTTCATTGTGGAACCAGCTGTGAAGGCCTCTCTTTACAGTGGGCGATTAGCACGATGGTGAAATGAAGGGTTGGGTCACAAGCGCCAAGTCATGCAGGTCAGTCACTTGTGTCACCGCTGGAGAGGGTGGGGGTGGGGGTGGACGAGTAAGGACGTGGGGGGGGGTGGGGGTGAGGAGAAACTACCACATGGCGACCTGTGAGCCCCGAGCCGGCGAAGGGTGGAGAGGCAGGCAGGTCAGTAGCTGGGATGGACAGGTGCTAGTCTCTCTACACTTTCACCCTGTTATACAACACAAGACTTATTTGTTCAGACAGCATTGTTCGTTACTACACATGTCGCTCAGGTCACGTCACGTCATGTGTAAAGACCATCAGATCACGGAGGCCACATCAGGGCTGTAAACAAGCTAATGAACTATGCACAAAAAAAAAAGCCAAGGCTAAAACCTTACAAGTAAGTCTGGTCAGTAATTTAAAAGATCGAGCTAAAGCAAAGTTTTCCACAATAACGTTCTGCTCAGATTAAAAAAAAAAGATTCGTTTCCTTGACGGGGATAGGGAAGCCGGAGCTGATGGGGGGTGGGAAGAGGGTGGGGAAGAAAATCGCATTTGGTGGAAATCTCGGAACAAAGTCTTCAAGGAGCCCTCAGTAAAATGTTTGTGCCTTTGTACATATCCCAACACTCAATTAAAACAACATGCAAAGCATATAAACATACTACCAGTTTAGATCTATCTTAAATATGCGTGTAAAAAAAAAAAATCACGCTCAAACTTGCGTCATAATAAAAAAAAAAAAAAAAAAAGAACACGTCACAATCAAACACGCGTCATAATATATTTCGTCAATGAGTAAGAAGACATCGGTGAAGTACTTTCAGAAATATTCCATAAAGAAGAAACCCGTTTTGGGCCGCTATAGCCGTTAGTAACGGCCATGCTGGTAAAAAAATAAAACATCGGGCATCATCGTGACCCATTATTAGCAGGTGTGTCCGGTGTGCAGTGTGCACACATCCCGCGTCTCTTCTTTCCGGAGGCAGAGGAAGGGGTTCCTTGTAGTCCAAACAGGTTGGAAAGAGTCCATTTTCATTGTATGTCTTTCAGACAGCAGAACCAATTCGAATTCAACGGTCGTTCAACCAACAGTACTTTACCCCCCCCCCCCCCCCCCCCCCCCCCCCCCCCCCCCCCCCCCCCCCTCCTTCGGGAAGCTCTACTTCCGCCAACTTTTTGATATAGGCCTACGTTCAGACAAAACTGCATTTCCGTACTGAAAACATGGGGGTTTCAGACACATCTCCTTCCCCCTACTTTTCCAGACCTCTATTGTTCAGAAATAACTACTTTCTCCTTCATTGTAATGAATGTGTTGTCAGACAGAGCTACTTCCCCTACTTTTTCATACCTCTATTGTTCAGAGAAACTATCCCCTATCCCCCCCCCCCCCCCCCCCCCTACTTTTCAAAAGATGAGTTTCTAGACACAGCTAGGCCTACGTTCTCTGATGGTTCATACCTGTGTGGTTCAGACAGAACTACTTTCCCCTACTTTTTCATTAATAAATATGTTTTTAGACAGAGCCACTTCCCCTACTTTTTCATACCTGTACACTGTTCAGTGAGAACTACTTTCTTTGGTACCTCTTTTTTTCAACATGTCAGACAACACCCCATCTCCCCTCTTTACACGCACCCTCCACTTTTCTACAAATATATCGTCTGGATAGCGCCCCCCCCCCGCACACACTTGCGCGCATTTTATATACAACAAATGTCGTTCAGGTAATGTTGGCCGACATCTGACTGTGTATCTTTTGTCACGCATTCAGGTGTAACAATGGCTAGATACACACCACCACGCTACAACGTGGTAGACAAGGCAACCTGGATGACACGTGATGGTCCTCTATGGTTCGTATTCTCCACAGTTCGAAGGAGACAGGTATTGATGATGTGCGGGTCCGAGTGGTGTGTTTTATTTGCATTGTGCCGCTGCGAGTTGTAACGAATTCATCAGGCAGTAGCAAGGTCTGTGTCGTCTGTATGGGTCGCTCTTGCGACCTGTGTTCTGTGTAGGTGTCACCAACACTGACAGGTGCCTTTGCCGACACCTGTGTACTGTGCATGAGTCACTAACACTATCAGGTAGCTTTTTCCGACACCTGTGCGCTGTGCACGTGTCACCGACATTATCAAGTATATTTCCAGACATCGATGGGAAACAGTGAGGGAATGCGGGAAATAAAGTACAACCAAAACATCCCTATCCCCCCCTCCCCCTTTCTTTAAACACTGACTACTAAGGAAAAGATTTCTTATAGAACAGTATTCTATTCTATCTGTCTATATTAAATTCAGTTCCTCAAAAGACCCGCCGAGTGCAGGCAGAACCCTACCCCCTTTCCCAATCACTCAATTTTCAATTACCCACTTACTCTGAATAAAAAGCCCTCCCATTTCATAATTGTGTGTAGATGCACCTCTTCTCTTTGTCCATTATTTAAACTTTCCTTCTGAATAAAGAGCTCCTCCCAGTAACGTCTTCATACACTCACACATACACACGCATTCTCTCTCTCTCTCTCTCTCTCTCTCTCTAAAGCATCTTGGTTTGTTACTTGATATTCTATACACAATCCGAGTCGTTGCAAAAGCAGAAAAAAAAAAGCAGCAGAGAGAGAGAGAGAGAGAGAGAGAGAGAGGCAGGCCTTTCATAGACAAACTTCCCGCGGCCTCGGCTCCCACCCACTGACATAATACACAAGTGTATACCTTTCTCTCCTCCCCCCACCCCCCCTCTTCCGCCTTCTCCCCGCCACTGCAAGTCGTCTATGGCCCAACTGCCGACAAATCGGCCTTGACAAGCTTGACAGTTCCCGTATATACACCTTCCAACATTATCAGCTCACGCAAGCAGCTCGTCGATATAGTCTCCCTTGTCATTCTTTGCCAGCAGGAGTGAGGGAAAGGGGTAGGGGTAGAGGGGTGGCGGGCGAGGGCTGAATAGGGTGGGTGGGTGGGGGTTGGGCGAAGGGAGAAGGGTAAGCGGGTAAGGAAAATATCAAAGGGCAATACCCGAGAGTAAAAATGCCGACGCGGGAAAGATGGTACGGGACGGAGTGGCGTTACTACCCGTCCCAACCCATTTTTCCTTTCTTCAGAACTCCAAAGAGTTCTTTCTCCTTCTTTCCTTGCACGTTCTCGTTATTTCGGAACCACGGCTTAGGTTTTCTTCGTCGTTTGTCCTCCTCTACTCGTTTTGTTGTTGTTGTTGTTTGTTTGTTTGGTTTTTTTTGCCTTGTTTGTGTATACATACACATAATACGCACGCGCGCATGTGTGGGTATGTGTGTGCGTGCGTACACGCGCCAAAGAGGGAGGCAGGGCATACAGGAAGAGAGACGGGGAAGGGAGGGGGAAGACAGACAGACAGAGAGAGAGAGAGAGAGAGAGAGAGAGAGAGAGAGAGAGAGAGAGAGAGAATTTTTCACGTCAGGCCTCCAGCCTGTAAACATAGCTAGACGTAAGCCGACGACAAACTGGTTAAAGATTTCGTATCAATTTGGATTCGCAGCAACACATTCCTCTCTATGTTTGCATGAATACTAAATATGCAAAGCTAAATCTTGTATGACACTGGCAGTTTTGCTACACAGTATATCTTTTGCGTATTTCATCAACTGACCAATGACCTTCAAGTACTTGGCCACACGCTTCTCTCTGATTTATAACCTTCACAGCGTAACTGTCTTAAATTCAAAGTCTTAATCATACATACCACAGCCCAGCGACTGCACGGACCCCTCTGAGGGCTCGTACAAGACAAAAAAAGTCGTATCACAAAACGAGTCAGACCATCGACAAAACAACAAATCCCGTAAAAGAAACAGGGGGGAAAAAACGGTTACGAGGCATGGCAACTTGATAATTTAAGGCTTATGAATTTGGCTGTGCCGTCAACGCTGGGCATTCATCCCTGTCTTGCGGAAATAACGTCACTTCTCACAGACGTCTGTACCTGGGGCAAACATCGTATTACACGAGTCCAAATTGTCAACAGTCCTTTTCAAAGATGCCAGTACGACTATGCTTCTCACTGTGGGATGCGACTGATGCAAGACTGTCTATTCAGATCAAGGTCACCTGTATAACAGAATAAAGGAAAAGAGCTTCCTGCCTTCCCATGTGCGTATGCGTGTGCGTGTGTGTGTGTGTGTGTGTGTGTGTGTGTGTGTGTGTGTGTGTGTGTGTGTGTGTGTGTGTGTGTGTGTGTGCGGGCGGGCGTACGTGTAACTGTGTGTGTATGTGTGAGCGTGCGCACGTGCGTGTGTATAAGAGTTACACGTTAAAGTTAAGAGAAACAAAGCCGCAGAGAGAGAGAGAGAGAGAGAGAGAGAGAGAGAGAGAGAGGAGAGAGATAGAGAGAGAGAGGAGAGAGAGAGACGAGCGGTGGGGGGTGGGGGACTGACCTTTCCAGAGAGAGGTCCACACCCTATGATGCCACCTACCACTAGCCACAGCAATCGTTCCAGCACCAGTCCCATCCACACCCACTGCCATACCTCCTAAGAGGTTTACCGTCTAATGCCCTCAGACCCACTAAGGGGAATAACGGATCGTATCACAGACAGACACAAAGGCTCTGGAAAATGGACGGATAATCGATTGGAAAACTGGACAAACAGGACGATGTATACTATGGCTTCTTTCTCGGTTGAGGGGAGCCAGAGAGAGAGAGAGAGAGAGAGAGAGAGAGAGAGAGAGAGAGAGAGAGAGAGAGAGAGAGAGAGAGAGAGAGAGAGACGGAGAGACAGAGACAGAGACAGAGAGAGAGAGAGAGAGACAGAGAGGTTGGGGAGTAATAGTGGAGAGCAAACACAAGAGCTCGGACTCGGACTAGTTTATCTTTTGACCATATTTAAGGCGTGGAAGAAACACAGATACAAGAAAGAAACGCGCATACACATATACACGCGCGCACGCACGCACACACACACACACACACACACACACACACACACACACACACACACACACACACACACACACACAGAAGAGAGTGGGGGGAGCATGAAGGGCGAGCTCGAGAGGAACATTGATTGACATGCAGACAGAAAACAACAAAAGTGTACAATACGGTACATAATAATTAAGGTTGAGACAAAACCTTCCCACGCCTACCGCTGCCTTTGAAGAGGAGCCCCCCTCCCCCCTCTTTCCCATCCTCACACAACTCCCACACATTTCCCCCACATCCCTACTCCTGAACCCCCTTCCCCCCCTTTTCGCCTGAAAGGAATTCCACTACGCTTCGACCCCCCCCTCCCCCTCCTCCTCCCCCGAATCCTCCTCCATCACAACATATTTCAGGCCTGCTTGTAATTTTCAGTATTTCTAAGCAAAAGGCTGGCATCCAATGGCCAGTCAGCGTCACGTGCGCAACCCACCGAGGTATGTTACATCTTTGTGGTATAGTCCTTATCTTTCAGGGCCTCTTTCCCGCCGATTGTCACGTGCTGGGCACAGCTGGCACCAGGTTCCGGGCACCTGACTGAGGTCAGGTCTGTCGTCACTGAGTTGCTCGGCAGACAGCTAACCATGTCTGCCTGCACACAAGGTTCTTTGTTGAGTGACCAAACAGCACGCGGTGATTATGGAAGGGCTGCCAAAGAGATATAGCTGCGCTCAAAGTTGCGGTTCGTTAATACTGTAGTTCTCTTCTCTTTGCAAGGGCGTGTGCAGATCATGAACATTCTAATAATGGCTTTGTCTTGTTGCTGTTCGTCAGAGCAAAAATAGTACGCCCTACAGAAGGCCTACTGTTTGTGGTCAGAGATACTCACAAGATCCCACAAACAGAAACTGCAACAGTTCTCTTATTCAGGTTCGTCTCGCCTATAGCTCGCTTACTCTTCAGTCAGGGTTACGCAAGTACAAGTTTTCTTATTATGCTCAAATCCCATAAGCATACCCCCTACCCCCATACTCCCATACCCAACCCCAATCCACCCCACCCTCACCCCCACCCACAGATTATATATATATAACACACACACACACTCTTTGCGTAGAACTTTTCACGCTCCGGGACAGATAAAGTTAGCATCAGTGACAAGAAATGAAATAACAAAGCCAGGCCACACGCATACTCTGATTGTTCTGTTTATCTTAACACTGAACACGTTATAATGATTTTAAAAAAAAAAAAAAAAAAAAAAACGTTCTTAAAATCAAGGATGCCGGTAACAAACTGGATGTTGTAGAAGATGGTACTGGAAACTTAAGATTAACATGCAACCCTTAAAACTTATACCCCCCCCTCCCCCTATCCCACCAAGAATCGGGCAACGTGAACACCCGTCCTTCTCTGCACATGAAGAGCTGAAATGGATAGTGTTATGTAAGCATAAACGTGTGCCAAATAAATAATACGCAGCTGCCATTTGATTACCTCAAACGTCTGGAGCCAAAATGTAGACCTAATATACGTCAACTAGTCCAAAACCAGAGGAAAGGGACGTTACAAATGTACATTATAAGCAAAAAAGAGCCTTCAGAAAAACGAGCGCATATTATAATCTGTCTCTCTCTCTCTCTCTCTCTCTCTCTCTCTCTCTCTCGCTCGCTCGCTTTCTCGTTTCAATTGAACGAAAGCTAAATGAAAAGCATACTTTTATTAACCATATCATCTGAAACTGTTGCTACACTGCCATTTAGATGTAGTCCAATTTCATATTAATATGAAAGCCAGGATTCATGTGACCATAAAATGGTGGGGACCTCCATCCCTATCACCATCAAAACAACAGACGGTGAGAGGGAGGGAGGGAGTTAGACAGAGAGAGGAGGGAGGGTATGTGGTTGGGATGAGGCTGAGAGAGAGAGAGAGAGAGAGAGAGAGAGAGAGAGAGAGAGAGAGAGAGAGAGAGAGGAGAGAGAGAGAGAGAGAGAGAGACGAGCAGACAGACAGTGACAGAGTCAGACAGAGAGCCGACTCGGGCATGGAGCTGCTATGAAGGACGAACTTAAAACCAGTTCAATCCCGCCGAACAATTTTGTACCCTCGTATCCTCCTCACCTGACCTAAAAAACAAGGAAAGAAGACGCACGCAAACGACGAAAACCCCAATCCCACTCAGGTAAAAACGTCAGGTATTCCACTCCAAAGCAGCCGCAGCGGCCGTCAAAACATTCGCATGCCCGTTTTTCTCCCGGTGCTAATTCCTTCCCATCCCACGGCAGTCTCTCTGGCACGCCGGTTACCAAACCAATCAGGTTTTCCGACTATTACCCGCGGCAATGTTTTGTGTTGGGGAAGCGAGAGACGGGATCAGAACCTTCTCCACTTCCAGGCGGAGGCTGGCAGCTTGGTCAGTGTGTCAGCGCTAACAACGGCGCGGAGCTAATAGGACTAACGAGCGAATTGCACGCACAACTAAACATGGAATGCACGCGATACTAATGCAGGCTCCAAAACCATCTTCACTTGGGATTTACTAGTCGGCTGGTTTGTTGTTGCAGACAATGAGGTGCCATCTCCACCCCACCCCGAAAACAAGCACCACAATGTCTGCTGATGTCACGTGCCAAATATCTTGGCGTAATTCACATTATTGTTGATTTCTTATTCTTCCCAACAAAAACATAATCAACAACATCAATAAACTGGTCCAAACAAACGGAAAATTGGTAGCATTCAAATGCCAGCAACAAGGATAGTGAACGAGAGAATGTCCGCCGCAATTCCGACGATAACGCTAACGTATAAACAGAGAAATACACGGTCTGTCAACACTTACTCATTTTAACTCATCTTGCGTTCGTTTCTTTCTCCCTGTTCCTCATGACACATGTGTACAAACGCCAGCCAGAAAACACTTCACACATAACTGACAGAATAAACAGGCACTTGTCCGGTTTGTGTGTGTGTGTGTGTTTTTTTTTTCTACATAAAAAAAAGGTGAACAAAAGGACAGATAATCAGAAATGTTGGAGTGTTCCGCAGCCTGCATTAGAAGAGTTCGGCAACTCACACACCTCGGCAACAGAAGACAACAAACACAGAATATCAGAGGAGTTCAGGCAGTGGCGTCATGGTTAGTGCTCTTTAGACTCCCGGGGTCAGGTATAAAGTCCACATACTTTGGTCTGCTCACCGGACCTGCCACGGCTTTTGTGAATCCGGGAACTTGGAAAGGGCGGGGGAACTAGGAGACCACTGTTCAGACTGGAACTAGAAAAGGAACTAGGCTGACCACAGTCCAGACAGGAATTCAGAACCAACAGGAAAATAGAGTGACTACTATCCAGACTCAGACCAAGCAGAAGAACTAGATGAACCACTGTTCAGACAGGGGAACGGAAACTGGCGGGAGAACTACAGTGACCACTGTTCAGACAGGGAACGGAAACTGGCAGGAGAACTAGGATGACCACTGTTCAGACAGGGGAACGGAAACTGGCAGAACTAGAGTGCCCACTGTTCAGACAGGGGAACGGAAACTGGCAGAACTAGAGTGCCCACTGTTCAGACAGGGGAACGGAAATGGCAGGAGAACTACAGTGACCACTGTTCAGATTAGGGCTGAAAACAGGCAGAGGAACAAAAGCGATCACTGTGCAGACGGGGGACTGGAAACAGGCAGGAAACTATAGCAATCACTTTTCAGACTGGGCCGTTGAAACAGCCAGGAGAATTCCAGCGACCACTTTTCAAACTGGGGACTAGTAATAGGCTTGAGAACTACGGTGACCATTATTCAAGTCTGAGGACTAGGAACATGCAGGAGAACTCGAGTGACCCTATTCAGACTGAGGACTGGGAACATGCAGGAAACTAGAGTGACTCTATTCAGTCAGGGGACTGGGAACACGCAGGAGAACTCGAGTGACCCTATTCAGACTGAGGACTGGGAACATGCAGGAAACTAGAGTGACTCTATTCAGTCAGGGGACTGGGAACACGCAGGAGAACTAGAGTGACTTTATTCAGTCAGGGGACTGGGAACACGCAGGAGAACTCGAGTGACCCTATTCAGACTGAGGACTGGGAACATGCAGGAAACTAGAGTGACTCTCTATTCAGTCAGGGGACTGGGACACACGCAGGAGAACTCGAGTGACCCTATTCAGACTGAGGACTGGGAACACGCAGGAGAACTCGAGTAAGCCTATTCAGACTAGGGACTGGGAACATGCAGAACTAGAGTGACCCTATTCATACTGAGGACTGGGAACACGCAGGAGAACTCGAGTGACCCTACTCAGATTGAGGACTGGGAACATGCAGGAGAACTAGAACGACTCTATTCAGTCTGGGGACTGGGAACACGCAGGAGAACTAGAGTGACCCTATTCAGACTGATGACTGGGAACATGCAGGAGAACTAGAGTGACTCATTTCAGTCTGGGGACTGGGAACACGCAGGAGAACTAGAGTGACCCTATTCAGACTGAGGACTGGGAACATGCAGGAGAACTAGAGTGACTTCATTCAGTCTGGGGACTGGGAACACGCAGGAGAACTAGAGTGACCCTATTCAGACTGAGGACTGGGAACATGCAGGAGAACTAGAGTGACCCTATTCAGACTGAGGACTGGGAACACGCAGGAGAACTAGAGTGACCCTATTCAGACTGAGGACTGGGAACATGCAGGAGAACTAGAGTGACTTTATTCAGTCTGGGGACTGGGAACATGCAGGAGAACTAGAGTGACCCTATTCAGACTGAGGACTGGGAACACGCAGGAGAACCGAGGGTTATAGGAAATGTCTATCTTGTTTCCAGTCGAGATAGTAGTCACTTAGTACTTCTGCCTGCTCATAGACGTGGTCACCCTAGGTCTTCTGCTTATCCCTAGAACGCAGTATCACAAATGAGATTCTAGTGAATGGACTGAAATAGTTGAATTTATCTTGTATAAGACTAAGAGTTTGAAACCTCTAAACCAGTACGAAAGGCAAATTTTGCCTCCTAAGTGAAAGCGTTAAAGGCACATATCTCCACACCACTGCTGCTTGCAGTACCTTTTCACCTAGCACGCCGTTCTGTGTCGTTCTCGTTTTCATGTGCTTCGTGAACAAACACCGCCAGCAACACTGGTTTTAGTTATATGTCTATCATGTCATCGTTTTTTTTACATGGGAGAAAAAGTTACATTGTCTGTATATCATTCACTTTTATTTCTGCCTGTTTTACTCAAGATTTCCACAACACAAGCGTGCACTTAAATTTGGCTAAACACTGGCTCCCGTATTCATCTTTATGAGTAAAAATTTTACTTTTTTTTTTTTCTCAGGGTTTGAAAAGCCATGGCAACAGCCCAGTCTTTCGTGTTCTGTTTTCAGTCATTTGTTTGATTCGGTTGTGTTTTCGTTTTTACATTTTCAAAACAATTTTTTCTTGGACATTTGTCGTTACTGTTGTGCTTACAAATATCTTTGATTTTGATGTAGAAAATGTTTACTTATTAAGGGACTTATACTCCGTTTTCGTTTTCTTTATTCCTTACACGTAATTCTGATTTCTTCGATTTTTTTAAACTTTGGAAGAAACATATTTCGGAGGGGAAAAAGACACTAAACGAACTATGTGTTGGCCTTTGTCGATGGATTTATCTAATTCTATTTCTTGAATTGGTGTTGCTGACTCTGAAACGCATAAATGGAACGAATAAAGATCGAATACAAAGAGGGAGAGCGACGACTCCGCTCCAGAGAAATCCCTCCCATTTGTCTGCTCCGTTCACTAGGAGGTCAAGCAATGCCACCTAACGACCAAGGGTCATCAAGTACCATCAGCATTATCGGCCATTATCGTTCACATGGGGCCGATCGTCACAGGCAAACCCCTCGCTCTGCACAACGCAGGGTATGCCAGACTGCACACCCCCCCCCCCCCCCCCCCCCCCCCCCATCTCTTCATGTCAGTATCCTCCACGAACAGGTATGTGCAACTGATAATTCTGTCTCGCGGCAGGCACGGGCACCAGAGAGAAAGACGCTTACTGCCGCGGATAGAGAGGAGCCAGGAGGGCATCTGCAGGGCACGCACGCACCTGAACCATCCCACAGAGGTGAGCGAAGACTGAGAGCGAAAGCATTCACAATACGTCGTGATTCCCTTATCTCTCACGGTGGAGGTGCGTGTGACCTAGATGCGCGTGCTGTGTGCAGAAATACCTATGGATGTCGAAGCTTCATTCTGAACGGGCAAACACATCTTGCTTACGC
>JADBJO010002809.1:0-2500 GCA_016801955.1 Conus betulinus | reverse complement strand
AATCAAAATATAAATGGGGATGGAACATGGTGATGTTTTTTTTCTTTGTTTTTGTGTGTGTGCGTTTTTTCGGGGGGGGTGGTGGGGGAGGGGATAGCGGAATTATGGAAGTCGATGGGTGGGTGGGGGGGTGGGGGGGGGGGGGGTGGGGGGAGGGAGAGAGAGAGAGCGAGAGAGAGAGGAGGGGGGGGGGGGGGCAGCATGTGACTCAGACTCAGACGAGAACCCTGAAGGGTGTACAGACACAACATGCTAAAAGCACTGCATTCAAGGCAGGTCATGCTTATGCTTGGATATAGTTTACATCAATTAGCTTACATATCATGCCAGTTAGTGTGTGTGCGTGTGGGGGAAAGGGGGTAGGGCGTGAATACTGTGTGCGTAGTGTGGGTATGATTGTGTGGTGGTTAGTACTCTGCGTTGGGGATCGGTGATGGGTAGGTACGAGGTAGAAAGATATGTGCGTGGGTGAAGACGAGGGGGTACAATCGGGATGAAAAGTCAACCCATGCTGTACATAGCCGTGTCGATGACGAATGCCAAAATATCATCAATGCTGAAGTAAAACGTAGATTCGAAAGATTGTAAACCCCATAAATACGACCCTCAATGTAAGACATGCAGACGTGAATAGACATAAACACAAACAACATGAGAAACAGACAGACAGAGAGACAGAGCGACAACGACAAATATTTTATTGTCTGTTTCAACAATTTAAGCCCTTCAGACAAGGGGGCATGTTTGAACAGAGAGAGAGAGAGAGAGAGAGAGAGAGAGAGAGAGAGAGAGAGAGAGAGAGAGAGAGATGAGAGAGAGAGCAGGCAATGTTCAAAACAGAAAACAGCATGCACTCCTGAACAACCAAGAAACGACAGAACAGCCGACCACCATTCACTGACAACGCCAACAGCAACACCACCACCACTACAGTGAACAGCGCCAACACACATGCCCTGCACTTCCTCAACCGACACGCTCCACACCATGGTCTGTGTTTCCTCTCTCAAATTTCACCCCCCAACAGTACCCGCGAAGCCAAAAACAACGTCAATGGACGCTAATTAAAGGATTGTGGAAACTAGCAGTCACCGAAGCTAGTGGTGGCGCTGGCTTTACAGCAGCAGACGTTGAACCGGCTGCCGACGGAAAGAAACAATTACAGAAATAGCGCGTGGTGTGTTTGGATAAGGTCGGCTTGGGCCGTGTCAGGCGCAGGTCGGTTTTCTGGTCTGAGCGTCGAATTCTGGTGATCCTTGTCGTTTGAGGGAATGGAAAACATCGATTGGAATCCGCAGCGTGGACACGGGTGAGCATTTCCCTTTCCCTCAAGAATCATTACATACACTGAAATCATTTTCTCTGAAAAAAGGGTCCCATTGAAAAATTTGGTCAAGAAGTATCTGACGGCGGTTTTGATGTCTCGCATTTGTAAATCTGATCAACTGAAATAGTCGAGGGGAACAAGTGTACGCATAGTCAATCCTTCGGTCGTGAGCAGAAGTTTAGGAAAGGGAAAAGTAGTTAATTACACGCACACACACACACACACACACACACACACACACACACACACACCACACACACACACACACACCCTTATATGTATACATACGATATATAGGAGAGAGAGAGAGAAGGGAGAGAGAGAGAGAGAGAGAGAGAGAGAGAGAGAGAGAGAGAAAGAGGAAAGAGAGAGAAAGTTTGTTTTTGGTATGGACATCATCAGACAAAAAAAACAAATTCCTTCGAAATCGGATACTTCTACGGACTTTGTTTATTTATCGACGCAATAACTTACAAAGAACAGCTGGTGACTCTGAAAGAAAAACTGAACCATTATTCATTTGTTGTGTAGAATGAACAACCGCCACGCATCTCTCCAGACCCGTCCACTCACGGTGCAGCCCATTAGCCAACCTCCCAAGAAACAACGATCTGTGCAGTTGGTCACTACCAGCACTGACTCCAATGGACAATTTCACTGTTGTTCCCCACGAACGACTCAGGTCTTGAAGGATTTTCTTCAAACTAAAATATAAGATGATGAAGAGGATGAGGAGAAGAGGTGGCAGAGAAGGCGATGGAAGGAGGAAGATAAGAAGAATAAGAGGAGGAGATGAAAGAGGAGGACGAGGAGGAATAAGAGGAGGAGGAGGTTAAGAAGGAGGAGGGGGAAGGGAAGGACGAGGAGCAGAAGAAGAAGACGAAGAAGAAGAAGAAGAAGAAGAAGAAGAAGTTCTTAAGCATTTTGATTAGGCATTCAAACAGTAATGAAAACTGACCAAAGCTGTAAATCTTGAGAACAACGAAATCGTTGTGGAAAGCACACACGAACAATTAATAGCACTAAACTCTGTGCCATTTCCTTAACACATTCTCTTTGACGGCAGTCATTACCAATCGGGACATAAAAAGGAATCGGTGGAAAAAAAAACCAGTGTTTCCCCCATCACACAAAGAACGAGTTTGCCCGTTGATTCATTGAAGTTCCGACACT
>JADBJO010002808.1:282500-283839 GCA_016801955.1 Conus betulinus | reverse complement strand
TGGGGGCAAAGAATGGCCCCTGAAAATCAATCGGCAGGGAACCGAGGGGGAGGAGAGGGCCCAGCGTTCTGGGCCGGGTGCCGTGCGGGCTGGGTGGTTTTTGTTTTCAACGCGCTGTCAAGGGAGGGAGGTAAAGACACGGGGAGTGGGAAAGGTGGGGTGTGTGGGGGTTGCTCGGGGGGGGGGGGGGGGGGGGGGGGTGGAGGGGGGGGGGGCGGGTGCGGGGGCGGTAAGGGAACGCGCAACAGGTTGGTGTTTACGCGGGGGGTCCAGGGTAAAAAGAATCTACCCCGCAGCCAAACAGCCTGTCACGTCCCAAACCAAGCAGTAAATGTTCGGGTGTGGCTTAATATAGGAAGGGGCAAAAAAGGTTGCAGGGTGTTCATTTGAGAATGGGAAGAGAGACTTTCGAGGTGAAAAGGCCGGTCTCCGTCCCCACTCATTATCCCCCCGCGCTTGCGCGAGTCCCTCACCCCCCCCCCCCCCCCACCCACAGCCCCACCCCCCCACCCACCCCCCACTTTCCTCCTTCTCGTCTGCCCGCCGTCTTTTCTTTCCCGTTCTTTTGTTGCACTAATCTTCTGTATCAGGGAACCCCAATCTGCATACCGAACGCCCTGAGATGCCAGTAGAAACAGCAACAAGCCGTTTGGCTGTTTCTTTCTCCCCCTCCTCAGCTCTGTCGGCCGGCTCTGCCCCCTGCTGTCTGCAATGGGTCGTGTCTTTGATCTTTTCCAAGGTTAATTGCCAAGCCGTCTTTGCTCTGTCGTGTGTGGTGTTTGTGTGTGTGTGGTGTGTGTGTTGTGTGTGTGTGTGTGTGTGTGGTGTTGTGTGTTGTGGTGGTGTGGTGTGCGTGGTGTGTGATTTCTGTGAGTGGTGTGGGTGCTGTGTGTGTCCGTGTTTGTGTGGTAGTGTGTTTGTGTTTGATGGCTGATGTGCTGGTGGGCGTTGTTGGCAAGCGCGCTAATCCACTCAAAAAAATACCGTTGTTGAGTAGCCTAGCTTTCTATCTGCATCTGCTCTCTCTCCCTCCCGGTCCTCGCGGGCCATTTCTCGTCGCCCACAAAAACTACCGCCTCCCCACTCCTCCATCTCCTACGCCTCGTCTCTCTCCCCCTCTCTCTCTCACCTTCTGGTGTCGTTGTGTGTGTGTGCCTGGTGCGTGTTGTTGATGGTGATCCATTGTCCGCTCCCCTCCTGGCAGTCCGATTTCTTCCTTTATATTCGATCTCAGTGCCTCTCTACTGCGTGCCAGCTCACGTCTGTCTCTCCCTTTTCTCTTTCTCTTTCGCTGATTTGTGGGTTTCTAACTTCCATCCTATCGCCTCTCCCTCTCACC
>JADBJO010002808.1:267500-277500 GCA_016801955.1 Conus betulinus | reverse complement strand
GGAACTCTATAACTTTCAGTCATGTGCTAGTCTTACTCTCTATACTCACACACTCCTTTTTTTTCTTTTTTTTTTTTTTCTAAATCGTCTTATATCACGATTAGTGGAAAGACGTTAAATGAATCACACACACACACACACACACACACACACACACACACACACACACACACACACACACACACACCACACACACACACACACACACACACACACATACACACGCCACACACACAACACACACAACACACACACACACACAACACACACACACACACACACACACACACACACACACACACACACACACACACACACACACACACACACACACACACACACACACACCCACACACACACACACACATCTCGCCAACGGTGAAACCTCGGAACTCTAGCAAGGGTACGAAGAAAAGCTTAAAAAAAAAGACATAAAAAAGCAAAAAGCAAAACAGTCACGAATTAAAACCCTTAATGTGTGGAGCGGGCTGTACCTCATCTCCCAGATCAACATTAGGGCAGGCCGCAGGGACTGAGCCCCCTTGGTGTGTTTGCGCATGCAGAACATCAGATACACGAGTTTCCAGATCCAGCACCCCGTTTCAGCCTTCGGTAGAGGAGTACGAAGACACAGACATAGCCAACGTGCACAAAGATACTTGGAGAGGAGGATAGACACCCCTCAACCATTCCTCACTGTCCACTGAAGTGCCGCGCGTGGTGACACAGATGACGGTAGTAGCATCGTTGGTCATGTGTCCAATGCAACATCCCTGCAACCTACTGGTTGTAATAACAACAAAATAGTTTGGCAATGCATGATTGAAAAAAAAAAAAGTATTGAGTATTTGTAAAAGGGATGGATGTACTGTCAACTAGCTAGAGCGGTTGGCTGCGGAGCTGACGGGCGTGCGATTGAATCACTCGTAGGGTTGAGGTTTGTACGTCCAGAAGACCCTTTTCTGTTCGGCCAGCGGCAAATGGGGACTTGATTCATGCCAGGGGAATCACTGCGGCGGAAGGAGAGGGGGAGAGTCCGCCCTCCATCATGCCCGTACCCTAAACACAGTGATCCTCTAGAAGTTCCCTGGCCTTACGGCCTCCAGGCTATGAACTTTAAATTAAACCTTCAACCTGACGTTTATTTTCTGTCGTAAAATTCTAATTTCTTAGATTTTTTTTTGAAACAGTTAATTCAGCAATGCAATTGTGAAACAAAACATAAATTTTTTTACATCATATGTTAGAAGTGAACCATCGCACTATCTCTTGAAGGAAAACCCATCATCTGTTGGAGGTGAGCTTCCGTCTCATGATCTGTGGGAGGTAAGCTCTCTCATCATTTGTTGGGAGGTAAGCTTCCTCATCATCTGTAGGAGGTAAGCTCCCCCTCATCATTTGTTGGAGGTAAGCTTCCTCATCATCTGTAGGAGGTAAGCTCCCTCATCATTTGTTGGAGGTAAGCTTCTCATCATCTGTAGGAGGTAAGCTCCCTCATCATTTGTTGGAGGTAAGCTTCCTCATCATCTGTAGGAGGTAAGCTCCCTCATCATTTGTTTGAGGTAAGCTTCCTCATCATCTGTAGGAGGTAAGCTTCCCTCATCATTTGTTGGAGGTAAGCTTCGTCGTCATCTGTTAGAGGTAAGCTTCGTCATCATCTGTTAGAGGTAAGCTTCGTCATCATCTGTTGGAGGCAAGCTTTCCTCATCATCTGTTAGAGATAAGCTCCCTCATCATCTGTAGGAGGTAAGCTCCCTCATCATTTGTAGGAGGTAAGCTCCCTCATCATTTGTCGGGGGTAAGCTTCGTCATCATCTACTGAAGGTAAGCTTCGTCATCATCTGAGGGGGGTAAGCTCCCTCATCATCTGTAGGAGGTAAGCTCCCTCATCGTCTGTGGAGGTAAGCTCCCTCATATCTGTAGGAGATAAGCTCCCTCATCATCTGTAGGAGATAAGCTCCCTCATCATCTGTAGGAGGTAAGCTCTCTCATCATCTGTAGGAGGTAAGCTCCTCATCATCTGTTGGAGGTAAGCTCCCTCATAATCTGTTGGAGGTAAACCCTCCCATCATTGTAGGAAAACTGCTGGAAGTAAGCTCTCTTACTAGCTGTTAAACTTAAATGACTCATCATCTGCGAGGGGTAAGCACTCTCATCATCTTTCGAAGATATGCTCTCTGACCATACGTTGGAGGTACGATTTCTCTGATCATTTGTTGGAGGTACGGTTTCTCTGATCAGGCGTTGGAGGTACGGTTTCTCAGATCATGCGTTGGAGGTACGGTTTCTCTGATCATGCGTTGGAGGTCTGCGTTACGGTTTCTCTGATCATATATTGGAGGTAAGGTTTCTCTGATCACATGTGGAGGTAACATGTTCTCTCTGATCACATGTTGGAGGTAAGGTTTCTCTGATCACATGTTGGAGGTAAGGTTTCTCTGATCACATGTTGGAGGTAAGGTTTCTCTGATCATATGTTGGAGGTAAGGTTTCTCTGATCATATGTTGGAGGTAAGGTTTCTCTGTTCATGATGTTGAGGGTAAGGTTTCTCTGATCATTTGTTGGAGGTAAGGTTTCTCTGATCATTTGTTGGAGGTAAGGTTTCTCTCTGATCATCTGTTCGAGGGAAGGTTTCTCATCATCTGTGAGAGGTGTGATCCCTGCTCATATATTGGACGTTAACTCGCTCTCTCATGCTGTTTGAGGTGTGCAATGTTATTATAGAGCTGGAGGTCAAAATCTTTCATCTGTTGAAGGTAAGCTGTCTTGACATGCTGTTGGACGTATGCTCTCTTGTCATCTGTAGGAGTTATGCTCTATTATCATTTTATTTGAGATATGCTCAACCTGTCATCTGTTGGATATATTTTGTCTGATCACCTGTTGGAGGCGTGCTCTTTGAGATCTCTCCTTGTCTGTATGCTTGTTCGTCATAGTCCAGCTCGTCTTCGTTCTTGTTCTCCCTCCCGCCCACAACCCCAACTCACTCGGTCCTCTCTCAAATCTTTAGGTGCACACGGTTTAAAAGAGAAGAATGCCCAGCACCGCATCCGTACACTGCCCACAACCTGTTATCAAATGCTAAAGCCAGTCTCCTACGCCACCCCTTCGTAATAGTGATGATGATGATAATAATAAATAATGATAAAAACTAAGACCACAAAACGAGAACCCAAAGTAGGATAAATACTTCTTTTTCCTCTGGTTTTCTGGGGTGAAATGAACCAAGTTCACGTTGTGAACGGCTGTGGCCAAGTTTCCAGATGCGGGCGGAAAAGTCTCTGAAGGTGAAGGGGCGGGGTATGACAGTGGGGTGGAGGTCGGCGGCGGTGGGGGTGACGTGGGCATGGTGAGAAGTGACGCTGAATGAGTTGCCCCCGGACACCCAATGAGCCGTGCGCTGGACATGCAGGTCTCAGACGCTCTGACGCTGCGTGCATCAGAGAAAAAGACTGGCTAATGTCTGTTGGGGTTATCCTGACACACAGTTGGGGGGTAAACAGCGAACGAGCCAAGTGGTAATTGTTACTCTAGCATCTTCTCTCCTCCTTTCCCTTTTCCTCCCCTGTCCGCCACGCTCTCCTCCCCCTCTCTCACGTCCTCTAAACTGCTCACCTCTCCCTGCTCGCTTTCTCTCTCTTCTCCTCATCTCCCCTTGCCCTCTCTGTCGACGTCATCTCTCTCTCTCTCTGATAGAGGTAGAGGTCGGGAGAACGAGAAAAAGAAAAATGTGATGCTTGATGTTCACTGTTTAAGTTTACTCGTAAAATGGGAAAGAGGGATGGGAAGCGCTATTTCAGCGAACTCCAGGGCGGGGAACGTTAACGTAGGAAATGACTTTCTGTACGTGGTTTTCTCTAATCGGTTTGATCGTGCGCGATCTGGTTATAAAATATTTGGTGCCATGCCTAACAATTATGAGTGTTACTTACCGTCTTACTTTCCTGATCGTTTTCTCTAATTTAATCATGATTTATTGTTCCTTATACTTTAGATGAATGCAGTGGTGTATTTTTCCTTAATGCGTTAACACAAAAAAAAACAGAAAAAAAAAAAAAAAAAAAAAAAAAAAAAAAACCAAAACAAAAAAAAAAAAAAAAACAAAACAAAAAAAAAAAAAAAAAAAAAAAAAAAAACAAAAAAAAAAAACAAAAAAAAATAAAAATAAAATAAAAAAAAAAAAAAACAAAAAAAAAAAAAAAACAAAAAAACAAAAAAAAACAAACAAAAAAAAAAAAAAAAAAAAAACCAAAAAAAAAAAAAAAAAAAAAAAAAACAAAAAAAAAAAAAAAAAATTAAAAAAAAAAAAAAAAAAAGAAAAAAAAAAAAAAAAAAAATTAAAAAAAAAAAAAAAAAAAAAAAAAAAAAAAAAAAAAACAAAAAAAAAAAAAAAAAAAAATCTAAAAAAAAAAAAAAAAAAAAAAAAAACAAAAAAAAAAAAAAAAAAAAACATAAAAAAAAAAAAAAAACAAAAGAACAAAAAAAAAAACAAAAAAAAAAAAAAAAACAAAAAAAAAAAAAAAAAAAAAAAAAACAAACAACAAAAAAAAAAAAAAAAAAAAAAAAAAAAAAAAAAAAAAAATAAAAAAAAAAAAAGTTCAAAAAAAAAAAAAAAAAAAAAAAAAAAAAAAAAAAAAAAAAAAAAATAAAAAAAAAAGAACAAAAACACAGAAACCTTGTTTGTCCTTCTTCAAACTCATTTATGTTAATTCATCCTCGAATGCAAACCACGTTACCAAACAAGTTTCGCTTTGTACTTTGATAAAGCTTTCAGAACTGCGAAATGATGTGTTACGATAACAAATGCTGATTTTTGTCAATTGAGTTTGCCTTGATTAACATTGCGCGATTTGTCCATTTATTTCCCCACCCGTTTAATTGTGTTTACTGTTAGCTTTACTCGTTGTAAAGTGAGAGAAGGGAATGGGGAGCCATTATTGGAACTAAAGGGAAACGGTAACGTAGGAAAAGACATTGTATAAGGAAGTTCTCTTATCGATTTGATTGTTTACGTGTGATTTAGTTTATGTTTTAGATATCTGTGCCATTCTAACAACATAAGTGATGCTTAAAACCATCATGCCCTGATAGTTTTCTTAATTTGATCATGATTTATTTTCTTATGTTTTAATGATGCAGTGTATATTTCCTTACTCGTTAGATGAAAAAAGAACAAAAAACAAGAACAAAAAGGATATGCTTCTTTTTCTTTTTTCTGTTTTTTTTCTAGAGAGAAATGAACCAGTCACATTGTGAACGGCCGCGGCCAAGCTTCTTCAGATGCCGGGCTGAAAAGTCCTGAAGGTGAATGGGCGGGGATGATGAAGGTTGGGGGGGGGGGGGGGGGGGCAGAGAGAGAGAGATGGATGGTGGGACGGGAGGGGAAGGTAAGGTGGGGGGGGGGGGGTGCGTGATGAATTGACCCCGACACGATGAGCCGTGTGTGACATGCGGGGGTCAAACGCCCTGCCGTTGGGCTGCATCAGATAAACCGATTGGGCCATGTCTGTGGGGTTATCCTGCGCACAGGTAGAGACAGCGTGTGTGTGTATGTGTGTGTGTGTGTGTGTGGTGTGTGTGTGTGTGTGTGTGTGGTGTGTGTGTGTGTGTGTAGGTGTGTGTGTGTGTGGTGTGGGTGTGTGTGGTGTGTGTGTGTATGTGTGTGTGTGTGTGTGTGTGTGTGTGTGTGTGTGTGTGTGTGTGACATGCGTGTACGGTCCCTACGTTTGTCCCCAGCATAACAAAGTACACTACTGCGTTGACTGGACCTTTACAGCTTTCGGGACAGTAGGTGTTTGAAGCGTAAATAATGCATAAACAATTTGGACAAATCTTTAGGTGCAGGTTGAAACGAGCAAAATGCCCAACATCCTTCCCTGCCTGAATCTGTTCTCATTAAACAAAAAAAAACAACCCAAGAACAAAAACAAGAAACAAAAGTAAATGTTTCTTTTTCTGGTTTTCCTAGGGGGAAATGAACCAGTCACATTTGTGAACGGGCCGCGGCCAAGCTTCTGAAGGAGAAGGGGCGGGGATGAAAAGGGGAATTGGGGGGGGGGGGGGGGCGGGAGAGACAGACGGACGGTGAACGGTGTGAAGTGAGTGGTGGACCGGGTGACATGCAGGGTCAGACGCTCTGCCGCTTTGGCTGCAATCAGAGAAAAAAAAAATAAGAACGATTGGGCCATGTTCTGGGAGGTGATTCCTGCGCACAGGTAGAGACAGCGAAGACGCGCCGTCGTAATTGATTCATCTTTGTTCTCTTATTCTCTCTATCCTCTCTCTTCTCTTCTCTTTCGGTCTACGACCTCTCCTCTCCCCCCTATCTCTGTCTTCGTCCTCCTGTTCTCACTACCCCGCAACCCTCAATCGTCTTCCGTCCCGTCTCCCCCCTTCTCTCTTCTATGCTGCGGCCTCCCTACATTACCACTCTACCGGCGCGTTCATTTGCCCTCTCTCCTATGAGTGGTGTGTGTGTGTGTGTGTGTGTCGTGTGGTGTGGTGTTGGGTGTGTTGTGTGGTGTGTGTTGTTGTGTGTGGGAGTCTGCGTGTGTGCTGGTGTGTGTGTGTGTGTGTGGTGTGAGTGTGGTGTCGCGGGTGTGGTGTGTGTGGTCGTGGTGTGGTGCGTGGGGTGTGTGTGTGTGTGGGTGTGTGGGTGTGGGTGTGTGTGTGTTGGGTGCTGTGGGGGACTGTGTGTTGGGTGTGTGTTGCGCGCCGCGCGAAAGAGTGAAACTTTCTTTGTTGTAATGCTGTTGTTATTTTGGCGTGCGTGCGTGCGTGCTTGCCATGCATGTGTGTGTGTGCGTTGCGTGTGTGTGGTGTGGTGTGTGTGGTGTGTGTGTGTGTTGTGAGTGTAGTTGCGTGACCCATGCTTGCCCGCCACGTGCTTGTAGGGCTTCTGTAGGTTTATTTTCCAAGCAAATAAGTACACTGTGTGTTTTTGAATGGATCTTCGTTGGCTTTCGGGACGGTAGGGTTTTGTAAGCTAATGATGCATCCACGATTTCTTCAAATCTTTATGGGCAGGCTTACAACGAACGAAATTCCCGAGATCACATCGTTCGCAAACGAGTCAAACATATTTTCCACATTCTTATGACGCTTAATTGATATCCCCTGTTAAAAAACACACGCCACTACCATGGGCGTGCAGTGATCAAGATGCATCTCCTCATCAGCATCCCAAACTGATCAGAAATCATTTTGGGAACAGAGTCAGAGAGAGGGGGCATTTTTTTGTTTCTTCATGTTGCATCGGAGAAGGGGTCAACGGCGAGCAGTATTTTGGGTTCAGGTTTTTTTTTTTTTTTTCTTATTCCTCTCTAGCGTCTGTCCTGCCTCATCCCGCTCATCAATCGTCGGATGCAGAATGAGACTTAGAGTAGCCGCCCCTGCGATGGCATCTGCGGATAATGTCGGATCTCCGTTAGCGAGTGCGTATAACATTCCACATGTAAACCTCTCTCTGTGTCCTCTGTTTCTGCCTCTGTCCCTCTCTCTGTGTCTGCTCTGTGTCTACGCTGTCTGTTGTCCGTCTCTGTCCTTCGCCTGTCTGTCAGTCTGTCTGTCTGTTGCTTTCTCGCCTCCCCTGTCGGCCTCTCGGCTCTCTCTCGCCTCCTTCATGACTCTCTCTCCTCGTTCTCTCAGCTCTCTCTCGCCCTCTCTCTCCTCTCTCTCCGCTCCGTACGCGTTCATCAGAACGACATTAATCTTTCACACACAATTCGTTCGTTCATTCCTAAAAGCGTGTCTTCAAGACCCTTCAGGGGAAACTCGACCACAAGCAAGTATGTAGAACTTTGATCCCAACATCGAGATTCAGGAGGCACCCCGCTTTTCACCCTCTTATCCCCCCCCCCCCCCCCCCCCCCCCCACACACACACCACACACAACTTCCTCCCTAAACAAGCCTTGAAGTTGTAACGGATGTAACCTTTGTTTCAGTATGGGGTGAAAGTGATGTACCGGATACACCCCCCTGGCTTCCGTTCTCTAGCGATTAAAAAAAAAAAATTCATAGCACACACTCTCTGGTCCAGTTTTATTGAACTTTATTCGGGTGGAAAACACAGATATTAGAAAAGCGTATGATAGTATCTGGCACGCTAGACTACTTTATAAATTGAAAGAAATAGGAATTAATGGAACGATGTTTCAATACTTTAAAAGTTTTTTTTTTTATCGCAGAGATCCATATGTACAAGAATAGGGAAAGTTTACTCGTCTTTTCAGAGCATTGATATCGGAATTCACACAGGGTTCTATTATAGCCCCCCATGTTGTTTAACATTCTTATTTATGATCTTCCAAAGATATTATCAAAAAAGTGTGAGTTTAGTACAATATGCTGATGACATTGCTATGTGGATAAATACAAATATTCGAAAGCATACTGGCAAGAGAGTTACGAATCACATACAGAAAGATATATCAGTTAGAAATAGATAAATTAAACAACTTTATGGAAATATAACGGGCTTTTCTCTCAGGTGAAAAAAAAACACAATTAATGTTTTTCAATAATGGAGACAATCCCACTGTATTTGCCAAGCTTCAAATTGAATGGATCTGAATTGCAGTACTCACAAAACATAAAATTTCTGGGTGTGAATTTAACCCCTAAACTTAACTGGCGTTAAGCTATCAAATTAGCGCTTGGTGTCCCAGTGCACACAAACACATTGAAGGTGTACAAAGAAATTGATATGCTATCACTGTCAGATCAAACGTAGATTAGCTGTGGCCAAATATATTGCAAGAAGTCTTTCAGTACCTAATTCAGTCGAAAACGAAGTGTTGATGGATTCAAATGTTGAATATCCGAAAAGAGCTCAACAGCTAGATTTATCTTTGTCCTATTCGAAATTACACGAAAAGATTCTTTTGAAAAATGCAATATTGATGTCACTTCACTCTCACCACTGATGTCCGGAAAAATGATAACATTAACATTTTAACTTCTAAAGTGAGAGAAAATTTTAGAAAAACAAATATTCAAATCATTTAAAAATTTTTACGGATGGTTCCGTTTGCCAGTTAAGTGCAGGTTCGGTTTTTGTTATTCCGGCTTTAAAAGTTCAAAAAGCATACAGCCTTGGAAAAGGATCTCTATTTTTACGGCAGAATTGTATGCTATTCTTATGGCATTACTCTTTATTTGTGATAGTAATCATTCTTTCTGTAACATTTTATTCTGTGTTGATTCTAAGGCAGTGTTAGAAAGTTTGAAAGTTTGGGATGTTAAAACACGGAAAGATGTAATCTTTGAAATAAAGCATCTAATTAACATTATTTCCACAGGAATTAATGTAGTCTTCTGCTGGGTCCCTTCACACTGTGGTATTTATTGGAATGAAATAGCAGATAAACTAGCCAGACGCGGGGTAATGGACAATGCTGCAAAAAGTAATTTGAAGTTAGATATATCTGAAATACATTCGTTATTGGATAGCTGTTTCCGAATTGAAAAAGTCTCAAGATAAATGTGTAATGGAAACATGTCCTAGACATATTTCTAGTTTAATATACAAGATACGTTTGAACTCTTGGAAGACCAAATATTCCCAAAATATAGCGTGTGCATGTTCTAAGCCATTATCTGGTGAACATATACTTTTCCATTGCCCCCCCCCCCCCCCTCTTGTAAAGTCTAATATCACCAAGTGTGAACAGACTATAAACAACAACAACAACAACAAACAGAGAGAGAGAGAGGAGAAGAGAGAGAGAGAGAGAGAGAGAGAGAGAGAGAGAGAGAATTCAATGTAACATAGCATATATTAGAACAGAAAGCCACATGGGCCAATGGACACCGCCGCAGAACAGACAGCTAGTGTCCACTCTGGTCAACGTGCACACTTTTCACCAGCCAGTGTCCACTCCGGTCCGAACAACTGCCTTGGAAGACCAGCCTCCAAAAGAAACAGACCGACCTACTGCCTGCCTCCTCTTCCACCTATACACTCTTCTAATCTGCAGGATTCTCAAGTCCAGCTGGC
>JADBJO010002808.1:235000-257500 GCA_016801955.1 Conus betulinus | reverse complement strand
TAAGCTTCCTCATCATCCGTAGGAGGTAAGCTTCCTCATCATTTGTTGGAGGTAAGCTTCGTCGTCATCTGTTAGAGAGGTAAGCTTCGTCATCATCTGTTAGAGGTAAGCTTCGTCATCATCTGTTGGAGGCAAGCTTTCTCATCATCTGTTAGAGATAAGCTCCCTCATCATCTGTAGGAGGGTAAGCTCCCTCATCATCTGTAGGAGGTAAGCTCCCTCATCATTTGTCGGGGGTAAGCTTCGTCATCATCTACTGAAGGTAAGCTTCGTCATCATCTGAGGGGGTAAGCTCCCTCATCATCTGTAGGAGGTAAGCTCCCTCATCGTCTGTTGGAGGTAAGCTCCCTCATCATCTGTAGGAGGTAAGCTCCCATCATCATCTGTAGGAGATAAGCTCCCTCATCATCTGTAGGAGGTAAGCTCCTCATCATTTGTTGGAGGTAAGCTCTCTCATCATCTGTAGGAGGTAAGCTCCTCATCATCTGTTGGAGGTAAGCTCCCTCATAATCTGTTGGGAGGTAAACTCCCTCATCTTCTGCTGGAAGTAAGCTCTCTTACTAGCTGTTAAACTTAAATGACTCATCATCTGCGAGGGGTAAGCACTCTCATCATCTTTCGAAGATATGCTCTCTGACCATACGTTGGAGGTACGATTTCTCTGATCATTTGTTGGAGGTACGGTTTCTCTGATCAGGCGTGGAGGGTACGGTTTCTCTGATCATGCGTTGGAGGTACGGTTTCTCTGATCATGCGTTGGAGGTACGGTTTCTCTGATCATATATAGGAGGTAAGGTTTCTCTGATCACATGTTGGAGGTAAGGTTTCTCTGATCACATGTTGCAGGTAAGGTTTCTCTGATCACATGTTGGAGGTAAGGTTTCTCTGATCATATGTTGGAGGTAAGGTTTCTCTGATCATATGTTGGAGGTAAGGTTTCTCTGATCATATGTTGGAGGTAAGGTTTCTCTGATCATATGTTGAGGGTAAGGTTTCTCTGATCATTTGTTGGAGGTGAGGTTTCTCTGATCATTTGTTGGAGGTAAGGTTTCTCTGATCATCTGTTCGAGGGAAGGTTTCTCATCATCTGTGAGAGGTGTGATCCCTGCTCATATATTGGACGTTAACTCGCTCTTCATCTGTTTGAGGTGTGCAATGTTATTATATGCTGGAGGTCAAATCTTTCATCTGTTGAAGGTAAGCTGTCTGACATGCTGTTGGACGTATGCTCTCTTGTCATCTGTGGGAGTTATGCTCTATTATCATTTATTTGATTTGAGATATGCTCACCTGTCATCTGTTGGATATATTTTGTCTGATCACCTGTTGGAGGCGTGCTCTTTGAGATCTTCTTGTTGTATGCTGTCTCGTCATAGCTGGGAGGTATGTTCTCTAAAAATATCTAAAGTTTTCTAGTCAAAGAAGTCCTGAAATTTAGTATATACCAAAATGAGAAATTATTGTGGTTCTTTCTCGCTTCTTTCTTTTATGTACCACCATCTTGTGATCACGTTTGGGTGCGAGTACCATTCATGTTAAGAACAGATGATACTTGTTGTCAGTTGTAAATCTCTCTCTTCCCCACCTTCGGTCTGTGCCTCTCTCTCTCTCGTATGACTTGACAGTGCTGTTTTTAAAGGCCGTTCATCGTAATGCTGGGGTAGGCAATGCCTGTTTGCTTCTGCGCTGCTGGCTTGTATTTGTAAATCGCGAATTGTTTGACACAACTGCAAAACAAAGGAGCAAACGAGCAAAATAAAGAAACACAAAAAAAGTTCTCTGTGTGTCCGTCCATCCGTCCGTCTGTCTATCTGTCTGTTTATCTGTCTGTCTGTCTGCCCTCTGGATACAAACTATTTATCATTTACCTTTCTGTCTGTCTCATTGCATGCTGGCTTCTCTCTCTCTCTAATCCTGCCTCTCTCTCTCTCTCCATCTCTCCCCCCCCCCCCCCCCCACCACCAGTGTTGTTTCTCACTGATTCATGCTTGACCTGGGTTTTATTGTCTCACCCAAGAACCAGCATCTAATCCACTATTCAAGACTTAACGGAGAGAATGAGAAAAAAATCAGCCTCTGACGTGGCCTTTGAGGTCGGCTGGACTATCATGACTTGCCTTGAAGAGTGAGAACCATACGATCCCTCCCCCCATTCCCATCCTCCTCATATTTAACAAACAAACAACACAAAAAACACAATAAAAGAAACCAAGCAAACAAACAAACAAAAAAAACTTTGGCTCATACGGAGACTCGAACCTCTGACACGGACTCTTCTCTCGTTTTCCTGCTTGGTTATGTTGTTACCGAGATAGCAAAACCACCACTCCGCCGCTGCAGCTGACAGGTTTCAGAACTCTGCAGGATTGATAGTCAGACCCCATCGTCAACAGAATCAGGCGCACCCACACACAACACAACCACCGGAAGATCAGAAGACTGAGTGCCAGTAATATGACGTGTCCAGCTCTCTGCCAAAGACATTTCGCCCCCTCATAAAGACAGCATCAGGGGGACGTTCGGTCCATGCGTGTGTACGTAAAAAATCAAGTATGGGGTGTGTGAGGAACGTGTGGGATTCGGGAGTGGGGTGGTAAGAAAAGGCAACGTGGAAGATCGAATGAATGGCTTAGGGGTGTGAGGAGAAGTGCAATAGTTTTCTTCCCGGGTACTCTCTCTCATCCTCTCTCTCTGTGTGTGTGTGGTGTGTGTGTGTGCGTGCGTGCGTGCGTGCGTGCGTGCGTGCGTGCGTGCGTGTGTGTGTGTGTGTGTGTGTGTGTGTGGTGTGTGTGTGTGTGTGTGTGTGTGTATGTGTGTGTGTGTGTGTGTGTGTGTGTGTGTGTGTGTGTGTGTGTGTGTGATGTGTGTGACAGAAAATTGTTTTTTTCCTGAAAGTGTGATGAAGTGCTTCAGTAGAATCTCTGACGAGGTTCCGATCAGGGGTGAGCGGACATACACACTCTCACAGACATCGTTTCATGCGCGTGATACTTCTGCAGTCAATGAATCGTTCACCTCTCTTCGCGGATGTAATAGAGGATTTAAAAAAAAAACATCTTTTTGTTTGAGTGTCCTCAATACAACAACTTTCGCTCAAATATTTTCAAAATTATTCCACCTGATTTCGAAAACCAGTATCTGATAGCAATTTTGCTATGCAAAGAAAAAAAATGGCCAAATACTTCAATGTGATGAGTTAAAAACGAAAAAACACACGCCAAAACAAGCTATCAGATGAATGTCTCCATATGGAATGGAAAAGAAAATGACGTTTTTTTTGTCTTGTGCCTAATGTCCTGTGAGAAGCTTTTTCGTCGGTCTCCTGTTTCCCTGTTTTTTCCCATTTGATTGCTTCCTTATTGACATGATCTGTAACGTCACTCACGGCCTGTGACAGAGGCCATCCTTCCACAACTCCTTTTAAAGTGTTTCCAGTTCCAGGTTTCTTTCTTTCTCCATGTTGAAGATGCAGAAACGGGCAAACAGGTGGTCTCTGTCTGTCTGTCTGTCTCTCTGCGTGCGTCGGACATCTGTCAGTCTGCGGCTGCCCTCCCCCCCCCCCCTCTGTCTCCGCCGCCCCCACCCCCACTCTGGCGTGTGTGTGTGTGTGTGTGTTGTGTGTGTTGTGTGGTGTGGTGTGTGTGTGTGTGTGTGGCGCGCGCGCTACGCGCGCGCTCTCCGTGAGGTGATCTATATAACTGGTTCTCCGTGATTTCCCAAACCACAACCATGACACTACACACACACGACACACCAACACACACACCACACACACACGACACACACACGAACACACACACACACACACACCCTCCCTTCCTCTTCATTTCCCATGGTCTGTTTCTCCTCCTCCTCTCCCACGCCACCCCCTGCACATTTCTCCGCTATGTGTTTAAAAAATATCAACACCTTGGCAGTTATGGTCTTGACGGCGGAGAAGGTTGTTTACCCTTCACGTGTTTTTTGCCTTGTTTTTTTGTTTTTTTTCCCCGTTTATTTGTTTATCATCTCTCTCTCCGTCATCGTTCTCGGTCTCCCAATCTCCTCTCTCTCTCAGCTCTCTCTGTTTTCTGCCCCCACCCAACCTCTCTCTCTCTCTCCTCACTCACTGCGCGCGCGCGCTCGCACACAACACACACACACACACACACACACACACACACACACACACACACACACACACACCCACACACACACACACACACACACACACCCACACACACATACATCAAACACCACACACACACACACACACATCACACACACACACACACACAAACACACACACACTAGCACACACACCTACACACACACACACACACACACCACACACACACACCACACACACACATACACACGCGCAAGCGCGGGGCGCGTGTATACATCTCCTGTCTGTCTATCTATCTCTATCTATCTATCTATCTATGTCTTTCTCTGGAGCAGAGAGAGAGGGGGGGGAAGAGAGAGAGAGAGAGAGAGATTAGAGAGTAGGGAGGGAGGGAGGGAGGGAGAGAGAGAGAGAGAGGGAAAGGGTAGAGAGAGGGAGGGAGAAGAGAGAGATAGGGAGAGAGAGAGAGTGGGGGGAGTGAGAGAGAGATAGATAGGGAGATAGAGAGAGATAGGGTTGGGGGGGGAGAGAGAGAGAGAAGCAGAGAGAGAGAGGCATAGGGAGGGGGGGGGGGGGGGGGGGGGGGGGTGCATATACAGGGGCTGGGATTACCACGGGTGGAGAGTTGGCCCCTGCAAGCCGGTCACGGGGAGGGGGTGGGGAGTGTGCAGCAGAGGTGGAACGCTAGTCCGATGGCTATATATAGAGCAGGGGGGGGGTCACATGGGGGGGGTTTTGCTCACAAGACAGACTTTTAATGGTTCCCGCATTATCCGTCCGTGAAAAGAGCTGTGATGTTATTAGGGGGCACATAACGCCCCTCGGTCTTCACCCCTTTTCAGGCCGCCCCCCCCGGGGGGGTTCCATCCTTCCAAACTATCTTTCACCCCTTTTCTACCTTGTCTTCCTGGAATCTCCCTCTTGACACAATCGGGTGGAAGGGGTGGCATGGGCGGGGTAGGGGAAAATCACCATCTGCCTGTTAGATCCACGCCTCCCTCAAGCAGGCCAATCTTCTAGTTAGTCATCCATCCCGCACGCACAGGACAACCACTTCGCTATACGCAAGCACGCACAATGTTTTTGCTCTGAAGACTTCGTCCCATATACCTGTCCGTGAAAGAGCTTGATGTTCACACTAAACGCCCTTGCAGTCTTCACCAGCACCCCCCCCCTAGCTCCCTCCCTCCCCTCGTTTTAGCCCCCGCTTCTAATAGTATACATCTTCCATTCTCCCTCTTTTACGTTCCGAAATATTTTCATGATTATCTTTATCTCCAGCCCTTCTACCTTAGTTCGTTTCCCAAGACTTTTTGCACCCAGATCGAAGAGTTTAGAAACCGTATGCTCATACGTCGTTTTTCATTGTTTTGAATGTTTTTTGTTCTTTTTATAGCTCTTAACTAATAACGCATTTTGGAGCACGTCACAGCTATCGGTGCAAAAATTTGCACAAGGTGATGCGTGAGGTGCCGTAATTAACTGGACGAAGGCTTTGCTGTTCAACGCCTTTGTTTGTTCTCCGTGCACGAAATTCTTCTTTTACTGCTGGGGTGACTAATTTTCAATTTGGCAGTTGCAAAAAAAAAAAAAAAAAAAAAAAAAAAAAAGTTCAATACGCACAAATCATGTATCAGCAGGCATTCAAACGGCCAGCCAACTCTAACTGATTGTCTGTCCTTCGCATTATGTATGTGCGTTTTCTGTCTCTGTCTCTCTCCGACCCCTTTTTACCCCATTGTCCTCTGTATAATTATGTTTATGTTATGTTTCCCTTTTCCCCTCAAGACTTATGTAATATTTGTCATTTCCTCTTTCATTTATTTGTTTTGGGGGTTTTGTTTGTTTTTTCGTTCGTCTGTCACAAAATAGTGTAACAAGGAAAGACAACTGTTAAAAAATTTCAAAGAGCAGTGGAGAACTGAGTAGACGTTCCCGAATTTCTTCACAGGGTAGAACTAACCTTGTTGTCAGATTAGTCCAAGTCCTGCTGAACTGTGGGCCACAACATAAATGGAAAAGGACTAGCACCCAGACCAGGCGGGCAGGCTTTGAGTGACAGTGAGGTGGACGCACCACTCAGTGGTGAGGTGCAACGCTCCAACCGGAAGGATGTTATCGTGGGTATCTTGTCATGGGACATGCTTTCAACGACACGGTTCCGAAATACTCATTGCTCTATGACTTGGTTGCACCTCAGTATAATGTTGTGTGTTTCACTGTGTGGAAGTGTTGTTGTCTGACACTGGCCTAACCAAGCATCTCCGTGGCTGAGAGAGAGAGAGGGAGGGGAGGGTTTACTGTAGGGAGGGCCACAATACAGGGGACGGGGAACGGGGACTGGTGAGACTGAGCGCAATACATGTGCAGGACATGCAAAAAACAAGTCATGGGCTTATCAAATTGGAATGAGAGAGGAGAGAGAGAGAGAGAGAATTAAAAACAAAACAAAAACGAAAATGGGCAATTGGAATGTACAGGCTCCCTACTCAAAACCTCCAATTGATAGCTTCTTTTTGGAAAGAATTTCGTTCTGTCAAGTACGAAAGGGAAGTACACACAAAAAATGCCAACTTGAGCGGGTTTTTTTTTAAATTCATAAAGCAATCAAAGTATTTCCTAATCAAAGTCACTCTCATGTTTGACGGAACGAAACAAACAAACAAACAAACGAAAGACACAATCATATTTGTGGGCACGTGAGTGTCGAAAGTAGGCCCACCTTAAATCCCACCCCCACCCCGTTTGAACTCCACGTTTGCCCCCTAAGTTGTACTCCTGGTTTGTTGACACAGGTACAGGTACAGCTGTCTGGCTCCAGCCCAGAACAGCTCTGCTGACAAGGGGCGGCACAAGACAAAGGCGGCCTGGCCGAGGAATCACATAAACACCGGGCGTTGTTCTCTCTTTGGAGGGGGGCTGTTTTGACTGGGTGTCTGAGGTGGTTCCCCCCATGCTGCGGCCATGCGGCGTGGAGCGGGCACACCAAACAAACAGACGGTCAGAAGGACGTGGGGTGCAGAGGGGGTGCAGGGGCCGTGGTGCAGTGAGGTCTGGGGGCAGTGTAGACATTCTGTGGCTTGATCTCGGTTACCCCGCATCTCAAACATGTTCCGCTGCTGCATCTCTATCTCTGTGATCTGTCTACTTTCTTCTTCTTCTTCTTCTTCTCTCTCTCTCTCTTCTCGTTTTCGTCTCAACGTGGAGGCAATTCTGAAAGAGCTCTCTGTGGTCAAACGGGCACTGTGACTGCGATGTTTAAAAACAATAAGCGACAAGCATACAACGCATACTTCTCGAGGATAGCTACGTGATTAGCGTTCGGTTTCCTTTGCCATGGTGGGTACACTCTCGTCAAATAACATGGCTGATGGTTTGAAAAGTAGTTACAGACTCAGAATCAAAAACTTACTTGGAGAATATTTCGACAGGGTCGCCCTGTTTTCCACTTACTTGGAGAATATTTCGACAGGGTCGCCCTGTTTTCCAAGTATTACATGGCTGATGGTTTGAAAAGTGGTTACAGACTCAGAATCAAAAAAACTTACTTGGAGAATATTTCGACAGGGTCGCCCTGTGGCTCTGGTTACAGACCAAATATTACTATATTTCTCCAAGTAAGTTTTTTATTCTGAGTCTGTAACTACTTTTCTAATGTCGAATCCAGAATCCAGAAACCTATATTCTTATTTATGGCTGATGGTCTCTACGTTTGCAAATCACCACCACCTGAAGGATGTTACGGATGGTGTGGTGTGGTGCTGTGTGTATGACTGTCGGACTCTAACTTTCAAAAGTTTGGATGCGTGTGACGAATTTTCCCTACACACACCCACACCACACGAACATGGACAGCCAGGCAACACAAGTTAAGACTCTTTCTTTTATATGCTGCCTGAACCATCAGAACATAAACACATATATATGAATTAGCCTAAACTCAAAATACCAGCCACTACCAGCAAGGACATTCAACAGCACAGGGAGCTTCAACCAACCGTCACACTCAAAACTGACACATTGATATATTTCTTTCTAACACAGTTCTCACTGCCGTCAGTAGTGTGTCAACAGACACAGGCCATACAGATGGCTACAACGAGCCCGAGTCACAGTCTTCACACGGCAAGTAGAACAGCTCATAACTACAGTTCGAAATCCCACAGGGTACACCCATACAGAGGATCACGTCGGACTACCGACCTGGCGGTCAGCCTCTCCACGTGGTCTTGACGGAGAATCCTCAAGTCACAGTCTTCACACGGCAAGCAGAGCCGCTCACGAATACAGTTCAAGTCCCACATGGTACACTCACAAAAGAGAGGAGAGGGGGTTAGTTGCCGCCAAGGACATAATAAGAGAAGATAAATGGCTTCTCGTTCTTTGTTTTCACTGTCCTAAATGTTATTTGTTTTTGCCTGAAGAAGACCCAAGAGGTCGAAATGCATTGTGTCTTGTCCTTACTGTGTTTGTCAAAGTTCTTGGCGGTAACTAACCACCTCTCTCACTCCGTTTTGAAATCCACAAAGAAGATCACGTCGGACTACCAACCTAGCGGTCAGCCTCTCCACGTCGTCTTGACGGAGAATCCTCAAGTCACAGTCTTCACGCGGCAAGCAGAGCCGCTCACGAATACAGTTCGAAGTCCCACAGGGTACACCCACACAGAAGATCACGTCGACTACCGACCTGGCGGTCAGCCTGTCCACGTCGTCTTGACGGAGAATCCTGAGGCCCTTTACTACACAATTCCACTACCGACCTGGCGGTCAGCCTCTCCACGTCGTCTTGATGGAGAATCCTGAGGCATTACTACTACACAATTCCACTACCGACCTGGCGGTCAGCCTCTCCACGTCATCTTGACGGAGAATCCTGAGGCCCTTTACTACACAATTCCACTAACGACCTGGCGGTCAGCCTCTCCACGTCATCTTGACGGAGAATCCTGAGGCCCTTTACTACACAATTCCACTACCGACCTGGCGGTCCAGCCTCTCCACGTCGTCTTGACGGAGAATCCTGAGGCCCTTTACTACACAATTCCACTACGACCTGGCGGTCAGCCTCTCCACGTCGTCTTGACGGAGAATCCTGAGGCCCTTTACTACACAATTCCACCACCGACCTGGCGGTCAGCCTCTCCACGTCGTCTTGACGGAGAATCCTGAGGCCCTTTACTACACAATTCTACCACCGACCTGGCGGTCAGCCTCTCCACGTCGTCTTGACGGAGAATCCTGAGGCCCTTTACTACACAATTCCACTACCGACCTGGCGGTCAGCCTCTCCACGTCGTCTTTGACGGAGAATCCTGAGGCATTTTACTACACAATTCCACCACCGACCTGGCGGTCAGCCTCTCCACGTCGTCTTGACGGAGAATCTGAGGCATTTACTACACAATTCCACTACCGACCTGGCGGTCAGCCTCTCCACGTCGTCTTGACGGAGAATCCTAAGGCCCTTTACTACACAATTCCACTACCGACCTGGCGGTCAGCCTGTCCACGTCGTCTTGACGGAGACAGCGGCTGAGGCACGGGCTGTGACATCATGCTCTGTGTTTATCAGTTCCAGGCCGGACTCAGGGGCCTCACCATTTCTTTTTTCTCTCTCTCCTTTTCTTGTTTCTTTTTTATTCACTTCATGTTGTTATGCAATTTTACGTTGACGTCATAATTAACGTTGACGTCACAGTTACCCTTCCCAGCCTTTTTCCGTCCTTAGTCTTCTTTTGTCCGTCTCTCTCTATACACAAAACGGCAGCGCCAGCAGCAGTCTCGATTCCCTTTCATCCACACACGTATTGTTGTACATCTACACACTCTGTTCCCTCTCTCACAGTCGTCCTGTGGTTGGCTAGTGTTATGTCTATCTATCTGTCTATCTGTCTATCTGTCTATCTATATCTATCTATCTATCTATCAATCTTATGAGTGTGTATGGTGTGTGTATGTGGTGTGGTGGTGTGGTGTGGTGTGGTGTGGATGGTGTGGTGTGTGTGTGTGGTGGTGGTGGGTGGTGGTGGTGGTGGTGTGGTGTGTGTGTGTGTGTGTGTGTGTGTGTGTGTGTGTGTGTGTGTGTGTGTGTGTGTGTGTGTGTGATCGCACGCGCGAGTGTGTGTGCGCGAACGCGTGCGCGCGTATATACTGACTCTAATTACTCTAATTTTGAGAGAGCTCACACCTGGAAAATCCGATAGTAACCTAAGCTGGGTCCTGAAGACGTCGTTTACTTAACGACAGACCGATGCCCGCCGAAGTCTTGACGTCATGCGTGCACAGTAATTCCCCTTTGTAAATACTGTTAACATTTTCTGGATTTATGGATGAGACAGAAGGAAACGAAACTGTTTCCAAAGCAAGCAGAAGCGATCCAAATGAATAATGCTCATGCTTATCAGATTTTCACACACCCAAAACCACGCCCATTCATTCACACACACACACACACACACACACACACACACACACACACACACACACACACACACATGCGCGCGCACACACACACGCACGCACACACACACACACACACACACACACACACACACACACACACACACACCACACACCACCACACACCACACACACACCACCACCACCACCACACACACACACACCCTCCACCACCACACACACACCACACACACACACACACACACACACACACACACACACACACACACACACACACACACACACACACAAGCGCAGAAGTTTTATGACTATAAGGCTCGGTCACAGCACACAGAGATGGTAAACAGCAGATTCTGCACGCTTCTTCACACGTTCTGGAAACGTCCGGTAAACTGGAGCTGAGACTGGAGTCTTCCTTCTGATTTGTTTGTTCCGAGTTCGTGCCAAAGTCCCCGCTCCTGGCAGATTCATGGGGAATGTCTTTGGAGGAACGCAGCAGACGTCTGCTTCCAGCAAAGTATGCTCAATCACTGTGGGTCCGCCGCTGCTAAACCCATTGTTCTCAATGGTCTCGGCAGTAAGGGGCGGAGCAGGTGTTCTTATGCGGGTGATGAATGAGAACAGCAGGCGCCATAGAATTCAACACACCTGTGCGGGGTATCCTGTTGTGAGGGACCTGAAGGCGACCGAACATTAATATCATTACCCTGCAGGGTGTTGGCACCGTGACTACGAGAGGATGAGCCTAAAGTTTGTGTCGACGACTGGGTGGAACTAGCGCTATTGAGAGACAGAGAGAGAGAGAGAGAGAGAGAGAGAGAGAGGGGAGGAGAGAGAGAGAGAGAGAGAGAGAGAGAGAGAGAGGGAGAGAGAGAGAGAGAGAGAGAGAGAGAGAGAGAGAGAGAGAGAGAGAGAGAGAGAGAGAGAGAGAGGCGCCGTCGGTCTATTTGCGCGATCCTGTGAGGTCTGGCAAAGTCATTGAAGTTTGTCCCTCAAAGCAAGCGCGCGCGCACTCTCTCTCTCTCTCTCTCTCTCTCTCTCTCTCTCTCACACACACACACACACACACACACACACACACGCACGCATGCACGCGTGCACGCATTCACACACACACACACACACACACACACACACACACACACACACACACACACACACACACACCATTGTTGTTGGATGTCATTCTTTGTGGGTGAGTTCTGGCAGTAATCCCATGATAAACAGGTTGGAGACATGGAAACAGGAGAGAGGGAATGAGAGGGAGAGGGAAGAGAGGGAGTAGAAGGGTATTAAGGGGTGAGGGGCAAGGGGGGAAATGTGTTTGCAATGAACTGACTCTCTCTCTCTCTCTCTCTCTCTCTCTCTCTCTCTCTCTCTCTCTCTCTCTCTCTCTCTCTCTCTCTCTCTCTCTCTCTCTCTCTCTCATATGCACTTGCCAAATAAAAGGGTCAACTCATTTTGTTTTCAGATGATCTATTTTTGTTTCGGTTTAAAAACAAATAGATCAACCAATCAATCAGTCAACTAACCAATCAATAAATCAGTCTATCAGTATGTCATCAATCAATCAATCAATCAATCATCATCATCAATCAATCAATCAATCAATCAATCAATCATCAATCAATCAATCAATAGACAAACCAATCAATCAATCGATCAATCAATCAATCAATCAATCAATAGACAAACAAAATGAAACACAAGCCGGAATAGCTCAGTGGTAGAGCGCCGGACTCGTAATCTTGGTATCCTGGGGTTGCGGGTTCGAATCTTCGCCGGGTCCTTTTTCGGTACAGGGGGATTTTTCCCTCGGAGTTAACATTGGTTCTGACTCCATTTCCCATACAGTCCTTCGAATGAGACTATAAACCGAAATTCCGTGTGTGAACGCGAGTGTAACATCTTGCACGCCCGCAAAATCCCATCAACAACTTTCGGAAGAGAAGACCAGTTTGGCCGTTGGTGTGGATGACACGTTACACATAGCATGCACCCTGCGTGAGAATTTGAAAGAATGAAGGGAGCAAGGAAATTGAGAGGTGAACGATATTGAACGATATTGACTGGATGACACAGGAAACAACTGAATGAAGCGCCAGCTGGCAGCTCTTCAGTCGGCACTACCCAGGTAGGCAGCCCTTTGTGTAAACGAGTGCGGATTGTAAAGCGCTTGGAGCTCGGTCTCTCATCGAGGATGGGCGCTATGTAAACATTCATAACATAATAACGATAATAGCAGACACGAAGATGAAACAACAAACAAAATGTGCTGCATCATTCCGTTGACATCACACATTAACTGGCATATTGATGGAATCATTCACACATTCGTTCGTTCATTGAAAACTTCATCTATTCATTCGTTGTTTCTTTCTTACTTTCATTCCATCACTAGGATCTTTCTGACTCCCCCCCCCCCCCCCCCCCCCCCCATGTCCTCCTTTCTCTTTGATTTTGTCCGTGTCAGTTTGTTTTGCATTTTAAAACCTTTCTGCCTGTCATCTCATTTTCTCGTAATGATCTTTATACCCCCCCCTACCCCCCCCCCCCCCCCCCCCCCCCCCCCCCCCCCCCCCCCCTCCCCCAATTTCCATGTTACCTTGAATTAAAAACAAACAGTTACTACTTCGTAAGCAACAAAACAAGCGTTTCCACTCGGTGTTAATTCCCGAAAAGACGAAGGCAGCCGTTAATTCTGCCGACTCGAATGACATACGGTTCTTGATAATGATGACGGTGATGATGATGATGATGATGATGATGATGATGATGATGATGATGATAATGATAATGATAATGATAATTCCAGCTATTTGTCCCACCTGAGAAAAAACAATCTATCTTAGCGAACAAAATTACTCCCCACCTCTCTCTCTCTCTCTCTCTCTCTCTCTCTCTCTCTCTCTCTCTCTCTCTCTCTCTCTCTCTCTCTCTCTCTCTCTCTTACCCCACAAGTCTTCAAAGGAACCGATGATGTCCCTGGTAGCAGAGCTCAGCTCGCAGGTGCTCCGGCAAACACCTGCAGGAAGTCTGGGGGTCTGCAGCTATCGTTTGTCTCTCTCTTTCTCTCCTCCCCTACCTCTTTCCCTTCCCTCGTCCAACCTCTTTCCAGATACACATTCCGTGTCCCGGGAGTAACATGCCAGACTCGCTTGATGAAGGAAGCATTACAGCTCGTCCCCCTTCCGGCATGATTCCTCCCGTTGTGTTAGCATTCTATCAAGGATCAAAGTTAACTTCATTCCAAAACACCTAGCTGATGTGTGTGTGTGTGTGTGTGTGTGTGTGTGTGTGTGTGTGTGTGATGAAAACGAGAGGCAGACACGTTTATTTTCCAAACTGAATCCCGCCTTAATGTTTGAGAAGAAAGAACTTATCCCAAATCTCGTGGGATTTTGAAAAAGGGGTCTGATGTTGAATAACTTCTCATATGAATAACTTCCCTTGGTACTGGTTTTTTTTGTTGTTGTTTGTTTGTTTGTTTGTTTGTTACGGTGGTGTTCATGGCGCGCTATGCCAGCCCTTCCCTGTCTCTAACTGAAGGTGGAGCTCCCATGCTGACCTCTACTACGCATGGACTTGGTTCTTGTAAACAGTCTAGAATCTTTAGGCTTATATCAGAATAACGTGTTCAAGAGGAAAAACTAAGATTTAAAAAAAAAGGGAAGGGGTGGGCCGGGGCGAAATAGTGAGTTGAAGTGGTCGTGTTTATACAACTGCAGCCGGCGCACACCTGACTGTGAACATGATTTTCATAACTCTCGTGCTTTCTTCACGGGAGCATTTTTGAGTACGAAATAGGGAGCAGCAGTCTTTGTGGTCCATCACGCAGCATAATTCATCTGAAGTCATCACATGGGATATGCTGTGAGGAACGTAAAAAAAAAAAGGATTTCATCAAATTCTTTTAAAATGAAAGGTGCATGGAAATCGCAGACCTCCACTAACGTCAGACTGATCCTGAATCTGCTTATTCATTCATATCTGCACCTAGATTTAACGGGACCGTCCTTTGAATCATATTTTATCTTTTCACCAAGTTCAGCTAAAAATCGTTTTCAGTATTACGTACATAATCTTATTGACAGACGGCGGGTGTGGGTGAAAACTTGACTCCTTCATTGAGCAAGGAACTCTTATGGGGATGTAACTTTTACCAACATCACTTGATCCGTCAAAGGTATGTCAATAGATTAAAAAAAAAAGTGGATCAAGAAGTCTTTATTGACGCAAGTTAAACTTTTCAGCCCTTGCAGTTAAATCCCTATTCCATGCCTTTCGTGTGACTGCGGGTTCTATCCTCGTTGATGGCTGGTGACCTACAAGAGATTTTAGAAAGTTCATAAACATCATATTACATATTACGATGTTATATATTTCAGAAGCAAGGTAAACGTCAGTCGGGATTCATGACACAAAGTAGCCTTTTCCTACATCTGCTACCTTTAGGTGCTAAATGTCATTAAGATTCTGGTTTCTCTTGGTGATTTTATTACAATGGACAGATTGAAATCTAGCTAAAGTCACTGTAAAAGTAACAATAGGATCATTAAATGTGACTTATTTAGATACTTTCTTTTCACTACTAAAATGCTGAATTGTAAGCAAGGACAGTACCGATTACTGTCCTTAAGGAACAATCAAAGGGACACAATTCCAAATCAACGCCGCTTGACTGTTGCACGTTGTGACTTCAATTGTTTCATGATGGGAACTAAAGTTATTGTCCTTGTTACTTACCACCACCACCCACCACCACCACCATCATCATCATCATCATCATCATCATCATCATCCTAGCAAAGAACAGCAGTAGTAGGAATACTTTAAGCACTCTTAGATCGCTGAGCTCAGGCGCTCACAAATGAACAAAAACACTGGACGGCTATGCCGAACAAAATGTATTGCAAATCGCCCTCAGGACAGAGACTGTTACCAATCCACCGAACGACATACCCTAAGAACTTCACGACACTGATAACCAGTTCACAAACTGGTCACATCCATGAACAATGAGTGGGAAATTGAAACTGCAAAGACGATGGTCTGAAATCTGCAAGGGAGGTAATCAGTATTAAAACTGGCGTTGAGCGAGAGTGACCCCGCCGTTTTCATGGGACAGATGCCTCTGGTAGTCACAGCAATTTGCCCTGTCAGTTAGCTTAACGGTTCATTCACGGGGAGAAAATGTGTGACCATGGGTGTGAAACGGCGCACCTGAGGCACCTGTCATGCAGACATTCGATGTAATGAAGTCATTCTGGCGCGCGCTTCTAATCAAACATCTGATGGTGTGATGCCTCGTACTCCACAGTCTCACACTATCAACGGCGGCAAAGTATGGCTATCAGACAGCAAACCCGTCGCCGCGAGAGAGAGAGAGAGAGAGAGAGAGAGAGAGAGAGAGAGAGAGAGAGAGAGAGAGAGAAAGAGAGAGAAAGAGAGAGAAGAGACTGGTCAATGACTTCAATATGCGCAAAGGAACTCTAACCAGCAAACGACGAAGATACTTTTTTTTTTCTGCCTTTAAATGTATGTATTGTTGAAATAAAGGGGTTTCTGAGTTTCTTATTCATATGGACAAAAATGCGAAGTGAACAGCTTCATAAAAATCATTCAAATTCGTGATACTATTTCTCTGATCTACACAGAGTGAAGACTGACCATCAAGTTTTAAGATCAGATATGTTGTAGACATGATTAGAACTTCGGCCATTGTAACAGATAATCACAACTTACTTGTCACATATTGAAATGTCATATTGTTAACTTGGTATTGTGTGTGCATGTGTGTGTGTGTGTGTGTGTGTGTGTGTGTGTGTGTGTGTGTGTGTGTGTGTGTGTGTGTGTGTGCGTGCGTGCGTGTGTGTGTGTGTGTGTGTGTGTGTGTGTGCGTGCGCGCGCGCGCGCGCGCGCGCGTGCGTGCGTGCGTGTGTGTGTATGTGTGTGTGTGTGTGTGTGTGTGTGTGTGTGTGTGTGTGTGTGTGTACGCGCGCGCGCGCGCGCGCGTGTGTGTGTGTGTGTCTAATGGGGAAGGTGGGGTGGCGGTGGTGGTGGTGTGTGCAGGCTTGAGCGCGCCGTGTTTGAAACAATTCCAATCTTATTGAAATGCGAACAGATGTTAAAAATGTTTTTCAACAAAACAAAACACCCCATTCACCTTCACCCCCCCCCCCCCCCCTCCTGCCCCCTTTCTACGTCCATCGACGCATTAGCTCGCACCTAAAAAAAAAAAAAAAAAAAAGGAAAAAACGCAGATTGACAATCATCAACGACCATACATTTCACGCAGCTCAGTCGACATACCATCAGTCAAACTCCCATAATGCAGTGCGAGCTGGTGTACCGGAAAAACAGACTTCGCACATGTGAACACCACAAGGGGTAGGGGTAAAAAGGAGAGAGAGAGAGAGAGAGAGAGAGAGAGAGAGAGAGATGAAATCCCATTCGAAAGGATGCGAACGGAAGAACACACACACACGGAGGCAGAAAAAAAAAAAATCCCCTACACACGGGCTATTTTGAAAAGCGCATAAGCGACCAGCCCTCATTGTTAAGATAACCCAAAATGCAAAGTCGTTACTCACAAGCTGTTTGAATTTGTCTCTTTCTAAATGCCTCATCAAGAAAAATGTGAACTCTTTGATATCTTCGTTGTGAGCACATGATTACTGACAGTTCGAAGTGATATATTTGAAAGTTATCCTGATTCTGCATTTGATACTAACCGCTAGCTGTTATTCTGATACTTCATCTGACACAAACCGCTATCTGCTATGCTGATACTTCATCTAATACAAAGCGCTATCTAAGATCTTCAAAGGCAGGGCAAATGCACACAAAGTGGGTATTCTGTGTCAATAGCCTATCTACACATCCAATGTGATTTTTCCAATGCATGGAACAGTTTTCACATCTGAAACCATGAGTTTCTGGGTTTCATACATCAAATCGAAATCTTGTCAGTGCATATCTTTAAAAAAAAAATTTTTTTAGATCCAACATAAGGTTCGGTCGCCAGATTGTTTACATGTACTGTAGTCTAAAAATCTATTGCGAGTATTTGTATTAAAAATGCACACTCAGTAATCCTTTGCTCAAAGACTTTCAGAGGCCGGAAGGGCACCTGGGGCAGCGTCAACCTCCGTTAAGGTCATACGGTTCATGGACATGTCTCTTGACCCGGATCTGCACCAAAGCGAAAGGAAGAAAATGAATAGCGTGGTCGTCGTAACAAAGGGAGGGGGGAGGAGGGAGGGGGGGGTGACGGGGGGTGTGTGTGTAAAAAAACATCAGATAGTTAACTGTGAAGTGAGGCGACTGCAGGTGGGAATCTGAACAAATCTTAAAAGATATTCATAATGTTCCCGTCGAACAACGTAACTAAGTGTTAAGCGGACTGTGATCCGGAACTGCACCAAAGTGTCTTGTGATTCGTTTGTCCACATTCTTCGGCGGAGCCATTATACATACTTAAAACAAATTGTTCGGTAGCTGGGTTCTTAATTTTTAAGAACCTAACCACCGAATGTTTTTTTCCCCCTGTTTACAATAACCACGCTATTTTTTGTTTTCCTTTTTTTTTTTCTTTCTCTTCTTTTATATCATTAAACAAAATCTGTGAGCAAGTCATTTCACAAGGTTTTATCCGCCAGATAATAGAGACTGAAATAGTTATTCCCATTTAAAGTATTAAAAGGACATGGATAGTACTGATTACCAACATTTGCATTCAACAGAAGATTTCAATATTCTATCACGAGAACATTAGTTCACCGATGTGTCAACAGATCCTCACCAAGACTTGGTGGCTGCTCCGTTCTCCTCGGGTCTCATTCTATCTTTCCATTACGTGTGGTGTCAAAGAATAGCTATAGTTTTTAATATGTTATTGTTTCTAACAAATGGACAAAACAAAACAACACAACAAAGTCAACAGACGCGGTGAACACACAACTTTGGCGGAGAAACCCCAAAATGTTAGCAAGTGATACCATACTGATGCATCATGAATTCAAAATACGAAGTTTGCATTCTCTGCGTTGGACATGTTTTACAGCCTTTCATTCGCTTTGAAATGAAAACCGTGCACTTCCATTCAATAAGCCAATGTCAAATAACAATACTGGCATTGAAGGTTGAGAGAGAGAGAGAGAGAGAGAGAGAGAGAGAGAGAGAGAGAGAGATGTTGGTAGGCTAGGAGATCGGGAGGGGTGGGGTAGGGCTGAGATGCGGGTGGTTCACCTAGAGAAATGGGAGCAATCCCCCCCCCCCCCCCACCCCATTCACGCACTCATGTTTCTGTGGGTTAACACACAGACAGGGGGAGAGAACTAGTGATGTTCACGATTCATCGACTTCCACAGCCTGCTGAACACTTAGTCACTGTGAACTCCGTGCATTGCAGACACACTGCGCTGTTGAAGCCGCGGCGTATGTACCAGTAGAAGAGAGAGAGAGAGAGAGAGAGAGAGAGAGAGAGAGAGAGAGAGAGGGGGGTGTTTTTTTTTTGCAGAATTTTTTTAAAATTTACATTTGCTCTGAACCAATTTTGAACCTTACATAAGTATGTCCTCAGAGAGAGAGAGAGAGAGAGAGAGAGAGAGAGAGAGAGAGAGTCATGCAGATAAGCTGAGAACCTATTTTACTCTGTTGGTACCAACGATTTGATGAAAATTTGAAGTATGCCTCATGCTAAATGAAACAAAAACACGTCAAAATTCCATCACCCACCCCCCACCCCACCTCCCTACAGAGTAAACACAAAATAAAGAATGATGATTTGATGATGACGACGGTGATGACGAGGACGATGATGATAGTAATAATAATAATAATAATAATAGTAATAATGATGATGATGATGATGATAACAACAACAATGATGACACATGCACGCACGCCGTAAGAACACATATATGCACGCATGCCGTAAGTACGCACGCACACACGCACACAACTAGAGAATGGATACACCGTTGTGAGCGTTAATGCATTGGTTGGCCTCAGTCTCTGCCTCATTTGTTCTTACAAAGAAACGTTACACCAGCAGAAAAAAGGAGGGAAGGGGGGAGGTGAGGTAGGGAGGGAGGGAAAAAAACAATAAAACAGAAACAACACAGAGAGAGACAGACAGAGAGAGAGAGAGAGAGAGAGAGAGAGAGAGAGAGAGAGAGAGAGAGAGAGAGAGAGAGAGAGAGATCTTTCATTATCCTCGACATACTCTCCAAAAAATATAGAAAACTCGTGGGCGGGGCTCGCTTGCAAAGTCGCTCCAGGAATTCGCAACCAACGTTATTAAAGCCACGTCTCTTAATTACGCAGCCAGGTAAAACCATTTCTGTTCATCACAGACGGAGGCGGTGTCCGTAAAAACACCCCCATTGTTTTCAGTTCAGAGACGCAAACCCAAACACACGGCAAACATTGAACGTCCAGCGACTAGGTGGAAACAACTGGAGCAGGAAGGAACTGCCAGAGTTAATTCCCTTGAAGAGCGTGATGGATTTGGCTGCATGCCACCTTGGTTCTGATTGAAAATGCATGGCTGATTCTGACTGAAAAGCGTCTTCTTCTTCTTCTTCTTCTTCTTCTTCTTCGGAACAAAAGGGTTTCTATTTGAACTCAGTAGTGTACTAGAGGAGAACACTTCATGTTGTAGTATGCATGCATGAGCTGTGCAATAATAAAACTCAAGCTAAAATGGTGAGAAAAGGCGATTGAACAAGACTCAAGTTTGTGGATTGCTTAGGGACTTACTGCCAGTAGTGAACCAAATTCAAACAACCATACAAAACAGCGCAACGTAGCGCTTACTCGATGCCCGATACTAAACTGACAAACGAATTTTCCACAAACTTGTCTTCTTCAGACACTATTGCGATACAGCGTCGAAACCGGGTCATTGGGGAGGGAGAGGGGAGCAGGGGGAATGGTGGATGAGGGGGGGGGGGGGGGGGGGGGGACAAGAAGGCATTGCCCCCCCCTCCCCATCACCGTGAAAATATTAGGGAGGTCTGACTACCCTCCCCTAACACCCCTCTTCCTCTCCCCCACAACCCCCCCCCCCCCATCCTCCCTCAATATTTTCAGAAAAAAATATGGGTGGCATGGGTCATGGTTGCCCGGTCCCCCTCCCCCCCCCCCCCCCAATTTGGAAGATAAAAGAACGCCCCTCTAAAAAGAGGAAAATAGTGTCTCGCTTTTACAAGAATTGTGACTCTCTTAATGCACCCCCACCCCACCTCCCCCCCCCCCGGTTTTTGTTTGTTTGTTTGTTTTTTGTTTGTTAAGAATTTGGAACATGTGTATCCCCCTTCTCCCTTCGCTCGCATTTATGAAAATTTAGAAAGTCAATACTCTCCCCCCCCCCCCCCCCCCCCCCCCCCCCCCCCCCCCACACACACATACATTCACTCTCGCTCTCTTCTGAAATTTGAAGATTGCAGTGATCTCCTCCCCCCCCCCCCCCCCCCCCCCCCCCCCCAGCCCCTCTCTTCTCCAAGGGCAAAATATCTTCCGACATCACTGTTACAAACAAGAGACATTCAAAAAACTGCACAAGGCAAGGAGAGCGCCGCCAGCATGCTGAAAGCGACACCGGCTGCCGGCTGAGGGTGGAGGTGTTGTTTTGTGCGTTTGGTTATGTCCCTTGTTTGTGACTTTTCATAAAATCGTATTTGTAAAGAAATCACTTGTGTTTCGTATTGCGTGCATTAAATGGGCGTTACAGTACATTCTGTTTTGTGAGTATGTTTTGTATTTTGGCTTACTGCGCCCTTTTTATGTGATGGGAAAAAAAAAAAAAAACCTACGGTGATTTTACCTAACGAGTCATCATGTAAAACAACAAGAGCACTAATGAAATCTACAAGTTTTTTTTCAGGAACTTCAAAAACGTTTGTGACTGGTCAAACTTTGTCTTGATGGTGACACAGAGTAACATTTCTTTAAAAAGAAAAGCAAACAAACGAACGACACAACAACGACAACTAAAAGAACTTTGTACATTACGAAAATTCTAAAAGAAATATTTATAACTGTCTCCATATTTATCAATTTTGTGTATATACTTCATCATCACACACACACACACACACACACACACACACACACACACACACACACACACACACACACACACACACACACACACACACACACACACACGCACACACACACACACACACACACACACGAGCGCGCGCGCGCGCGCGCGCGCAGAGACACACACATGCAGAGAGAGAGAGAGACAGAGAGAGAGAGAGACAGACAGAGACAGAGACAGGATGAGACAGGATGAGAGAGAGAGAGAGACAGAGAGACAGAGAGAGAGAGAGAGAGAGAGAGAGAGAGAGAGAGAGAGAGAGAGAGAGAGAGAGAACAGCTGCCTGGCCAAAACAATGGACCGTCAGTGCCAAGCCAAAACAAAGACCAGACGGACGAGAGACAGACAGGAGTGTTGATGGCAGTGCTGTGGGAATGCCAAAGAGGCCATCATCACGGAGCTGGCCTTTGTTTCCACATTCTTTTTTTAACTCACGAATTCCGGCCAGGGTCACTGAGGGTGTCTTGTGCATCAGCTCCGTCGCAGAAGCACGGAGTTCGTGCCGGGTCAGACGATCATGGCGGAATTCGAATTCTGCTAAAGAGGTCGTGAAGCTGCAAGCGCCCAACATATCATGAAGTCAGGTGATGTTATTACCGTGTACGAGAGGTCCCTGTTGCGGTACAAAATGTCACCCGAACACAATTTGTACCAGCTGATCACACATTCATGCCTGCTGCGGAATAAACTATCGCCATTTGTGATCGTATGATATTTGGACTCGTGATTAGTACAATGTGTTGTAGGTGTACGAAGTGGCGTAGAGAAGATGAACTTGCTTAAATGATGATTAATCACGCGCGCGCGCGCGTGAACACACACACACACACACACACACACACACACACACACACACA
>JADBJO010002808.1:212500-227500 GCA_016801955.1 Conus betulinus | reverse complement strand
CACACACACAACGCCCGTCCGCCCGCGCGCGCAAGCGCACGCACGCACGCACGCGCGCACACACACACACACACACGAGAGTGCACGCACGCACGCACACACACACACGTACGCACGCACGCACACACACACACACACACACTCTGAGCAACAGAGTCTTCAAAACATAGCAGCAGATTTTTTTTCAGTTTATTTCAATTCATGGTAATGTCCTCAATGGAAATGTTCTTTTGCTGAAGGCTTTATACATACAGGGGTATAAAAAAAAAAAACGGCAGCCGTAAATTGCATATCATGATATACGAAACGCAAAATGTATAAAAGTGATCATGAACACCTCTTTACACCTACCCTCTTCCCGACCCTCATCCCGTCCTCTCTGTCCTTCACACACACCACACACACACACGCACACACACACACGCACGCACGCACGCACACACACACACACACACACACACACACACACACACACACACACACACACACACACACACACACACACACACACACACACACACAATTGACTGCGGTGGTGCGTGAACTCCAAACATTCTTGCCGCCACGCATCAGACCTGCGCGTGAACCTGAACCTTCATGTTTGTAATCAAAGACGATGAAGATGTTTCTACAAGTTACCCACATTTTCAGCAACACACACACTCCAGTTTTCTCTCACATGTTGTGGTCCAAGTACCCAATAATGCAACACTCTTTCGGACATGCCTTACATGTTGTGTGGTGCAAGTGCCTCATGCTACAACACTCCGTAGGACATCTGTCCCACATGTTGTGGTACGTGTGTCTCATTATACAACAGTCCTTAGGACATCTGTCCCCACATTTGTGATCAAAGTGTCTCATGCTACAACACTCCTTAGGACATCTGTCCCACATGTTGTAGTCCGAGTGCTTCGTGCTACAACACTCCTTGGGACATCTGTCCCACACGTTGTGGTCAAAGTGTCTCATGCTACAACAGCTCTTAGGACATCTGTCCCACACGTTGTGGCACAAGTGTCCAATGCTGCAGCACTCTTTCGGGCACTTGTGGCTGGTTAAAAACTGTGGACCGGCTCAGCATCAAAACAACTTTACTACCTCAAACTGATAAGCAAAACCTGAAGCAAAGAAGCATGAAGTCTGAGATATAAACATTCAAATAGAACAACACACACACACAAGACACAAGAAGTCCAAAGAAGTTGACTGAAACAAATGTCAGTCATTTGCTTAATGTTTTTCCATTGGTTTTCTTCAAAAGCTATAAAATCGTACAAAAAACATTTTTATGTAACAAAAAAGAGGGTGGGGGAGGGGATGAATTAAAAGGTGCTCTAAGGAAACAGCATTGTAGAGTATAAAGTTAGTGCTCATTCCAGTGGTTTTATACACACTCTCGAACCAGCCAAGGATATCCTCGAATCCTCACAAAGAGTGTGAACACATCCGGAATAATATAAGTCTGTTCACGATATAAGAAGAGTCACTGTACACAATACCGCCACAGTGGGATGCAGTTTTGAACTACAGCATGCTGTGCAACTTGTGCTTGCTTGCATTAAGTGTTATCCCCTTGTGTGAGAGTTCCCGAGTTCATCATATTGGTTTGTTAATGAACGTTGTATCCGCAGTAAATTTGTGGCACGCATTTCTCACTGCCTGGTGTAACAGCCTGTTACAGCGTTAAAGTCCAACAGCCCTGGGGCAGTGAACTGTCAGATTCATCGTGTTCAGGATACAGCGCTATGGAATGCAGAGACCAGACCCTCCTCCTCCCTCCGCCTTAATCTGCCCCGAACTGAATCAGGTACGCATTTTCCGCTCTCCGGACGGAGACGGTTTCCAAGCTGTGTGAATCCCTCCCCGCGTGTGATTGGGACTTCTGACTGTCAGCTCTTACCGTACGTTCTAACCACTAACTGCAGGCTCCTCAAGCACTGTTTATCGACTGCACACGGGTGTGTCAGACAGACCTAGAAAATATTTGTGTTTACTGGCATGTCACTGGTAATTTCAGGAAGCAAGGAATAGTGTGGAATTTGCTGAAAAAAAAAACCGCTTTGGCATGGTAGAAAACACAGAAAACATTGGATTAACTAGAAACCACTTCGTCATGTTTGTAGTACCCAGAAAAGATGGTATACACGAGAAAGCCCTCGATCATATGGGGGAACGTTAGGTGCCTAACATTGCACGCACAGCTGATCCGCTGGAGGGCAAGTGACACTGACAACAGTACAAAATGAGAGCACAGCCCGAAAAGGGGACACAAACGCTGCGCGCTCAAGCCAGTCCCCGCACAAAATGAAAACCGTGTACCTATTCCTAGAACATCTCTTTCCCCGCTTGTGAAGGGTTTTCGTCCTTTGTGTCTCTCAAGGGACTTGACAGTGTATTTCTCTCACTCACAGACCTTGACCGCACAAACAGCCTTGTAAAGCGGTGTGAGGCTCCATCCAACCGAGTCTGAATTATTTGACCGACAGGCAGACAAAATTATGACAGAAAATCCCTACCTCCGCCATGTCTCCCCACTCACCCGCCTACCCCCGATACCCCCCCCCCCCCCCCACACACACACACACACACGCACACGCACACACCAATAACCTCTCCCGCCTTGCTCCATGTGTGCGAAGAGTAAAAGTACAGTGGCCAGGAGATGGAGTAGGAAGGCGTGTCCTGCCCAATGCAGACAAGGGTTGCAAGGGTTGCCAGTGTACGTGTGTGCTTAATCCTGTGGAATACGCCCATGGCTCTCGGACACCAGTCTTCTGTCCAGTAGTTCCATCTGTGAAGGACTCGTCCGCTTTTTTCATTTCAGTTCTCCTGTATTTAATTCATGACATCATTGTACTCTGAAATCAAAAAATAAAGTTTCCTGTGACTTCAGTCTAATTCTGCAAGGAGAGGCGGGGAAATGAGGGTGGGAACGGGGGTGGGGGGGGGTATGCGTTCACACTACAATCAAAAGACCTCCGAAGATTAATAGAAAAAAAAAAAAAAAAAAAAAAAAAAAAAAAAACGAGTTGAGTGGGATGATATCTCACTTTCATCTTTAGACCCTTCCCATGACCCTTCGCCACCCTCTTCTTCTTCTTCCCCCTCCCCCCCCCCCCCCCCCCTCCCCTCTCCGCCAAACCCCTTTTCTGCATCTTCTTCACATCGCAGCACACGGAGGCTCACGACACACACTTCAGGACTGAGCCAACGAACCCAGACCGCCAGAATCATGGACTGAAATCCACAGCCCTCAGCTCCGCTTGTGCCACCTTCAGTTTTTCTGTTGTCAGTGGAAGCGTTGTGTCTGTGTCAGAAGCGTTTGTTGTGTCAGTGTTGTGTCAGCGTCAGCGCGTTGTGTCTGTTGTCAGTGGAAGCGTTGTGTCTCTGTTAGACACGATCGCGGACATCTCTGGTGTAGTAGAGGGACTCCTGTCACAGGGAGACGTGTCGTACTTCAGGGCTCGCAAAAAAATGACCGGTACTGTTCCGCGCCCCACTCGGCCCGAAAAAAAACAACTCGGAAATCATAGTCAGTGATTATTGGCACAGCAGCCGCGCGCCAGTCAGACGAAGTGCTGTTCGGTACTATCTGCCATACCGTCTCTTCCGTGCCATTGTGCTGCAGCAGGACATCCAGTGACCCATTAACCACGCTGTCGAAAGCGTAGACCTCGAATCGTAGGCAGTAAGCATTCATGGACGTGGAGCAGGCGACGTCACTCCTCCGAAGAGTGGCATTTAGGCGGCCAGAATCGACGTCAGCTGTGGTGTGGTTGACCTCGGCGTACCAGTTGACCTCTGTCCAGTTGCAAAGGGTGTCAGCGAAAGAAACAGTCGCCAGGGCCTGCGGTGCTGCAGGCAAGGCTGTGCTGGAACAAAATGGAGCTCTTCAGACAGACGGTGAAGACCATGAGCATGAGTGAAGAGGAGAGGACGACCACTCTGAGCCATGACTTAGCACTGGACGCGTGTTCTGAATACCTGAGATGGAAAAGCAAAGAAATATAAAGTATGTAGAATTTGCTAAATGACATAACTGTGGATGATGCTAAAATCAAAGGAAAACATAACTGTGGATGATGCTAAAATCCAAGGAAAACATAACTGTGGATGATGCTAAAATCCAAAGAAAACATAACTGTGGGTCAAAAAACCAGGAAAACATAATTGCGAAAGATGCTTAAATCCAAGGAAAACATAACTGTGGATGATGCTTAAATCCAAGGAAAACATAAACTGTGGATGATGCTTAAATCCAAGGAAAAGGTGTAACAAGATATCCACTGAGGTTAAAAGGTTTGGTAAAGGATGTAAAATGGAAGAAAAATTTCCACCAAATTCAAATGACTTAATTTGAAAAAAATTACGCTCTTAAATACCAGGAAAAGACAGAGAAATGTCGATTGATTAAAATGATCTGCTATGGAATGAGGCTCTTAATTTTCAGAAAAAAGGGGAAAAAATATCTGGTGAGTTTAAATGGTCTGCGAAACGATGTATGCTGTTAGAATCCGATGAAAAGGGAAAATGAAATACGCGAGTCTTGACCGATTTCCTAAACAATTTACCTTCTAATATTAAAGAGAAAAGGGAGAGAAATATGCAACGCATCGAATGGTCTGCTAAAGGATGGGTATGCCGTAATCTTTCGTTTCAACGGAAGGAAGACTACAAACGTAGGCGAATCATAGCCCGGCAGATATATTTAACATAGTAGAAGATCATGCAGGTTCTTCAAAACAAATGATTGTGGGTCGATCTCACAGTGCTGTGTGAAAGCGAAATGGAGGAAGCTTATTGACTGAGAAATATGCCAGCCTGGCTAGCGTACTGAGGCTTCCTGGCCAAAGAACTCGCCACAGAACTTGGGGTACAGAGGGCTATAGGCTCATCAGCATAATGATGATATCATCAAACAGCTCTCAATGTCTGACAAGTAGAGGGCAAGGGCCCTAAGGGCAATGGTAGAGGCAGCAGAAAGGAGCTCCAGGTAGGTCTGGTGAAGAAGGAACAGACGTGAACTTTGAAAGGCTGAGCATTCACCACCGTGGTGCAGATCTCCCTCAGTCACAACTGGTGCAAAAACATCCGTCAGAAAGGCAACGCCTTGAAACGCCCAACATCCAGGAGAAACAGGCTTCAATCTTGGCAGAGAGACAAAACTACGACAACAACGACAACACCAACAACGACGATGACAACAACAACAACAACGACAACAATAACAACAACAATGACGACAACAACAACAATGACGACAACAACAACAACAACAACGCCAACAACAACAACAAAAAATCGAACAGCGGGATGAAACTTAAGAGTCATGATCTGAAGCGAAACAGCCGCCATAGAGGCTTCAGGGCCCAAACACTTGTCTTAGCGGGGTGTTCTTTCTCTGACGAATTACTATCAAGCTCTTCCTAGAGTTTTTCTCTTTTTTTTTTTTCCACTTGATAAATAAAAGAGTCATCTATAAATATGCAAACCAAGGACGAAATTCAAAACACACATACTTCATAATACAGTCCTTTAAGAAATCTCTACTTCATCTTCGATACAAACAAAAGAAACGCTGTCTTTACAGGGTGAACAGTCAAAAGGGAACCGTTTTGGAATGATGCCAGCCATTACCTGTCCCCAGGCACCAACGGCAGTAATGACTTGGCTGGCCAGCAGTACCCGTGCCATTCAAACTCTATCTAAATCGAAGAAACTGGAAAAAAAAAAATATTCAATGAGTTTGAATATTTTTTTCTTAAGGATGTAAACTCTTTAAGTCCTGGGAAAAAGGGAGAAAATTCAATGAGTTTGACTGATTTGTAAAGGATATAAGTTACTAAATTCGAAGGGAAAAGTATAAAAAAAAAATATCAAAGAAACTGGAATGGTTTGCTAATGGATCCAAGGCCTGAAATCCACAGAAAAGGGAGAGAAATATATAGTGAGTTTAAAATGAATTCTTGAAGGACGGTAATTTTTGATTTCGGAGGAAAACGATTGAATCGTAATTTTCCATTAAAAATTATCGTTAAAAATGAAACCTTTTATTCCGCAGCACGACAGGAATATCCAGACCGATTCTCGGATATCGGTAAAAAAACAGTTAATGACTTGCATTTTGAAAAAAGAACATAAGAGTTGAAGACAAAATTTGCAGTTGAAATTGCATATTTAAACAAAGTGAAAACGATAGTACAAGCTAAACGAAGCATACACGGTGAAAATCAATGTTGAAAAAACTGAGCCATGACATGAACCCAACGAACGCTTGAAAGTTACCAGACTCGATCTTTTTATCCGTGCTTCTTGCATTCATTCGCCGCTCAGGATTTCAAATGTCATTGAAAAAAAAAAAAATAATATATAATGGTGTTACTAACCAACAATAGTTTTTAAAAAGTGCTCAACCGAGTTGGGGAGCGGCATCTGTTAAAAACTTTAATTAAAATGTAATTGTAATTGTTAAAAACCCGTTATTGTTTTAACAATTACATTTTAATCAAAGTTTTAACATATATATATATATATATATATATATATATATATATATATATAAAGGGGGGAAAAGGCTTTGCTGTGCATGAAGATACGTGGCCCCGGGCGAAAGATACGAAAAAAAAAGACCAAGTCAAGAGTCCTCCAGTCCTCCATTAGAAAATAATGCAGAATGCATAGCCAAGAAATATCATTAACAAAAAATTAGAGTGCGGCAAAACTAAATGTTCGTATTGAAAAACAAACAACGAAAAACTGAAACATAATCTTTTTTCTCAATGAATGTAACACTTGTTTGAAATGATTTCCCTTTTTCTTGTATTACTTGTGCCACACACACACACACACACACACACACACACACACACACACACACACACACAGAGAGAGAGAGAGAGAGGGAGTTGAGAGAGAGAGAGAGAGAGAGAGATTTTATTACGAGAGCGCGCTCGTATGCGTGTGAGTGTAAGCGTACAAGTGTGTGTGTGAATGCACACGAGTGTAAGCGTACAAGTTTGTAGCACTTACATGAACCCGCACACAGCTTTGTGCATAAACTCTCTCTCTCTCTCTCTCTCTCTCTCTCTCTCTCACACTCACACACACACACACACACACACACACACACACACACACACACACACACACAACACACATACGCGCGCGCGCGTGCCACGCACACATACAATCTAGTGCACGAGCGACCATACTCGCGCTAGAAAAGACAGCACAATACACATTCAGCTCAGCACAAACACTACAAGCTAATGCAACAGAAAGCAACACAATACAGCACACCACTTCGTATTCTGCGCACCTGCCCATGACGAGACAGGGGTAATGTGTACGACCTGCAGGATAATTTGAACTTCCATCTGTCGTTCGTGAGCCAAACACTCTTCACAATAAGGTCAATCAAGCGTGTTGAGACAAAGGCAGTGGCTACTTCGTCATAGATACAGGCTGATAATCTATTTAGTGAAAGAACCTCGACAACTCATTTGCGAGCTTCTTTCCGTCAATTGATTATCTTCCCCTATTCCCTTCGCTGACCTTGTTTCTTTCAATAGATTATAGATTACCTTCTCTTACATGTAAGCCACTCAGCCACTGGGGGGGGGGGGGGGGGGGGGGGGGGGGGGGGGGGGTGACACATACAAATCTTTTACCTAAAGCCAATGCCGAAATGGAATGTACTCACTGAGACGAAATCCTGCCAACACTTGTCACAGAAGTCACACACGAACTGATCTGCGCAGCTGACTGCAGTCTGAATGATAATCTCGTCAGGTCGGTCGTCCATCAAACGGATTTTTAAAAAATAATTCCACCCCACCCCCCCCCCTCCCTCCAAACAAACCTCCACTCCACTGCAACACGATCCCTCCCCTTTTCCCCGCTCAGGTTCTCTGCCGACAGCCTGTATTTGTGTGTTGTTCAGCTCAGCGGCAACGTTCGCGTTGTGTGCGCTAGCAACCACTACCCCTTCAAGCTCAGGTTGAACAAGTCTTTCTGGAGATACCAGCCGCCGTGGCAAAGTGGTTAGCGTCGCGGACTCACGGCTGGGAGGCCGTGGGTTCGATTCCCATCAGAGCCATGTGGGATTTTTCTTTCCGACCGGCTCCTACCCAGAGTTGAGTTTGCTGCGGGCTCAGTTGGGAAGACTGGGACCACACAGTCGAGTTTCATCCCCTAAATGGATGCGTCTCTAAGAGTCTTGCTCGAATTTCCTGCCAACACTGCAGGTGTCTGTATCTCTCGGGCCTGGTAGACGCCGGGGAATACTATGAGAGTGGACGTGGGATGCAGCCCTGTCATACAGTCTCAGTTCTGAATGGAAATCCGTGGGGTCATCTCATTCTCATCGAGTAGCATCGTAAAAAAAGACTTTGTGGAGGTGCCATGAGCTCTTCCAGAAGATATCATACCCATGCCCTGTGAGGTCTGTGTGAGCAAATTTGTCTTTTTTTTTGTCAGTCTCTCTGACAGGTTTAAACCTTTTACTGTCTTCTGTTTTTCTGCTCTTGTTTCCCAACTCATCGATTTTTGTTTCAGTCTTTACACTTTCCCCCTTTAGATCTAGTTGCAAAGTGAGACAACTGCAGGCGGAATCTATACACATTTTTAAAAATGTTTATAAGGCGCCGCCGAAAAACGTAGAAAAACGATTCACAAGACAAAACACGACGCGTTTCGACCTGTTAGGTTTTATTCAGGTAGTCACTTATCTATTCAACGCCCAAGATCTTGCGCCGAATAGCGCCGATAGGATGAAGATAGGTGCTTGCTCGTTCATTTTCGTTGTCATGAGTGTTGTGTATCTTGCCTGAAAAAGACCCAAGAGGTCGAAACGTGTCGTGTTTTGTCTTGTTATTCGTTTTTCTACGTTTTTCGGCGAAGCCTTATAAACACTTTTGTAACTTTCCCTCTTGTTACAATTTGTTTATAACGACACAGGTTTTTTCCCGTGCGACATGGTAGTGAGATACATTTGTTGTGTTACTCCATGTTGTATCAGAATGGTGTTTTACTGAGGAAGAAAATGATCTAGCAATGATGAATCGGCGGAAAGGATGGAGCTCTCTGAACGGCCTCATTGTAGTTGCCGTGACGATGTCAGTACTTCAGCCAGTAGTGCGTACTGTGTATGTGTGTGTGCGTGTGTGTGTGTGTGTGTGTGTGTGTGTGTGTGTGTGTGTGTGTGTGTGTGTGTGTGTGTGTGTGTGTGTGCATGCGTGCATGTGTGTGTATGTGTGTGTGTGTTTGCGGGAAGTGGGATGTGAGTGCCCTGAACAGGCCGGGGGAAGAGTGGCGGTTGTCAACTATGCATATGATAAAAGTAAACGAACACACACACACACACACACACACACACACACACACACACACACACACACACTCGCACACACACACACACACACACACACACACACACACACACACACACACACACACACACACACACACACACACACACACACACACACACACACACACACACACACACACACACACACACACACAGAGAGAGAGAGAGAGAGAGAGACAGAGAGAGAGAGAGAGAGAGAGAGAGAGAGAGAGAGAGAGAGAGAGAGAGAGAGAGAGAGAGAGAGAGAGAGAGAAACAGACAGAGATTTTTCACCCCATTTTCAAGAACAGAGGTGGCCATTTGGCCGTGAGGACAAAGTCCAGGAAAATCACACCATTTTCACCCACATTTTCAGAACCAGCTGGGCTGACAAGCAAGCCGTATCAGCGACAGGAACAACAGCGTTTACCTGTTGAGGCGGCCCACAGACACCCACAGTCCATCAGCTACAGGCACAGCCCACGCTGCATTAGGGACAGGGGCAACAGCGTTCACCTGTTGAGGCAGCCCACAGACACCCACAGTCCATCAGCTACAGGCACGGCCCACGCTGCATTAGGGACAGGGGACAACAGGGTTCACCTGTTGGAGGCGGCCCACAGACACCCACAGTACATCAGCTACAGGCACAACCCACGTGCAGCATGCTGAGGCCTCGGGCAGAATGGTGCTATTGGCGGGGAGAAGACAGGCCTGTGAAGGGCCTTCAGGCCTCGGGCAGACTGGCGCGCTATTGGTGGTGGAGAAGACAGGCCAGCGAGGGGCCTTCAGGCCTCGGGCAGACTGGCGCTATTGGCGTGGAGAAGAACAGGCCAGCGAGGGGCCTTCAGGCCTCGGGCAGACTGGCGCTATTGGCGTGGAGAAGACAGGCCAGCGAGGGGCCTTCAGGCCTCGGGCAGACTGGCGCTATTGGCGTGGAGGGAGAAGACAGGCCAGTGAAGGGCCTTCAGGCCTCGGGCAGACTGGTGCTGTTGGCGTGGAGAAGACAGGCCAGTGAAGGGCCTTCAGGCCTCGGGCAGACTGGTGCTGTTGGCGTGGAGAAGACAGGCCAGTGAAGGGCCTTCAGGCCTCGGGCAGACTGGTGCTGTTGGCGTGGAGAAGACAGGCCAGTGAGGGGCCTTCAGGCCTCGGGCAGACTGGTGCTATTGGCGTGGAGAAGACAGGCCAGCGAGGGGCCTTCAGGCCTCGGGCAGACTGGTGCTATTGGCGTGGAGAAGACAGGCCAGCGAGAGGGGCCTTCAGGCCTCGGGCAGACTGGTGCTATTGGCGTGGAGAAGACAGGCCAGTGAAGGGCCTTCAGGCCTCGGGCAGACTGGTGCTATTGGCGTGGAGAAGACAGGCCAGTGAAGGGCCTTCAGGCCTCGGCAGACTGGTGCTATTGGCGTGGAGAAGACAGGCCAGCGAGGGGCTTCAGGCCTCGGGCAGACTGGTGCTGTTGGCGTGGAGAAGAACAGGCCAGCGAGGGGCCTTCAGGCCTCGGGCAGCAGACTGGTGTTGTTGGCGTGGTGGAGAAGACAGGCCAGCGAGGGGCCTTCAGGCCTCGGGCAGACTGGTGCTGTTGGCGTGGAGAAGACAGGCCAGCGAGGGGCCTTCAGGCCTCGGGCAGAGTGGTGCTGTTGGCGTGGAGAAGACAGGCCAGCGAGGGGCCTTCAGGCCTCGGGCAGACTGGTGCTATTGCGTGGAGAAGACAGGCCAGCGAGGGGCCTTCAGGCCTCGGGCAGACTGGTGCTATTGGCGTGGAGAAGACAGGCCAGCGAGGGGCCTTCAGGCCTCGGGCAGACTGGTGCTGTTGGCGTGGAGAAGACAGGCCAGCGAGGGGCCTTCAGGCCTCGGGCAGACTGGTGCTGTTGGCGTGGAGAAGACAGGCCAGCGAGGGGCCTTCAGGCCTCGGCAGACTGGTGCTGTTGGCGTGGAGAAGACAGGCCAGTGAAGGGCCTTCAGGCCTCGGGCAGACTGGTGCTGTTGGCGTGGAGAAGACAGGCCAGTGAAGGGCCTTCAGGCCTCGGGCAGACTGGTGCTATTGGCGTGGAGAAGACAGGCCAGCGAGGGGCCTTCAGGCCTCGGGCAGACTGGTGCTGTTGGCGTGGAGAAGACAGGCCAGCGAGGGGCCTTCAGGGATGGTGCTGCAGCAGGCAGTGCATTTCGTAACAGCAAGGGGCGGAAAAAACACTCAACATGAGTAGTTGGAAAGAGAAGAAGAAGAGCGAAGAGCAGGACGAGGAGGAAGAGGACGAGGAGGAGGAGAAAGCAAAGCAATAAAACTAAAAAGAAGAAGAAGAAGAAAAAGAAAAAGAAAATGATGATGATGCTGATGATGATGATGATGATGATGATGATGATGATAATGAGGAGGAGGAGGAGGAGAAGGAGGAGGAGAAAAGCAAATAAAACGAAGAAAAAGAAGACAAAGACGAAGAAGAAGAAGAATGGTAAAAAGAAGGAAGAAGAAGGGAGGAGAGGGGAAATAAAAGAAGATGAACAATAAGAAGACGAAGGCAAATCATTGCACATCCAATGAATAGATTTGACAAACTGAAACCGAAACTGTGTTTTGACAAACTGAAACCGAAACTGTGTGACCTGAAACCGAAACTGTGTTTTGACAAACTGAAACAACAGACTGAAACCGAAACTATGTTTTGACAAACTGAAATGACAAACTGAAACAGAAACTGTGTTTTTGACAAACTGAAACCGAAACCGAACTGAGTGTTTACGTGTCGCCAAACACAAGCTTTCAAGCTGAACAACAAGGCTCTCACGCACTACGGATGTGACACGACATATCGGAAAACCCGAAAGCGCGCGCGGATTGCATTTCTGACATGGGCTGTTACCATCACGCCATCTTCGCACCGATGATTTATGGCAGTTTCTTTTTAACCCCCCCCCCCCCCCCCCCCCCCCCCTTTTTCGTGTGTGTGTGTGTGTGTGTGTGTGTGTGTGTGTGTGTGTGTGTGTGTTAGTTTGGGCGTGACAGGAAAACAGACGATCGGACAATATGATACATTATGACTGTATCCACCTCCCTTTTTTCCCTCTTCATAACTCTTCCTCTTTCATTTTGCGTGCCTCCCGTTGGACGCAAGGCTAACACACACTTGCAAACCAGGAAAAACAAGCAACGAACATTGGACTCTTCCCAGTCTGTGTGCGCTCGCTCGTGCGCGCGCGCGCGCGAAACGCGCGCGACCAAACGCGCGCGGCCGCTGTGTGTGTAACGTGTGTGTGTGTGTGACAACTGAACAACCCAGATGAGAAACCGGAAAAAAATGCAACTGAACCGATGACAACTGACATGGGAGAGAGAACGCCGAAAAGCAACAAGGCTCTCACGATCGGATGTGCATTTCGCGGAGGGCGTGATTTTACCATCACGCCATCTTCGCACCCGATGATTTAGAGCAGGTTCTTTTTACGAGAGAGAGAGAGAGAGGGAGGGGGAGCAATTTCGTGTGTTGTTGTGTGTGGTGTGTGTGTGTGTGTGTGTGTGTGTTGTTAGTTTGAGAGGAAACAGACGATGGACATATGATACATTATGACTGAGAGGAGTTTTCCCTCTTCATAACTCTTCCTCTTTCATTTGCGTGCCTCCCGTTTGGACGAGAGAACACACACTTGCAAAAGGAAAAAGGCAACGATCGTGCGGCGCGCGCGCGCGCGCGCGCGCGCGCGCGTGTGTGTGTGTTGTATGTGTGGGCGTGGTGTGTGGAGATGAGAGGAGAGGAGAGAAGAGAGAGAGAGAGAGAGAGAGAGAGAGAGAGAATACGCATGAAAAAAAAAAGAGTGTTTGTGTTTGTTCTTTTTTTTTTCCCTTTGTCCTTCAAATCTGCCACCACTTGCCCGGCTACAGTCCAGGCGAAAGCAGAGGACACCTGTTTGCTCTGGATTCCTACCTACACAGCAGCAGAGAGCGTTTCCGCCATATTGGTCCTCGGCACTTGCTTTTCCTGCCATGGGCTGTGGCCATGGGTACTGTCACTCACATCATCAAGGCACGACACTCGCCTTGGGGGGCCGGTTCAACTGCTCGCCAACAACAGCCAAAGCTTGTTGGTTGGACTTCAGAAGTTCTGATGTGACACAATGCGCCCTTTCTACCGGAACACTCACGTCATGTGAAATCTGATAGCTACAACATGGGTTTTTTTTTTTTTAATTAATCTTTTTTACCGCCTATATTCTTTAGACATACACCTTAGATAGCAGTGTCCCTCCCCCCCCCCCCCCCCCCCCCCCCCCCCCCCCCCCCCGCGCGCGCGCGTGTATGTGTGTGTGTGTTCTCAATTCGCTTCGTAGTTTGAGAAATGGATACCAGGAAGGAGGAGCTATAGACCCGTTCGTTGTTCGTGACAGTTGGATATGCTGCTAAAATGGTCATGGATACCAGCCGCTGTGGCGAAGTGGTTAGCGTCGCGGAATCCCGGCTGGGAGGTCGTGGCCGGGTTCGATTCCCATGAGAGTCGTGTGGGATTTTTCTGCTCCGACCGGCTCCTACCCGGAGTTGAGTTTGAGTTTGCCACAGGCTCAGTTGGGAAGACTGGGGACCACGCAGTCGAGTTTCATCCACTTAATGGATGCATATGCGCATCTCTGAGAGTGTTGCTCAAAATTTTCTGGCCAACACTGCAGGTGTCTATATCTCTCGGGCCTGGTTGACGCCGAGATATATTATATTATGACAGTGAGCGTAGAGTACAGCCCTGTCATGCAGTCTCAGGCCCGAATGGAAATATGTAGCATCATCTTAATCATTTTCATTCTCATTGATTAGCATAAAAAAAGTCTCAAACTCTGTGGCCCTTCATGCCCTGCTCTCGCAATGACCTCAGTTTTGATGTCCTCTCCACGTCTGTGGCCTTGGTTTGGCTCCCAAGTTCGTCTGCTACGATAGTTGTCTTAGCTCTTGGTTTGTATGCGTGCGTGTGTGCGTGGGTAGGCTAAGTCTGTCTTCGTGCCTGTGTGTGTCATTGTTACGTTGTGTCAGTGTGTGTGCATGTGCGTGTGAGTGTGACTTCATCATGTTTATGGCCTTTTAATAGTTTTATCAAATTTGTTTTATTTAAGCTGCTTTTTCAGTCTTTGTATGTTCTGTGTGTCAGCGTGTTTGTGGGCATGCGCAGAAGATTGGCGGTTATTCAAGACATTCGCAGAAGAAGGGAATCCCTCTTTTTATCTGACCTCACCCTTTACTTTCTAGATACTTCGTAGGTAGAAACCGAGACAAAAACCCAGAGGATATAGGTACAGAAGTAGAATGCGCTGAATCCACAGGTTTGTACCCAGGAGTTAATCTCGTTGTAGAAGTAAGTTTACCGACGAGAAGAAAAAAGAAACACCCGAAGGTGCTGGGGAGGACCCAGAGAAGCACTGTCTTCACCTGCCTTTAGAGCAGTCCTGTACCACCCTTGGAGGCCTGCGCTGTGTTGATGATGGGTACAGGCAGTAGAATGCTGAGCCCACAGGTTTGTACCCAGGAGTTAATCTCGTTGTAGAAGTAAGTTTACCGACGACATATAAGTACGGGCCCCAGGTTGTGGCTGTGGACGGGGGGTGTCGGAATGAGCGGCGTGGGTGCAATGCCATTGAGGTGGCACAGAAAGTGGGACAGAAAAAAAAGGTCACGG
>JADBJO010002808.1:187500-207500 GCA_016801955.1 Conus betulinus | reverse complement strand
GGACACATCTAGGACACAAACAAGACAAATGTATACATCTTGGAAACAAACAAGACAAATGTTAACTCATCTAGAATACAAACAAGACAAATGTTGACACATCTAGGTCACAAATGAAACAAAAAAAGTTGCTGACACATCTAGGATACAAACAAGACAAATGATGACACATTTGGGTAAAAAACGAGACAAATGTGGACACATGTAGGATACAAACAAGACAAATGTTGACACATCTACGGTACAAACGAAACAAATGTAGACACATCTCGGATACAAGTAAGACAAAATGTTGACACATCTCGGATACAAATATGACAAATGTTGACACATCTAGGATACAAAAAAAAAAAAAAAAAAAAAAAAAAAAAAAAAAAAACAAACAAATGTAGACGAAACGGATTTTGGACAGTTTGGACCAAGGACAGTAGAAGAGGGGACACGCACTTTCTGCTGCACGTGGAATACGTTCGGGACGGCTGTGGGCTGGCTTGCACGGGGAATATACCTCCATTCTCAAAACATCTTTCTCACCTCCTGCCAGTAACAGAAAAAAGAAACGCTCGTGCTTACTTTCAACAAACCTGAGGGGAAGCGGAGAGATGGAGATGGGGGGGGGGGGGGGGGGGGGGGGGGGGGGGGGGGGGGGGGGGGGGGGGTAATTTTCTTTGCACGTCTGAGGGAGATAAACTGTGAAATAATCTAAGAATTTCTTTGCACGTCACACAGAGGGAGATAACACGCAATTTTCCTTTTGTACAACATAAAGAAAGAAATTTTTTCACACACACACACATACACACGCACACGCGCGCACCCGCGCACACACACACACACAACACACACACGCGCGCGCGCGCGCGCACTCATGACGAATGGACTGATGCATTGATACAGAACATTTACAGAGTAATAGGTCATCAGCTGAAGACGCAGTCGTTCTAGAGTCAAAATCATTAGCCAGTAGAAATAGACTCTGCACTGACCAATCAAAACGCACCTTCAAATAGGTGCAGGATGATTCTTTGACGTCGGCTGTCCAGAGAAATGCTGCTGTCGCAAAACAACAACACGTTTGATGTCGATGTAACCAAACCGAATTCAGTCAATCCTGCGGATCAATCGCATCGACGACTTGGTCAGCCATCCAGAACAATGATTTGCTCACATCCCTACACATGTTTTTGTACAAGATACTATCCCCAATAATGTGATGTGATGTGTGTGTGTGTGTGTGTGTGTGTGTGTGTGTGTGTGTGTGTGTGTGTGAGAGAGAGAGAGAGAGAGAGAGAGAGAGAGAGAGAGAGAGAGAGAGAGAGAACAAGGGATATAACTGCGCACTGTCATGGACAATTGGCAAAGCATGAGTTATTCTCCATGGGTCACCATTTCATTCTTCTTCATGTGTAAACCATAGCGCCCCCAAAGTCCTGTTCCTTTGATTTTCATCTGTTTACTTGGAGCCACCTGGCTTGATGGTCATATGAAAGAAAATGACGAGAATCAACTTCCAGACACAATGAAAATTCTGAAAAACAATACAATTCCGCCAGTCTATAAATACTCGCCTCCTTAAGCAAGGACTCGGCGCATTAATTTTTTGGTGTGCAGCCTGTTCGCTGTGAGAGACTTTAATTCAGAGTGTCAGGAGGGCAGACTCCTGTGTTGAGGACAGAACTATGTGGCCAGCCTTGACAAAGAAGACCATCTATCTCGAGAACAGCTAGGAGGAGCGGGTCATTCTTCTTCTCGTTTGTCTCCCGTGAGATGAGCAGCCCGGTGTCCTCGATGAAGGCTGCCGTCCACCGCAGCTCCTCCAGGGTGCCGTACAACTGGGCTTCCACTGCTGTCGGTGTTGGCCAGTACCCTCCTTCTGGATGCTGCATGCGTCATACTGTCTTGAAGGATGTGGTCGGTTGTCATTGGTCCCTCACCACAAGGGCACTCTCCACTCTGTCCAATGCCAAAATTTGTGTGCATGTGGTGGAGCAGGCGATTGTGTCCAGTCCTCAGGCGGAAAAATCTTGACCTGTTCCCGTCGTCCCAGCAGGAGCGGGTCATATGTGCCAGGCAAGGCAGGAAGGCCTCAACGGCCACGACACCCCCTTCAGCATCCTCGCAGTGAACCCCACTGTCCTCAGCCGTCAATCTCCGGGATCGGGCCAGTCCAGCACGTACGTGCGGGTCTACCACCCAACACCGAAAAAGAACACTCCCTTGGTTGCTGGTCGACTGAGAGAAAAAAAAAAATGATGTGACTGTGAGTGGTGTCACCGTTCGTTATTTCTCAGACAGGTGAAGACTGATATGACAGGCATCACCTCAAGCGGGGCTCTGTCAGCATCGATTTGTCGTCGACTTCCGACTCTGTCAAAGACCCCCCCCCCCCCCTCTTCTCTCTCTCTCCACTCTCTCTCCTCCCCTCTCCCTCCCCCCCCCCCTCTCTCCCCCCCTCTCCTCCCCCCTCCCCCCCTCTCTCTCTCTTCTCTCTCCCGTCTCTCTCTCTCTCTCTCTCTCTCTCTCTCTTTCTTCTTCTTCTCTTCTAATACAAAGTTTAGATGGATTATTAATGTGTGTTGTGTGTGTGTGTGTGTGTGTTGTGTGTGTTGTGTGCGCGCGCGCGCGCGCGCGCGCGCGCGTGTGTGTGTAAGTGCATGCGTGCGTGCGTGCGTGCGTGTGGTGTGTGTGTGTGTGTGTGTGTGTGTGTGTGTGTATGTGTGTGTGTGTGCGCGCGCACATGCGTGCGTTCATGTTGTGTGTGTGTGTGTGTGTGTGTGTGTGTGTGTGTGTGTGTGTGTGTGTGTGTGTGTGTGTTTGTGTGTGTGATTTCTCGATTGTGGCTCGTAGCCTGTGTAGCAGAGAGCAAGGAGAGAGCACTGTGTTTATACTGAGTCAGCACAATCCATGGGTTGTTGGCCTTTGTTTTTCATCGATAAATTTCCTGTGACTCGATGACGTCAGCATAAGCTAAGTATCTCTCTTAGTTTCTCTCTTACACCTTGCAGTGCTACTTACTGGCAGCTATGCATTCGCTTCCTTCTCTTTTTTCCTTTCCTTTTTTTTTTTTTTTTTTTTTTTGTTGTAGTTGTTGTTGTAGTAATTGATCTTTCCCAAATTTAACCCCCCTCCCCCCACATTAATGCTTTAAGACAATTGAATTTTTTTCTGGTCATAATAATTGAATAGTCTCTCTCTCTCTCTCTCTCTCTCCTCTCTCTCTCTCTCTCTCTCTCTGTGTGAGTGTGTGCGCGCGTGCGCGCGTGTGCGCGCTCACATGCACAACATCGTCAAAGATGATTTTAGCTATAGACCATTATTAGTTTTATTCGTTCGTCTCGCGATAACCACATCGGTGCAGATCGTAAAAATAATAGTGCTGTAGGCCATGCTTAAAAAAAAACAAAAACACAAAAACAAAAAAAATAACAAACAAAACAAACACAAAAAAAACCCCAGAAGTGGCATGATGACAGAGCTGTAGATTAGGAAGATTTTCACAGATATGGTAGAAAGCTTGGCTCCAGATAGGCTGTCTACGGCTTCGTCAAAGAGCAGAATCATTGGAGAAAACGCATTTATGCAATGTAAATGCGTTTTCTTTTCGTTTTTTTTTTCTATTCAGAAAAATAAATAAATAAAGGATTTCAAAGTGCATCGCCTTGTCAGCTCAGGTCCACTAACCCATTTGTCAGAAGGTAGTCCAGGAGATATCTACTGTCTCCCATTTCACGTTTGTGACGGGTCTCCGACGCCCCCCCTCGTTATTGAAATATGATTATCATATGCAGGGATGCAGGGGGTTATAGACAGAAGTATTTACGCTTTCACAACCAAAATGCGCTCTCGCATAGGCACATGCACTCTGTCACAGGAAAGACAATATTTCACTATTACATTTGCACATTTATAAACTTAAGAACAAATAAAACGTCCATAACTTGCCAGCATTCCTTGGTTGACCGTCAGTTTCTTCTCTCATCACATGTGCGACCACGAGCTGAAGCTGCCACACTGTTGTGTCCTCCCGATTGGCCAAATCCCAGTTGGGGGACACTGGCAACGTAGCTTTAGTCGCACCCTCACACGAGTCTTCCGGACTCCACCGCACTCCGCCCTCTCCACGGAAAGGGCTCCTGTCAGCCTCTCCCACAGGTCTTCTCTGGCTGCAAACACCCCACCGTTGTCTGGCAGCTCCCTGTCTAGGCTCCAACAGGCTAACACGTCTTGCTGTCGACCGTCCCCACACGGGAGACAATTCTTCTCGTCGTCGGCTCCGAGGCTACAGCAACCTCCACTGTCTTACGTCCCCCACCTAGGAGACAACGAGGCGACAGCAACCTCTGCTTCTCGCTGTATTTTCTTGAGCCCTCAGCAAGACGGGCGAGTTCACTTTCCCTTAAGTGAGTCACCCCTTCCTGGTTTTCCAGGCACCTTATATCCATTCTCAAAAAAGAGAGAACCCGAGTTTAACTGGTTCAACCAATGGAATCACTGGGCTCACACATATCACACGATTTGTACCAATAAATCCCTGAGTTATTTTTGTTCCACCAATGGAATCACTAGTCACCTACACATACACACACACACACCACAGCTGTTAGCACCAACAAGGACTTGGGTACCAAGTGGTTAATGCATAACCTCCTATTCAACTCATGTTCCATTCCCCAAAGCTACCCATTATACTAACAGCCTGGACTTCTCTACCAGCCAGGACTGATGCTTCAAGTATTTACTACCTCTACAGACGACAAGGTGCAAACCACTCAATAGGCCGAAGCCTTCCATTCATTCCTCATTCCTCAGAACAAGAACGACTGAAGGGTCGCTGTACTCTGCCTGCAGGCTGACGGTCGCCTACCCGTGACGGTCACCTGACACGATTGCCTTCCTTTTAGCCCGCTGGAACAACCCAGTTAATAGCCAGTCTCATGGTGGACACTCTTCTCTATCCAGGACCAGGACCGGCAGGTCGGCAACTACTTGTCACTATCCCTCGGACATGTGAAACACTTCCCAGTAACTCCCCTCCTTCAGTAAACGACTCGGGGTATTCCCTCTCTGGTGATGCCTGAATTTTGCACACTTGAAGAACCAAGGAACTTGCTCTCAACAACAGCAAACTACCCTTAATTTGCCTAAATGCTCGAGAACATTCGGCCGACTCATGACACACGTTAAAAAAAAAAAGAAATAAAAAAGGGGGAAAAAGACAAGAAAAAGAAAACTTAAGCTACTATAAGGAAAAAAAAAAAAGCAGTGATGGTTTTGACAGCAAGTAGATTTGATGTGGAAAGCGTTTTTTTATGAGCAGACAGAAATTCCAGTTAAAAGCAATACAGGAAACTGAATAACAACAACAACTGAAGTTGGGTCCTTGGACCCGAAAGACCCCTGGCAAGAGTTCAGGGGGCATTCAGGGTACAGCATCCTGCAGTCTGATTTTCGTCTGTTCAGGAGCAGTTATGTCCCTTGCTATCTTCATGGAGTGTCATGCGCGTGCCTGTACCCATCGTCAACACAGCGCAGGCCTCCAAGGGTGGCACAGGACTGCTCTAAAGGCAGGTGAGACAGTGCTTCTCTGGGTCCTCCCCAGCACCTCCGGGTGTTTCTTTTTTCTTTTCTATCTACCATCTGACTGAGAAACACAAACAGCATGTTAAAATTTGACTACAAATGGTGCGTAGCTTCTCAGGATTCTCTCAGATACAGAAAGAAAAATGGCATTTCTGGTTAAGGAGAAAAGGTTTTCTCACGGTTTTCTCACGGGTACAGAAAGAAAAATGCTTTCTTTCTAGTTTGGGTGAAAAATGTTCTTGCACCTCTTCCCTCTCGCTCGGTCCTCTCCACTTCTCACTCCCTTCCCTCTCTCTCTCCCTACCGCCCTCGTCCTCCCCCCTCCTCTTCTCCTCTCTCTCTTCCCCCGGCTCCTCCTCCTCTCCTCCTCTCCTCTCCTCTCTCTCTTCTCTCTCCTCTCTCCCATCCCTCTCTCTCTCCTTCATCCATCGTCCCCTCTCCCACCTCCTCCCTCCTTCTCCTCTTCCTCAACTCCTCCTCTCCTCCTCCTTACTCTCTCTCTCATCTCCGGGGTCTCTCCATCTCTCTCCTCTCTCTCTCTCCTCTCTCGTTCTCTCTCTCTCTCTCTCTCTGTCTCTTGGTCTCTTTCTCTTTCTCTCTTTCTCTCTGGATTTCCCTCATCCCCTTCTCTCTCTCTCCTCCACTCTCTCTCTCTCATCTCTCCTTCTTCCTCTCTCCTCCCTCTCTCTCTCGTGTGTTTGTTCCTCTTCTCTGTCTCTTCTTCTTTCTTTTCTTTGTTTTTGGATTTTTTCTCATCAGACAAAACTTTACTTTTGGGTAGCTAAAAAAAGAAAGGTTTCTGCAAAACGGAAAGGGGCTGCCCCCATGGAGAATACCTTCAGCACCGTGATGCAGGATACATCGGTGTCTGTGGCTCTGATGTAATACGTGTTGAAGTGGTGGCCGCAAGGTGTTGCCTTGTTCAACACTGTCCAAGTCTTTAATTTTATCATATTTAATTGGTTTTCTTTCTTTCTTTTTCTGCGTACGCAGGCTGATACTTCTGCGGACACTCCCTGTGTAGACAGGCAAGTATTAATCCCATCTACCCAAACAAGGAGTGGAGTTTTGCGTGTATGACCTTTTTTATATCCCGCCATTAAGGCAGCCATACTCCAACTTCGGGAAAGGTGCATTCTATGTGTAACCGTGTCATCCATACCAACAGCCGAACTGCCTTCTCTTCCGAAAGTTGGTGATTGCATTTTACGTGTGTGCAAGATGTTATGCGTGCGTTCACACACGGAACCTGGTTTATAGTCTCATTCGAAGGACTGTATGGGAATTGGAATCAGAACCAATGCTGACTCCGAGGGAAAAATCCCCCTGTACCGAAGCAGCCCGGCCGAGATACGAACCCGCACCCCCAGGATCATGAGTCCGGCGCTTTGCCAATTGGGCTATTCCGGCACCATTCAATTGGTCAGTTAAGTTTGTTTCAGATCAAGTGGCGACAGAACTGATATAAAATCTTCTTGGTCGGATGATGCTGATTGGGACCGGGAGTAAAATACTGTGAAGACTACTGTGCGAGAACTTTAACAAGGGACGTTATCTACTAGCGTTTTCCATAGGAGGCATACTATACGAGATTACCTCCCGTTGAAAGAGTTTTCAAAGTCGTGCAAACGATAAATGAATCAACTTTCGTGTTTATTTGGTATTTATATGGAGCATTAAGATGTTTGGAAATCGAATTCCTTTTGATCTGTGACTGTAAGAAAACAACGGAGGGAAATCATGCTTGAAAGCGAGTGAGAGGTAGAGTTATTGCACAGAGTGATGCTGAAGTATGCCGGATTTATGCAGATTGTGTTCACGACAAATGGCTTTTGGGGCACTGTCGCTTCTCAAAGAAAACAAGTCTTGTCCTTAAAAGAAAAGAAAAAAAAAAGGGGGGGGGGGGAGAGGGAAGAGAGAGAGAGAGAGAGAGAGAGAGAGAGAGAGAGAGAGAGAGAGAGAGAGAGAGAGAGAGAGAGAGAGAATAGAGAGAGAATAATAGTAAATAACTAGGCCTATTTGCACAACTGTACTAAATTCATAACAAGATCTCTGATCTATTGATATCTTTAGCCATGTCGATAGAGATTAGTTCAGCTCATAGTGAAGGTTGTGAAGTCTTCCAACACACAGCACTTGAGATTCTCTATGTCCACTTTGAGGCGTTGTTCTGGAGGAATTCAGTTCAGCCCCTTTCTTCCTCCTTGGACAATTGCCCCATCGGCTCCTTGGACAGTTGCCCCATCGGCTCCTTGGACAGTTGCCCCATCGGCTCCTTGGACAGTTGCCCCATCGGCTCCTTGGACAGTTGCCCCATCGGCTCCTTGGACATTGCCCCATCGGCTCCTTGGACAGTTGCCCCATCGGCTCCTTGGACAATTGCCCCATCGGCTCCTTGGACAGTTGCCCCATCGGCTCCTTGGACAGTTGCCCCATCGGCTCCTTGGACAGTTGCCCCATCGGCTCCTTGGACAGTTTGCCCATCGGCTCCTTGGACAGTTGCCCCATCGGCTCCTTGGACAGTTGCCCCCATCGGCTATATCACCTGTGGCGGGTGTCCACGCTACGCCTGAATATAGACACAGGGAGATTTGAATGATGGACACGCTGGAGAGAAACTCTTCAGTCTGTCTGCAGAGGCTGACTGTAGGTTTCCATCTGGAGACTTCCATTACAAGGTCTGCACGGATGGACAAAAGCCGCACTGGAACTGGTCCAGTAAGCACTCCGCTCCGTGGCTGGTCAAAGCTGGGTAAACGCTTCGATAAGTCCATACAACACTTGCTGACCATCTCTGTGTCTGTCTTCCATCAGTAAAGGTATCAGTGTGGCACTGCCCTCTGCAGTCACCAATAGTGAGTTGCTGCTCCACTTGGTCCGCTTGTTGGAGACTTCCGCTTCTTTCTCCTTGGTTGGCAGCAGAGCCGTGCACTCTTCATTGTTAAAGAACTTACAACTTGAACCGTTGGATTCTTTTCTGTGGATCATTTTTCAACCTGTTTTTCGCGACACTTTCTTACTTACGCATTCAGCACTTTTCGAACCGGGCGACATTTCACCTGTTCTGCACAGTGTTTGTGTAGTGTTCCTCTTCCTCTCTTACTGTGATAAAAGTTCTCTCGAGATTCACCCATATTATCGAGCTGATCAAACGTGAGACTTTGCCTGCTCCCAAAGACCTGCCTCAGCAACAACGTGAACTAAATACTTTTTTTGAAGGCTGTGAGTTCTTTAAGAATGCTCTGTTCGTGACGGCGTCTATTCGTTTGATATCCATCATGAAGTGGACACTGTTGATGCAAGAGGCTGGACATAACCGGTCTTGCCGGACAGTCCCAGCGCCGTAGCTGTATGGTTCTGGCGCTCATTAGCTCAGCTGTCTATTGCACAATTACAAGTTCAAATTCCTGCTCTTGCTATCTTTATAAGGCTTTGGGGTCACCGTAATAGATGTTCAGGCTATCGGGGACACACACACACACACACACACGAACGCACGCACGCACACACACATAATCACGCACGTACGCACGTATGCTCGTTCGCACGCAGCACGCGTGCGTGCGCGCGAACACACATACACACACACACACATTCTCTCTCTCTGTCTCTCTCTCTGTGTCACACACACACACACACACACACAGACACACGCGCGCGCGCACGCGCGCACGCACGCACGCACGCAAAACACACACACACACACATATATATACACACGCGTGCGTGCGCGCACACACACACACACACACACACACAAACACACACACACACACACACACGCACGCACGCACGCACGCACACACACACACACACACACACACACAGAGCTATCTGTTGTCGGTCATTAGCATCTGCCAGTCCTCAACTTGTCTTTCCGGGGTTTTATTCTCCTGTTCTCTTATAAATATTGTTGTATTAAACTAAGAATGACAAAGGACACCGTTTTCCTTGTCGCTAAAAATAGCATATGATCACTTCCTACCGTCGCCCTAACGTTCCACCCTCTTTTTGAACACCCCTATCTTTAAACCACACCTCCACACACACACACACACACACACACACACAAACACACACACACACACAACACACACACACACACTGACACGCTCGGATCCCCAGTGAAGAGATCATCACCCATAATAAACCCCTATACGGTGGCATGGAAGTGACCATGTGACAGGATTGCCAGGTAAGCTCCGTCAAGCTAGCAATCATGGGATTTCCACTCCATCCTCGCGCCCCCCAAGCCTCTGGGGATTTGTGTTTTTGAAAGGAGACGGCAGGTGGCGCGTCTGTTTTTCCCCCTGACCCTTCACACCGACTTTTTGATTAGCGTTCTTAGGAAGGTGGGGTTCTAGATTACGATCTGTTTTGTTTTTTTTCCAGTGTTTGTTGACATGCTGTTCATGGGTGATGAAGCTTTGATTTGAAGTGGTCGTGGAGCAGATCCAGTGGCTGAATACTCGCGTTACTGGGATGTGTAGCCTTGTGCGTGTGCATGGTCATGTTGTACGTCAGTCCGCCGCTTGGGTATATGCGTGCGTGTGCAAGAGTGTTTGAACGGGCGTGTATGTGTGCAAGTGTGTGCGTGCTTGCGTGCGCGCGCGCTTATGTGTGTGTGTGTGTGTGTGTGTGTGTGTGTGTGTGTGTGCGCGCGCGCGTGTATCTGGCGGTGTATCTTGGCGCGTGCGTGCGTCTGAGTGTGTGAGTGTGTGTATGCCTGTGCAAGTGTTACGTGTGTGTGCGCACAGTTTACTGATGTAGCCTATATAACGAAATAAATAGTAGATTGAGACAGTGTAGTTGGCCGAGGGTGATGAAGATCGTGATTTGAAGTGGAGTCGGGAGACAGATCCAGTGGACGAATAACTGAGACTGGGATTGTGTAGAGAGCAGACCTGGGGGGAGAGGGGGGGGGGGGGGGGGGAGGACAGGGGAGAGAGGAGAGGAGAGAACCGATTGGAGGTCAGAAGAGAAGAGGGGGATAGAGGAGAGAGAGAGGAGGAGAGAGTCAGAGAGGGGGCAGTGCGAGCGGGGGATTAGGTGAAGGTGAGGGAGAGGGAGAGGAGGGAGGGGGGTGAGGGGGAGACGTGATACCTGCCGATTTCAATTGACAATGGCGTGCGCTTTCTAGCCTGTGCTTGCGTCGGAAAAGGTAGGCGGAGGGTGTGGATATTTGCCTGAACAGTCGGACTGTGTGTACATATAAGAAAAGAGAGGGGGGGGGGGAGAGAGAGAGAGAGAGAGAGTGAGAGAGAGAGAGAGAGGAGAGAGGGAGAGGAGTGCGGAGACCTGGAGAAGAGAGACGGAGGAGGAGGAGGAGCGTGAGGAGAGGGAACAGAGGAGGAGGGAGGGAGAGATGGCGGGGGGAGACATGAGGAGGGAGAGAGGAGGGGGGAGACCTGAGAAGGGGGGGTGGGGGGCGAGAGACCTGAGGGGGGGGGACAGGAGAGAGAATTGACAATGGACTCTTTCGAGGAGGGAGGAGGAGAGATCGGGAGAGAGAAGGAGAGAGGGAGAGGAGAGGGGAGGAGAGGAGCGGAGAGAGAGGGGGGAAGGGAGAACCTGATACTTTCAATTGACAAATGGCTCATTTCTAGCCTTTATGTCAAAAAGGTATACATTTATATTTGCTGCGACAAAATATGTACATATAAGAGGAGAGAGAGAGAGAGAGATGAGAGAGATGAGAGAGAGACAGAGGGAGAGAGGGAGAGAGAGAGATGAATGAGAGAGAGAGAGAAGGTGTAATGAGTAGATCAGCATACAAATGTGTAACACCTATCACACTTCCGATCCGCTCACCCTGCCCACCACCCGTCTTCCAACACACACGCGCGCGCGCGCGCGCGCGCGCGTACACACACACACACACACACACACACACAGATGCCCATTCTGTGAACAGCTTTTATTCAGCTATTGCATGAACGTATGCCAGATTTAATGACTCCGCAACTAATGATATCACAAAACACAAAACAAAACGAAACAGAACAAATCTACACAAAAATGCTTTTTCTCCCCATGTCTTTTTCCGAATTGCCTCGAACGATCGAACGATGACGAAAAAGAACAGTATGCAGCACAAGGCTCATTTGCTTTTGTGTGGACACACACACACACACCACACACAACACACACACACACACACACACACACACACACACACAATGTATACATATGACAAAAAAAGATACTGAAAATATCACGGCTGGAAAAAAGTCCAAAATTATTGTGAACCGTGTGAACCGAATAACAATGTGAAAAAAAGAAAACAACTATAAACCCTCTTAATCAATGAAAAACAAAATTAAAGAATTACAACGTCGTGAAAGAAACAAAACTGGAACCCTCTTATGCAGTATCAGCTCTTTGAACTTATGTATGTACATGGTATGCTTTACGTCGTTCAGTCTTCGCCCAACAATTGGTTTTCTTTCAAAGGAAATCATTGTTTATTTCACGCGTGTATTTGGTTTGGACACCTTAGATCTTTGATTGTTATAGGCCACTTGATAATTACCCCAACGATTAGTTATTTGGTCAATGTTTGGACAGAGATCTTTGAATATTATAGGCACTTACAAATTACATAATTGTCTGGTGCTGAGCTAAAATCTCTCTCTCTCTCTCTCTCTCTCTCTCTCTCTCTCTCTCGTACTTTTTTTTTTCTCTTTTTCCAAGTCTTCATCACAAAATTATTTCTATGACTTTACTCACAGATTATATTCTGAAGTTTATTGAAGGGAGATCAAACTTTACCTGTCGGAAGTGGAAGAAACTGATACAGAGTAGATGCAGTTCTTTCATACGTTTCTCTCTTTAAATCATCAACTGAACCAGAACGGTGGGTTTATTGTCTTTGGTAAAATCTAGCTCTGGTGAAAGACAGACAACAGAATTTGATTTTATTTTCCGTTTCACTCTCAGCTTTCGTTCCGTTCGGATAAGGCACATTCCTATAATATATAACATTTTCCTGTGTAAGAAACTTTAACAGAATGTTTTAGTTCGCTACTTCATGCTTTAAACAACAAACAAACAAGAAAATAGCTTTTACAATGAGAGCAGCACTCACAACACAGTTTTGCAGAGCAGTTCTGAGTGAAAATCATCCAATAAAGGAGATGTGGCGTATGCTTACTAACAGGAAACTAGATGCAGGAGGGGGACGGGGGTGGTGGGGATGGTGGTCGATTTTTAGGCTCTGAACCATTGGGCAGGTCTCTTACATTGTAAAAAAAAAAAAAAAAAAAAAAAAAAAAAAAAAGCGACACAAAACAGAGATCTTTCCATCTTTTTTTCCCGGCCATAATAATTGTAATCACTCAATATCTAGCCGACGTATCACGGTGAACATATCCACCAAATTCTGAAGAACTGTACAAGTTGCCCACACAGCAACAGTTAAACCTGTACGACCACCATTAACCGACTGCGGGTCTGCGGAGCAATCATTTCAAAGGCTCTCCCTAACAGTCAGACGACGTTACTATTTTGGGCGAATGTATGCGGCGGAGGGAGGGGAGGGGGAGGAGTACGAGGAGACAGGTCGGGTGTGTGTGTGTGTGTGTGTGTGTGTGTGTGTGTGTGTGTGGGGGGGGGGGGGGGGGGGGGGGGGGGCGCTCGATATTAAAGATTTCCTTTTTGGACTTATGAGTCTTAAAGAAAATATTCATCTTGTTTGTACCGAAAATGAACTGGATTTTAAACGAAAAGATATCCAAATTAGAAACTAGATTGTATAAACTTTCGCTGTTTTTCATGTCTGTCTCTGTCATCTACAAGCATTAACATTATAATGTCAGGCTGCATGACTTATTCCACTCTGCAGTAAACTTCCTTGCCAATCGTAGGCACAGCCGGCGGAGGTCTCCTCTTGCATTTCGTTTGGTGACACGAGTTCGGAAGAAGAGCTCAGCAAGGAGCAACGAGCCACTCTGATCGCCGTCAATATCACAAAACTGTCGTGCAGAGCTAGATTTTCTGTCAAGTCGAAACGAAAACGGGTCAGCATGCTCCCGACACTGGAAGTGTCCTGGCAACTGACGGCAATACGGAGACTGGGTGGAGGTCAGAGACAAACGTGTCCCAATGTGCGATGTCGCTGCCAGCATCACACGCCCTAACCACCGTGCCATCATGCTACCAAGGGAAATTATCCATACGGTTTTCTTTGCGAGGCTCTTTCTTAAAACATCACGAGGTAAGGTCCCTTTGAAAAACGGCTTCTTCGTCAAATATTGCAATCGGATTCGTCTAAATAATCCACGTGCCAGCTTGCGTGTTTATTTGACATCTACATATACAACATGAAGGTGTGCTCTCATTAAATTCGCATTGCTCCGTGACGGGCTGAAAATACCACTGAGAGGAACCGTATTTCAAAGATGAGCGAGTAGTACTTCTTCCTGCTCTGGGCTCACTTGGAAAACGGAAAGTTCAGAACACAGCCGACTCCAGCGAAGTATTTACTTCTCGATCCCCTTCCAGACAGTTTCCCTTGAGGTTTCCTTACGGCGAAGATTAAAGTCAATTCCGTTAATATCGTTACAGGGGAAGAAGAAGAGACTGAGTCAGGGATATGGACGGGAGAAGGTTGAGAGGGGGAAATATGGGGCGAGGAGGGGAGTGGGGGGGGGGGGGGGGGGGGGGGGGGGGGGGAGTTCCTTGAATCGATTTCACGTTTGACAGTCGGTAGAATACAAGCTAACAAACAGCGGGACATGTCGAATAAAAATGCAGAATCTAGGATGAAAAAAAGATCGTCGATTGGATGACTAACTGCTGAATAATAAGACCTCGAAGAACTCAGGTCAGCAACAAGCGTATAAAACTGACGCTTTTGTTTCTGTCATAAAGATTAGATCTGCGATCAAAGAAAAAAAAATGAACACGGGCAACACGAGCTACGTGTGCAAAACTGGTCACCCTCCCACACGACATTTTGCACGTGCTTTCATAAGTTTTTCCAATTCGTCGTTCAGTGACGCGACGGCAACGTATTCTTATTACGTATGTTTGACAACCTTTCAGACTTCAGCTGTCGTGTTTTAAAGACAAAAAAATCTCGACTTGTATTTTTGTATAAAAAAAAGGCACCTGCTCAATATGTCCCCATCATCAAAATATACTGGGGTATGGTGATTTCACTGTCTTAACCGTTGGCTTTCTGCTGTATGTGGTGTCTCAAAACCCGATTCTGTCTTCATTTTCGGTCCTATTGCCTTTCAAACTGCAGTATAACGGACATTCTACCTACAACCTACAAACCGTGTCAACATCTGGCTGTATGAAGCTCTTTCTTATTCCATTGGAACAACTTCACAATACAAAATAAACGAAGCACGTATCATTACAATCAGTCTTGCAAAGCGTAACTATAGGAATCAATGAACATGTCTGTACACCATACCAGTACATTGTGTATCTTTTGTACAATTTTCGTTTTTATACAGACACACGGAAGCGACTGTGAACGTTTTCAATCCGCCATCATTCAAATTCATCACAAACATTAAATGGCTTCCTAGTCACAACCAGTTCATTGATCTGATATATAAATAGTTCAGAATTATACTTACTGCAGCACCAAAATAAGCATTTAATATACAAGACCCCTGTCTCCGCATATCATTAAACAGAATTCAATGTATACAAATATGGAATGGGAAACAAAGATGTTTCTATCAGAAAGTCATAAAGGAGCACAGAATTGTCACATCTATTTCATGAAGCTAAAAGTTAGTCGTTTGGTTTCACCTAAAAGAAAAAGACAACGCTGTCACTCGTACTGTGTGTGTGTGTGTGTGTGTGTGTGTGTGTGTGTGTGTGAGAGAGAGAGAGAGAGAGAGAGAGAGAGAGAGAGAGAGAGAGAGTGTTTCATTTGATCTGTATGTCTGTACAGCCTTAAAATTAAGTGTCTTGGCATTTTTGAGATTTACAGTTTAGGTCCCCTTCACCCCGAAGAAATGCATTTAAACCACCTTACTCGTGTTTAAGATGTAAGAGAAAACCTTAACCTTAGTCAAAAACTTGATGTGGTCACCACAAATCTGAATATGACAGGAGTTACAGTTGTACAATGAGTTTATATACGGAAAAGAACAAATTCTTACTTCATCCAACGTGGCAGCAGGAAAACAAACAAGCCTCACATCATTCCTTCCGTTCTCTCTCTCTCTCTCTTCTTTCTCTCTCTCTCTCTCCTGTGAACGTAATTAAATCAGCCTGTCTATCCTTCTACCTCATCTAGAACGTTCCTAAACCTGAAAAATGTACCAGCGTTACCTGACGCACGTGATACACGTAATCTACATTTTCACTCTCCAAAACTGTTATTCAACTGCGTCTTTCAAACACCCTATACCTATTTACAGAAGTCTCATTGTTATTCGCACGACTATTCTGTCAGTATATTTTCTTATTACGCACTTAAAAGCTGAACCACTGAATTCCGAACAGCTAGGGCAGGATTTTATACTGGTATTACTGGCAGCGTCTGACTAAACTCTGAAATGTAGGAGGACAAGCCAAGCAGTGCGTTGCATATCCGAAAAGATGACTGGCCGGCCGGAGGAAAAAAACCCTGACACAGCGTCTCGGTATGCGCTGGCCCCATGAAAGGATGGAAGTGGACAAGCTGCCATGCACTGGATACTTGAGACAATCTACCGTGCGTCTTACTACCGAGTTACGCACAAGCGGCGAGACCGCAGCTTGGAAGTTTGGCATGGAACAGTATAGTTACGTCAAATATAGCTAGCTATCTTCATGTCACACCAAACGTAACAGACAGCTATCTTCATGTTTTGCCACACTTCATCTGTTTCCCTGAACAGAAGAAGAGGGAAAAAAACAGTCCATTTCAAAATGCAGTTCCCATGATAAAAGAAAAAGGTGTTCCCACAGCCTAAGCGGTCGCCGGGGAGCTTAGTGTTAACACCTCTTCTCTCGGGCTCGGCGCGTTACTATGGGCCAGCCCGTCCCTTCCCCCACCCTGCCTTACATTCCCTGTCCCTGAAGAGGAACAAGTACCCGCCGACAGCTGCGCGGACTGACACGGTGCGTATCACCGAGATCATGAACCAGGTAAACCACGCTCGGCCGTGCTCTGAGCGTGCCTTCTGCGGAAAAGCTCATGGAATTATTAACACTGTTGTCTGATTTTGAGAGAGACTGACACATAACAGTTCACTAACACTTCAATACACAATCCTCAAGCAATAAAACGTGTTGTCTGTTTGCATGCATTTTTTTCCAAACGCTTCAGCAGTCTTTCAAAGTACAGCAGTTAAACATATACACATTGCGACTACCTTATGAGTCACAATGTATCCCACAATTCTGTGATCACATAACGGGGGCAAAGGCTCAAAAGTTGAAAATACACACAAACAGAAAAAAAAAAATTGACACAAGAATGCCATTCATAAACAAGTCTGCTGGTCGCAATGGAATTGGAAACGGCGAGCTCACGTCGTTCAAAATCTGTGGAACTAAGGCTGCCGGCACTTCCGTCATTGAAATAAACACATCTGGAATCGTTGATAACTGTAACTGTGTCCACCGGGAGTCTTGGCAGATGTACGAGTTGTCTGCGGTCCGTGCAAGCAGGTGGTGTAATCTTCACCTGAAAAAGTCGGACATCACTTTTTCTCTCTGTCGAACAGTGTGCATCCAAACATTTTGGTGTTCAGCTGGGATGAACAGGGTTCAATTCCCCAAACTACCTTCCGCTGAGCGAGATAGAGACAAAGAAAGAGCGAGAGGGGTGGGGGAGAGGGGGAGAGACAGAGAGAGAGAGAGACAGAGAGACAGAGAGAGGAGAGAGAGAGAGAGAGAGAGAGAGAGAGAGAGAGAGAGAGAGGAGTACGGCAGAATGGGGGTATTAGATTTTCATTTTTCTTCCTGAAATAAGCATAACATAATCATTTTCTTAGTCTTTCGCTTCCTTCAGGCAAACCAAGAACAACTCTGAAAGTCAATCGACTGATTTATGAACATTTTCTTTTTTTCTGCCTGATGGAGGTCACGGTAATATATCCAAGGGAACACTACTCTCGTGTCAAAAAAAAAAAACCTGCCGCCTGTACCGTTCCCCACCAGCCGCTTCTGCCCTTACTAGCAGGACGGCAGCCCTCATAATGATGAAGCCTGCGTGATGACCAGTTTGAGTTCATGGGCAGCGTGGGACACGTCCACCACCCTGTCCACCATCTCCTGAATGGCCGGCACGGAAGGGTACTGCAGGGCGGCGGTCTTGGTGGCCTGCACCGACACCTTGAGGCACTCACACACGTGGTTGGCACAGTGCATCACCTTCTCCCTCACCTCGCTGTTGATCAGGCCGCGGTGCAGGGCGTCGCCGATGTAGGCCAGCTTGTGGGCCGTGACGATGACGAACTTGCTGTTGGAGATAAAAACACGTTGGGCGGCTCGTTGTTCTCGATGCAAGCGAAGAAGGCGTCGATGGCGTTGGTGAGGAGCGTGGAATGCGTCTCCAGCTGCCCGGAATAGTAACACACAACACTTGCTTGTCGTTAGGGTCCAGCGTCGCGCCGCTCAAAGTAATGCTGCTGGAACTGGAAGGCTGGGGGTGACTGGGGATCTTGAAGCCGTTCACGTTGCTCACAGGCGTCCTCAGGTCATCGGGAGAGTCTGGCTGTGGGTTGAACGGACCGTCTGGAATGTCTTGATCTTCAAAGGGTGAGATCGTTTCGCTGGAATCCTCTTTTGTGGGCACCATGTCAATGTCTAGATGTTTCTCTCCTAGGTCGGCTGACACTCGTTCTTGGTGGTGAACCGGCTCTGGTTTCTCCTCAAAACAAGACTGGTCTTTCTCTGGGTTCTCGTCCTCTTTTTCAGGTACTGTCTCTTTTCTGGTAAGCTTGGTGGCTCCGTCTCCTCTTCTATATTTTTCAATACTGTTTGTTGCTGGGATGGTTGTTGCTGTTGTTGGTCTGTGCTCTTCCGCTGAGCGGGAGCCTCGCATTCTTCTAACTGCACGTAATCATACTCCTGTTGCAAGTCACTGTAATCTCTGTCACCATCGTCATCATCATCCGCCACAGTGTAGCGCCGCACACACCTTCCTCCATCACATTGACATAATCGTTCAAGCTGTCCTGTGAGCCGGATATCTCCAGCTCACGGAGTTTCTGCTCTAACGGCGTGGGTGGCAATGGCCGCCTTGACAAAGGAGGAGGAGGCAAAGGCCTCTGCTGCACTGTCCTGGCCCTTGGGATCACCACGCCCACCCCTCCAGTACCAGGCCTGGGAAGCAGGTCAGGTTTGGGGCTGATCGGGGGCTTGGCAGCAGCATGGGCTTTGTCGGAACCCCGCGCATGCGCCGTCATGTCAGAGGACCGTTTGAACAGCAGAGTACTGTTTCCTTGGATGAAGGAGGCCAGCTTTTTCACGTCAGGAATCAAATCTTTGGCTAGGGAGATCATCGTTCCCAGACAGTCAGCATTTTCTGTTTCCAATGGCTCTGCCAGTAACGCCACCACCTGCCACTTGATGTCCTCCAGAGAATGCAATGTCTCGGACAGGGCTTTGCGCTGCTGCTGAAGAGGAGTGACCTGTCTAATCAGCCGATTAACCAGCTTCCTATCAGACAAACGAGCTGAGTTGGCCAGAGTTCCTGAGCAAACTCCATGAAGTCCCCCATGGCTTTCTTCAGCTCCGTGCAGGCCACTTTTATGTCGTACACACTGGACTGCAGAGATTCTCTGGTACGCCACGAGGAGGAGACAAACGTCAGCAGTCTGGACGCAGAACGCGTGACTTCTTGCTGAAGCTTCACCAGCAGTTCAACTGCCGAGTCCAGATCCAGCAACAGCTCTTCATATATGCCTTCCGCTACAGCAGCATACTCCACCCCAGAACCCCGAGAGTCCATGCTGCAGGTGGACAGCCTCAAGCTCTCGTCTGAAGAGTCGGAGCGAGCCGATATGACCGAGTCCCTGGTCACCTGGGGAGGGATGTCGTACAAAGCGGTAGGGCCGTGATTGACAGCGGACGTGGAACCAAACCCTTGCACCGCAGATTTCAAGTTGACTTTGGGCGCATTGTTGCGCGGAGAGTCATAGAAATCATCCAGGGCATTTTCGACGCTACGGCTGCGTTTCATGTCCCATTTTGTGTCGCTCTCTCCTTTGGCACACTGTGGTATGTGAGAGGAGCTGTGCATGAACTGTGGGGGCTGGGGGGACGTCTGACTCTGACGCCCAGGCGCCGGGGTATCATAAAAGCTCCCTAACCCCGAATCCATCGACAGCTGCTTAAGTGCACGAGATTCTCTGGGTGGAAGATCGTACGGCTCATGAAGGGAAGCATCCAGACTGGAGCGAGCAGAGTCTGGCAGACTGGCTGCGTTGGAATGACGGTTAGGAGCCAGCTGCGAAGAA
>JADBJO010002808.1:175000-182500 GCA_016801955.1 Conus betulinus | reverse complement strand
TGTATGTACTGAGCAGTCGAGAGTCGTGCTAGCCTTCAGACAGCAAAGACTCCAGGTGCAAAGTTTGAGCGTTCCCTCACCTTCAGGTTCTTTGCATGTGTGTGTGTCTCTCTCTCCATTTTTTCAAAACTTTTTTTTTTAAGCGCGCGCGCGCGCACACACACACATACACACACAGATCCCCAAACATTGCCTGCCTGGGTCTCGGTCAAAACCTCCTATCCTCAAGCTTTGCCCCCCCCCCCCCGTCCACTCCGCCCCTCCCCTTCCACTGCACCTCCTTCCCAACGACAAGCAAAGCCAGAGATATCAGAGAGAGGAGAACGAGGATCTTCGCCTTTCGCTGGGTAAAAGGTTTGCTGCGGCATACTGAAGGCATTCACCACTTCCTGTTCATCCTACCGGCTCTCTATCCGCTTGCATGCGTGTGCATGAGTGTTTGTGTGTGCGCGCATGCAAGCACATAATCTAATTCTACATGTGACAGTACCGGGAGTGTGTGCATGTGTTATTCCTGTGTCTCACGGGTGAGGGCAAATCCGCTTGCAGATACCGACAGCTTCAAGGACACACACACACACACACACACACACACACACACACACGTACACACATGGGCCCATGCCCACACATCATACACACACGTGTATATCCACTTTAAAAAAAAAATGGTATGTAGGCACTCAAGGTCTGACCAGCGCGTTGGGCTAATGCGTAGGTCAGACATCCGCCGAGTCATAGCCACGAGACCCTCTTCTTCAACTGTCTCATCTTTGTTGTTAATTCAATATCCATCAGCTTCAAATCATGCGTAGTGTGGTCTCCAAACTTAGCGGATGTGGTATAACGTATATGGACTAGTCAGCAGGCAGTGACGCCTCCTTGATGAAACTGAAACTGAAACAAGGAGTATGGAAGCGGCAATGACGGGAGACAGTAACGGAGCAGAAAGCATTGCGACATAAGAAAGAAAGAAAGGAGCAGGGAAATAACGTATGCTTCACAACACAGAAAGAACGCTGAAGAAAGTTTTGATCCACATCATAGCTGTCAGCTTCTGGAGTCGATATTCGGAAACCAGGGGAGGAAAGGGGTGGGACGAGCTGAAAAGGGGGAAACTTCAGCTTTTGACTGAAAGCATTCCGAACTCCCACGTGTTTCAAGTGACAAATGTGGATTTAAAAAGAAAATGCATTTTACAAAATCCCCCGAAGTCGGAGTGTGGCTGCCCACGTGCGCGGGTAATCAAAAAAAACGGCCACACACGTAATGTTCTCATCCCCAGCTGATGCATTTGTACCATAGTGTTCAAGTGCTCCGGCTGTTCGGATGATCCCTGGAGTCTTTTAGCCAGCGTACAACAACATACATACAATTGCCTGAATTCACATATGGTCCGCGCTTTCTTTTGCAATATTTTATTACCCATTTTTTTTTTAATGAATCTTTACATCCCATACTTTTCAACGAAATTTTGAAATTCAGGATTTTCTTCCTCCTCTAAATTCGGGATTTCGAGAATAATTTCTAAATTAGGGAAATTCCATATTTAAAAAATCCGAGAAGGTTGGCAGCTATGCTCCACACCACTGTAATACAACGCAGACTTCAAAATGCCGAAAGTACGCCAGATAAAAAAAAAATCAGTATCGCTGAAATTCCCGACTTCACAACGCCTGAAATCGCCAGAGAAAGAATGTGCTAGAGCGAGAGGCCTAAAAACATCGAAAGTACACTGGGGAATGTGCTGACGACAGTTTTGGCACACCATACAAACTTCAAACTTTAAAAGGACTTTCGAGAATATACATGCGACAGAATACAACACGGGCATTAAAAGGGTCGAAAGTACATTGGGAAAAGATATTCACGACAGCGATGGGATCAACCACAGACTTTCAAAAGGTCGTATGGACTCTGTAGAAGATCTTTGCGATAGCGCTGGAATTCAGTCCAGATTTCTCGTCGTAAGTATGCTGGAGAAGATATCATACACAATACAGCTAGCTTCCAACCAATCAGACTGGAAATATTTAAAAGCGTGCGTTGTGTGTGTGTGTGTGCGCGCGCACACACACACACAACCACCACCACCACCACCACAACCCAGACTCCGATGCTTTTCCAACGATGGTAGAAAACTTGAGAAAATACCACTGTAGCAATATGTTTTCCTAAGGAAAGAAGAGAATAGCAATTATGATATGACTTTCACGAAGAGGCCGATTTTGTGTAATACAGAGGAAGACAACATTGTGGCGTCACTTACATAAAGTTGGACAGTTAAGTGGAAAGCTGTCTCTTCCTCAGTCTTGAACCGACTCTCTCTCTCTTCTCTCTCTCTCTCTCTCTCTCTCTCTCCTCTCTCTCTCTCTCTCTCTCTCTCTGTGAGACACTAGAAAAATCAACATCTCATGTCCACCCCTACCCTCGCCTTCCCTAAAAAGTGCCAACACCAAGAACTCTTAGAAGTCAATGTAAAACTGCTCTTGTTAAAATCAGCATGAATATTGTTATAAATCATTATAAAACTGATCTTCTAAAAACAAATTGAAAAAAAAGGTCTTTACATCATGCCTCAATAGTTCATGGCATCTTCTGCCCATAGATTATGACAATCTACCTATATATCCAAACACATATCAAAGTGAAAAAAAAAAAATCCATACAATTAAATCACATTATAACACCCCTTGAATTATGGCTTTAAAAGTGTTTTATTCACAAATGAACAAAGTTAACATTCTATAAGCGGAGCCCCTTTTAAAAAAAATACGTACATCTAAAATGTATATTATACTCATGAATCATTATCACAGAGAATTATGAATATGAGAAAACAGAGACAAAAAAATCACTCATCACAACTTGTATCATGTCACGAGTTGATTTAAAATCAATTCCGATGGCACGCGCGCCTCTCTCTCTCTCTCTCTCTCTCTCTCTCTCTCTCTCTCTGTGCGTGCGTGCGTGTGCGTGTGTGAGTGTGAGAAAGAAAGAAAGAGACAGAGAGAGAGAGAGAGAGAGAGAGAGAGAGAGAGAGAGAGAGAGAGAGAGAGAGAGAGAGAGAGAGAGAGAGACAGACACAGACAGACAGACAGACGGACAGATAGTTTCTTTCTCGCTGTTGGCGCGAGCATGTGTGCGCGTTTGTGTGTACGAGAGAGAGAGAGAGAGAGAGAGAGAGAGAGAGAGAGAGAGAGAGAGAGAGAGAGAGAGAGAGAGAACGTGTGAGTGATATCACTGTGTGCATGACCCTCTGTTTCTGTCTGTCTGTCCCCCCCCCCCCCCTACCCCACTTCCCGCCGACCCCCTCACCTCCCTCTCTGTGTGTCCGTGTGTGTGTGTGTGTGTGTGTGTGTGTGTGTGTGTGTGCGCGCGCGCGCTGTGAGTGAGTGTGTATGTGTGCGATTGTGTGTATATTTATTGGTCGCTCCACCATCTTCCCACACAGAAAACAAAGACCGAAAATGTGGGCGATGAACTCCCCTTTCCCCCCGCCGTGGCAACGTCCTTGCAGCAAAGAACACACACACACACACACACACACACACGCACGCACACACACACACACACAGCCCCATGTTCACTGGCGGGCCATTAGTGACACATGTGCCCTGTTAAGGAACAAGCGACTCTGTACAATGGGGGGCTTACAGAGGGTGGACACACGGAGGGGGAAAGTCTCTCACTATTCATCTTCCTACCTTGTAAAACGACAAGTGTCTGTTCTACCTTAAGGTCTCGGGGGTGCTCCTCGCTCTTTCTCTGCCCTCCAAGTTGTCGTCATCTTCGTCGTTGTCGTCATCTTCGTCGTTGGCCCTCTCTCGTTGTCTCTCTCTCTCTCTCTCTCTCTCTGGTATTCTCATCCATCTCTCATCCCTTCTCTTCAACTCGTCCCCCCTCTTTTACCCCCCCCCCCCCCCCCCCCCCCAATCCCTTACCATTTCTTCCTCATACTTTGTTCACCATTCCCTCACCTTTCACCTTATACCCCTATACCTCTCTCTCTCTCTCTTTCTTCCCTCTCCTCTCCTCTCTCTAACCATATCTTACCATCTCTTTCTACCCCCCTCTCTCTCTCTCCATCCATCTCTTACCCATTCTCTCTATCCGTTCCACTCCCCATCCTATCCTTAATCCTTCCAGTCTTCTACCAGATCCTAACCTTTCGTCTACCCTTTCTCTCTACTCCCTCTTCTATTCACTCCTAAACCTCTTTTTTTTTTTCCCCTCTGCCCCCATCCTCTAGTTCTTTTCTTTTTTTTTTTTTTTTCGCCATTAAATCTTACCCCACTCTGTGTCCCTACTCCCTCCCCTATTCTATATCAATCCCTCTATCTTTTCTTCCTCCGCACCCCTCCCTATTCACTCGTCTGTCCATCCACTGTGCTCACTTTCTCTGTACCCTATTCCTCTCTCTCTCTCTCTCTCTCTCTCTCTCTCTCTCTCTCTCTCTCTCTCCCCCTCCCTCCCTCCGTGACCCACCTTAGTTCAAAGTTATTTTCGTGTGGATAGTTAGAAAGGAGACCGTGAAACTATGTTTCGTTTATTTCATTTTTTTTTTTTTTTTAACTATGCCGATTCAATGACAGAAGGAATTCAGGGTAGGGAGTCACACTCGTGCGTGTGTGCATGTATGAGTGGGAGGAAAGCAGGAGGGAGTGGGGAGGAGAAGGACTGGAGAATGTGAAGGGGATCGCGTGTTGGCCTAACACTATTTAGATAATGATATTCCTCTCAGAAGTGTAAAACACTTTTTCATCGAGCGATCACTACCTGCGCTGTCACATTAGATGCCCCCCCCCCCCCCCCCCCCCCCCCCCCCCCGCGCGCTTCCGTCCTCACCTGCCCCCTACCTATGCCTTGGATGGGTAGGGCACGCATATCATTTATGGTCGATGGCTGGGATGGGTGCGGCAACTTCGTTTTTTCAACTGTTAAGAAACTGTTAAGAAAATTCAGCCCAACTGTTTGCAGAGAGAGAGAGAGAGAGAGAGAGAGAGAGAGAGAGAGATTTTTTAATTTCTTGATAGCGCCAGAGGCAGCTCAGCAGGTGCCGCCGAGGATTTTACTCACTGATCTCAAACGATCACTGTAGAAACAAACAAACAAACAAAAAACACACACAGAAAAGGACATAACGTAGACCTACACACCAATCCAAATCTCCCGCTGTTTGTTAATACCAAACAAGAAAGAACGGGATGCTGGCATACCAGCCCGCCTGTCGGCAACCTGTGGTAGAAATAATAATGAAAGAAAAATAAACAGCGCAATTTATATGGTGGCGCGCAGCTCACTGAGATTTCGCAAGCGGTTCTGAACACTTGTCGCCGATTGGTCAGTTTAACTCTGCCCGGCCACCTGACTGGCTGGCTGGCTGATCCGGATGCACCGAGTAAACCGCAAGGTAACGAGAAACAGTGCTGTATCGCGCGTCTTTGAACACACTCCTTACCTCATCAACATAATCAACCCATAATCCTCCTCCCCTCTCCTCTCCCCCTGACCCCTTCGGGGTAAAGGGAAACAGAGGGTGTAGGGTTATGGGGTTGGGGATTGAGGGGAGGGGGGGGGGGGGGGGGCTCTGCTTACGTCGTTACTGTATGGGTCTTGACCCGACGCTCCTCGTTAGTTCACGTCTGTAAACCACAGTCACGTGGTCGTGTCTGGACTTCCCATTAGACCGCCATGTTTAGCGACCACGGGATTAGTACCGATGTGAGGCTGAGAGGATTTCAAGTTTCAATGGTGTCAGGACGCTCAGGGGGCAATTCTGGTCAGCCTTTTGACTGACTAGTTAGTTAGTTAGTTTGTTAGGGACAAGGCCAGAATTCAGGCCTCCTGTTCTTTCAACAATGTCAGCAGACTACTTCGTTTGTTGTTGCTCTGGAGTGAAACTCTTTTTGCGGATCAACCAGTCCACGTGCTGCAGACGCTTACATGTTGTCATTTGTTGCCAGCTTTGTAAGGATTTTTCTGAAGGGCACATTTTGGACTCCACCACAGCCACAAAATTCATTAGAGGTAGACATAAGGCGGAGAGAGAGAGAGAGAGAGAGAGAGAGAGAGAGAGAGAGAGAGAGATTAACGTGAAGAAATCTACGTACAGAAGAGTTTTGTTCATGGTACAATCCATGTAACAGCTGGTGAAAGAAAATGCGCATTAACAAAAATGCTATGTTTGATATACTGGGAGTGGTATTGTGCTGCATGTGTGTGTGTGTGTGTGTGTGTGTGTGTGTGTGTGTGTGTGTGTGTGTGTGTGTGTGTGTGTGTGTGTGAGAGAGAGAGAGAGAGAGAGAGAGAGAGAGAGAGAGAGAGAGAGAGAGAGAGAGACAGACAGAGACAGACAGACAGACAGACAGAGATAGTGAGAGAGAATGTTAACGTAGAGAATAGAAAGTACGGAAGATCTCTTTTGTGAGGTAAAAGAAAGTATGCAACAGCTGGTCAGGGAAAAGTGCAATTAATAACAGCAACACTACAACTTGATACCTAGAACAGGAGCGGCAGTGGGAATATATCAGAGAGAGAGAGAGAGAGAGAGAGAGAGAGAGAGAGAGAGAGCTGAGATCTCATGTTTGTGATATAAGTAGGTAACAGCTGGCAAAGGAAGGTGGCACGTGAGTGGCACACCGACAAAAATCGTCTACCTCTCTTTTCAGCGCACCGGGTCCTCAATACAGACCGTCACCTCACGGACATTCCGGAGGGGAAACTGGTTACTGAAGGCAGTAGGTTCCAATCGCAGGCACGCTACCCACAACTGGTCCTTTAAAGGCGACGCCAGTGTTGTGACACGGATGTCTGCTCCTTCCTCATGAATCGCTCGGGCTTCCTCCATACCACCTGAATCGCCTGAGAACCGCATGAGCAAACTGACCTGTAACTAAAAGACTAAAACAGACACTGCTGTTGCGGTTTCCAGTATTGAACGTGGCATTTCGGTGACTAATGGACATTTGCTTGTTTTCCTTTTTTCTTTAATTTACACGTCCACGGCTCATTTTAAAGTTTTTTTTCAATTCACTTGAAGGGGATTGGAGTCAAGCAGATGTGTGTCTCGGAAGAGAACATCTCTCACGAGACAATCTCCCCAAGGGACTGAAACGGGGCTTTTGGATCAAGAAAACAAAGGTTTTCTCCACAAGGCCAACCACGAGCCTCCTATCAGTCGGTGAAAAAAAACAAACAAGAGAAACTGACATAACTACCGCCATTATACAGCCACTACCACCGACCACTTCTATCACTATCAGCCACTGGAGGAGACGACAACGACCAACTTGACCTCTTCGTCAACTGAACCCAAGTTCAAGCGGTTCACACGTCTAACTGTCGTCACATGAAGACAGCCCCAAGGCCAGGAAAGCCTGTTTTAGAACCTGGACATTTTATTACTATACATCAGATCCAAGTTCGGCCTCGCCTTCGGCAATGTACCAGTAATGAAGCTTATTGCATGCGATCTGATGAAACGACATCGTGTCGTCA
>JADBJO010002808.1:152500-170000 GCA_016801955.1 Conus betulinus | reverse complement strand
AAGAATACCTGCCACCCTACGCATGTTTTCTTTTCTTTTTTTTTTTTTTTTTTAATCTGCCTCTGGGATTAGTTATCACGTTAAAGATTATACAGTTTATAAGTACTCATGCTTTGTTCGTTTTCTGTATTTTTACTTTTCCTTCTTATCCTCTTTCTTTCTTTTCAGGACAGGATTGAATTCCCCCATGCGATGAGAGCCAAGAAAAGGCCTTGCGTGATTGACTGGGTTCGTACAATCAAACTGTCAGTGAACTGGATTTCACGTGTGTCCAGATGTCGCATTAGTGGAAGACAGCCGAGTTGGCACTCTCAACGAATGAGATGGCATCACCTGACACTCAACATATCCACACACTTTATCGGGGTGGTGGTGGTGTGCTGGCGGAGTCTGCATAACCTTACATCATCAGCTCTCTCTCTCTCTCTCTCAATCTCTCTCTCTCTCTCTCTCCTGAGGGCGTTACCCCATGTTAACCGTATCGATCACCCGTAGATCCCGTCAAACATGCATGCAGGACGTGGGTTCCAGTCTCTCAAGACAGTCTGTGTGTCTGCAAGGATAACAGCTGACACTGAACTGCTGAGATGCTTTGGTGCTAAAGGGGAAAAATTGAAAGCCTTTTCTCCTCCATTCCCTCAAGCGTAGAGCTGAATCCTGGCCAGTATCAGCCATCTATTGTCATATATGTAAAAAAGTCGATGAGGACTTTCATCTTTCTTGGTTCACGCCGGTGGTGAAGATTTCAGGACAGTACCAGAGGTAGCTGAGATTCCACACTGCTTGCAGCAGTAATGGTTTGTAATAAAATTGTGTGATTCTGGATTGCGTTCTCTGCGTGCGCGTGCGTGCGTGCGTGCGTGTGTGTGTGTGTGTGTGTGTGTGTGCGTGTGTGTGTGTGTGCGCGCGCGCGCGTGTGTGTGCACGCGCGCGCACATTTTCTATGATATTTGTGACGTGTGAAGAAGACATATTTGTCGAAAATTAATTTGTTTCTGTTTCGCACCGTGTATTAGTTAAGCGTTACTTTATGCCTTGTCTCGTGTGTTCATTTGTATTTTACCTTGAAGAGAAAGCCGGAGACAACTGTTTTCCTTTACCCGATTTAATGCAGCCAGAGTCCCTGATTCTAAAGGGATGAAGCCGAAGGCATTTGGAGAGTGAGCACTGACGACAGCCGGAGGTTGGGACAGCAAGGAAGTCGCCACACCGCTCGACAGCGGAGGGGTTAACCCTGACGTAAAAGCCCCGCTGTTTAAACACTGAAACAATGTCACTCCTTTTTCTCCCCTCGACGCTGACAACTCCACCGAAAGGGAACGAGAAACGAAAGGGAAGAAGAAAGCGGACGTACGTATGGAAAGCAGGAAGGAAAGAAAGAAGTACAGGAAGAGGGAGCCCCCCCCCCCCCCCCCCCCCCCCACCCCCCCCCCCCCCCCACCCCCCTTCGCCACCAGCCTTCTCCATACCCGAACCTTCCGCCCCCATAATGGTGATATTAACGGACGTCATGTGGGCCAGAAGACCTTAGGGATAAACTCTTTTCAGACCGAGTCCGCTTGTCTCACTCCTGATCCGGCGGCAGACTGTCAGGGCCCCTTGTTGGCCGTCCCCCCCCCCCCCCCCCCACTCCACCTCACTCATCACACACCATATTCCTCCGCTATTACAAGTTTTCTTTAACACTCCCCCCCACCCCACCCCCCCACCGCGCAATACAACAGGTAACAAACGAGACGGGAGCGTGGGTGGAGGGAGAGGCTGCCTTGCCGAACAGACAGCTGAATGGAATGGATTCGGGAGGGGAAGGGGGGGGGGGGATTATGCTATAACGCAAGTCGCTTGGCGTGTTACTGCAGGGAAAGTGGCAGCAGAGAGCATGAAATGGCCCACAGTGAACTATGTCAAATTACAGACACACGAAAAGAGCGGGATATTTCAAAGGACACCGCATGCGCACGCGCAAACACACACACGCACACAGACACACACACACACACGCGCGCGCGCGCACGTACGTACGTATATACACAGAAAGAGCGACTATCTGAGAGAGAGAGAGAGAGAGAGAGAGAGAGAGAGAGAGAGGGGAGGTAGAGTATATGCATTCGTGTGTGTGTGTGTGTGTGTGTGTGTGTGTGTGTGTGTGTGTGTACGGATTTATCCAAACATACGCAAACCAAAGGTCGAACGATGGACATTTGGACGCCCCTGATAATTGCCTGCTTAAAGCTGCTCGAGTCGAGTTAAAAAAAAATACTGTATGGTTTACATAAAGTATATTTTATACTCACCAGTGACGAGTTCTCAATAGTATGAAGATTATTTTTGTTGAAACAGCCGCGCTCGGAAACAAAAAAAGTTTTCCAATGCCAATATAACTGTCACTGATCAGACGCTCGACTTGCTCTACCAGATAATTACACTCGCTCATGGCGAAGAGTCACCTCCAGTGACGAAACCTGTCCTGTAGAAGTTTAAAAAGTGATTTCAAACGAGAAAAGAATATTCATCAATTGCCAGATCTCTGTACTTATCTATGGAATCAATTCAGATGAAACAGTCACTGACTGATGACTGAGATCGGACGAAGGGTTGGTCTTGGCCGCGATAACCATAGCAGATGCGATAAACGAAAGACACACGATCCTAGTTTCATTTTATTTACAAAACCCTGCACGTACAGATTTAAGACTACAATTCATATCTGAAAAATATCACTGCATTAAGTCTGTCTGTAGTATCTACTGATAACTTTCTGATTACATCTATGAAGAATCTGTTGCATTAGATTAAACCGACAAAAAGAAACAAGTCCTTTAATTCAACTTTGCCGATCAGCCTGTCCATTTTGCCTACAAACTTCGCTTTGTTTACTTTTAAATGTACACTATGATTTGTATAGTTTTTACTCCACCCCCACCACCCACCACCCACCCCACAATTTACATCTTCCATGTCCCAAAAGAGGTGGCAGGAAAAAAAAAAAAAACAAACAAACGTCTGAATCATTTGAGCGAACGCGTGTTTGTGCATGCACTTCTGTCTGTGTCAATATCTGTGTTCACACATCTGTATACCTCAGCCCTCCAACAACACAGACACACGCACACGAAGCTTACGTGGGATCAGCAGTGGGGTAGAGAAGGGTGGGTGGAGGTAAGGGGGGGGGGGGGGGGGGGGGGGGGGGGGGGGGGGGGGGGGTCCAGGGGAGCTATCATTTACTGTGCTGGACAAGGGAAAAACTCACTCACACTGTTTGTTTCTTTTGTACAAGCCCCCGCAGCCTATCTCAAGAACACCAACACACGATTTTCCTGCTTGTCCACTCCGTATTTTCATGGGACCATCAAGAGGTTTGCGGTCAACCTACAGCGCATGAAGTTTTATCATCGTGGCAGACAGTGTCACTTTAAACACACACACACACACACACACACAAAGGGGGGGGGGGGGGGGGGGAGTTGCCCCCTAATCTTACATGACTTCCGATCACAGCATGGGTCTGCTATCAAAATGGTCTTTTGACAAGGCAGCACGCGCGCGCATGTGTGTGTGTGTGTGTGTGTGTGTGTGTGTGTGTGTGTGTGTGTGTGTGTGTGTGTGTGTGTGTGTGTGGTGTGTTGTGTTGTGTTGTGCTGTGTGTGAATTCGTGCGTGGCTGTGTTGTGTTGTCGTATGTTGTGTGCGCGAGCCGTGTGTTGCGCGCGCAAAAGCCTAAAAGAAGACATCTCCGCACACAGTAAAACTAGGAATGAACGTCATCATGAATGGGGAAGAAGAGGAGTAAAGTGTGTGTACACGTACCGTCAATGGGTAGAAGAGTTCCAAAATTGTGAAAAGTGAGAGAGACGGTTACACAAAAAAAAAGTGTCAGACAATGAGACATAGATCTGGGAAAGGTGGATGGACAACAGTGGAGAAGAGTGTGTGTGTGTGTGTGTGTGTGTGTGGGGGGGGGGGGGGGGGGGATGGGTAAAAAAACAAACAAATGGTCTGTCTTTTTGTTTCATAAGGTAAAAATAAAAAAAAAAAAAAAGCATCAACTGGCCTTTTTTCACATTCGACCCTTAACAAGAAAAAAACATAAAGAAACTATATGCGGACATAAAATTTGTTTTAAAAAAAAAAAATGTAAGAAGAAAATGATAAGTTACTCGAAATAATTTCAAATAAATTGATCGTGAGAAAAAGTGAAATGAAGAAGAGAGAGAGAGAGAGAGAGAGAGAGAGAGAGAGAGAGAGAGAGAGAGAGAGTAGACATACCGTCCCCTCCTCCCTCTTGTTCAGATTTTGTAAAGATTCATACGAGTTCTATCACCACATTAATCGCTCAATAATCAAAAGTAGCCAGCAAACATGAGCAAGTTCCTCTAATACACAAGCTCAAAGCAGAAACAAAGAACACAAATGAAAAAAAGCACAACAGGTGCTCGGACTAACTCTAGAACAGGGCGCGATACAACGTGACAGGGGAACGCACAGAAAACAATGCTGCATAGGATTTCTGACTGATAGCAGTCACTCCTGTATGTCCATGACAAAGACCAGAGGTAAATCATTATGCAAAGAGCACTGTCTAGTGGACCCAATCACATGGCATAACACAAACTGAAAACACAATAGGCTTCTGGTGTGGGAACATACGCACGCACGCACGCCCCCCCCCCCCCCCCCCCCCCCCCCCCCCACACACACACACACACACACACACGCGCGCGCGCTGGGGAAAAGGGGAAAGATAAGGGAAAACATGTGTCTTAATGACATGTTTTCCATCTGTCATCTCACACACATCAGTCACATCGCGACTAGGATTACTCAAATTTGGGGTTAAAGAATGAGAGAAATCCCCATATATCATTATGTCACGGCACTATGAAATAGAAACAAACTGATTCCTAACACAGGGCAGGCTTTCGATTCCACAGATCCAGAAAAAGCCAGAAAAGCTGTCAAACTACCACCTCAACACACGTCATACATTCACCTACCAAAGGATTTGCGATCCAGGCTGAACACGCACAACAACACGCACTGTAGGCAACTGTGGACGCGACAGGCTAAAACTAAATGGTGCTACAACACACAACGACAGTGGAGACTGGGGAAGCGGCTGGAACTACACTGAAGCTATGTTAGTGGCAACAACACTGGAGGTGAAAGGTGGAGGAGGTGGGGGACGGTTTGGTAAGGTGGGGGTGAAGAAAGGGGGTGGGGATGGGGTTGCACCGAAAAACAATGCCACTTACGTTTCCGAACTGATAGCAAGGGTAACTCCTGTGAGCCCACTGGAAAAGGTCAAAGGTAAAACACAGCTGATGTTGAGGGACCCAACCACATAGTGCGGAATCCGAAAATGATGGCATGACAATACTGTTCTGTTCTCCCGCTGTCTCTTGTGATAATTCTCACCAGCTGTCATCTTATAAATCTTACCATCTCTCCAGAACCACGGACGGCTCAAATGAACGGACAGAAACAACAACAACAAACAACAACAACCAGCCCGTTAAATAGTTCCTCTCCACAGTGTGACAGCCTCCTTCTTTCTTGCATTTCATTTTTTTTTCTGACCTTTTCATCGCTTCGGAGGTCTAACAGAACACCGAGATGGAATCAACAGGAGGTGAGAATTATTACAACAGACCCTACGGGACATTGCTATTTTGAGTCTTATGATTTTGTTTTTCGTTTTCCAAGATTTCCTCTCTTTCAAGAGTAAATGAAAAAACAAAAACAATGCAAACAAAAACCATACGAAACAATAAAAGAAATTAAAATGATTTCTGACAGACCAAGTCATACATTTTTCAGTGACAATGTGCTGTTTTACATTTTTGTCAGTAACAGCGATGTGAACTGTAAATGTCTTGTACAAAAAGAAAACTATTCGTTCAGAAGTTAATCAAAGGAACAAAACGGATCCTCTGTCCCACCCCAACCCCTCCGTTCTCCCTCCCTCCCCTTCAAACTCACGCACGCACGCACGCGCGCGCGCGCGCGCGCACACACACACACACACACACACACACACACACACACACACACACACGCGCGCGTGCGCGCGTCGTGTTTTTTCCCCATCTATTTAATTACGAACACAAAATTACCTAGACGACCAAATGTGTACCACATAATGTAGGCAGCATGTAACTAAACAGTTTTCTCCTCTTGTTTTCCTTCCTCACTAATCACAACAAACAGGCCTCTTTTCTCTGACGTAACCGACTAAACTTTATAGCAATACAGGGCTCTAAAATGTGGATAAACATCTGCTCAAGAAATCCAAATGGACAAGATTGCTGTTTCAAAGGTTCAAGATAAGTCCTCGTGGTCTTGCGAAGGTAGCTGAGAAAAAAAAAAACTTAGGTTTCTTCTCTTCCAGCTTGTCTTTAACCCTAAGACTTATTTAAACAGAGACTGAATGCTAAATGCAAATTCATCTCCTGTGTGAAACTCTGCCATCATCACTGCCTGTGCTCCAACATCATCATCGTTACTATCATCGTAATTGTACCAGTAATACATCACTTGGCAGAATCGCTGAAGTAGTGTAGCAGGTAGTGGGTACCCCAAAAACGTCAGGACACAGCTCACTAGTCATAAACTCGTTTCTATGTGACTGTTCGTTCGCCGTCTAAGGTTTCCCTTTTATCCCCCCCCCTCACTGTCACCCACCCCAACACACACCCCTTTCTTTGGGCTTGTTTGGTCACGTGTTTAAACTGACGCTTGGAACCAAAGAGGGTAAAACGAAGAAAAACACCCACCTCACTTGTCAGGCGACTTCGGCGAACTCCTCCTCCTCCAGTCCACACCGGCCTGGTCCACGCCGGCAGGGCCATCCCTGGGCATGCCCTCGATCATGCCAGAGAGAGATCTTGAGGCGGTTTCCCGGGGCGATGCCCCATGGCGGCCCCTCAGCGAGCACAGCCACCACTAGTCCGTCCAGCCCCGACGTGTCCTGCTGCAGCACGGTCAGCACGTCGCCGCGCCGGAAGGCCAGCTCGTCCGGCGTCTCCGCCACGTTGTCAAACAACGCCTTGGCCAGGAACATCTGGCAGCAGAGAGAGACATGGAACAGCCACGTTCAGTTTCCACATCGTCATCACCAATGTCAACTTATCTGTATGGTCAAGAACATCCGATGGGAGAGAGACATACAATGCGTTCAGTTTCCACATCGTCATCACCAATGTCAACTTATCTCTATGGTCAAGAACATCTGATGGGAGAGACAGAGGATACGTTCAGTTTCCACATCGTCATCACCAATGTCAACTTCTCTCTATGGTCAAGAACATCTGATGGGAGAGACATACAATGCGTTCAGTTTCGACATCGCCATCATCTTCAATATCGTCGTCATTATCACTGTCATCTTGTCGCCGGGAACATCTGCTGAAATAGACAAATAAATGCTGAGTTATATAATGTCTAGATTTGTTATCATGATTATTATCATACGGAAAGGAAAGTTTACCAACAGAGAAGCAAACACGTGAAGTTAAATATCATCATCAACAGGCTTACCATCATTACTCTTTTAGTATGGACAGGAGCATTTGATTTCACAGGCAAGAAATTTTTATGGCATAAAGCGAATAGGACTAAATCAAAAAATAATCACCAACCAGCCTCCTTAGAACCACTTCCGACAGACAGATATTGAACAAGTGCTGGACATGTATAATTACCACAGCCTGTTGTGTCATCATCACGAAAAGTTCAAACCCAAGGTCCTATTCTCAACAGCCAACGAGCGGTTGTCAGAAAAACGGTCATCGCGATCAGCTATCATGACATGTTTCACAAACCTAACAGGCGCTGACAATGAAGCAATGCAGCAAGTAGGTAAAATTACAAAAGCAGCGGACAGTCTTTTCAGAAATAATGCTGATGCTAGACGGTGTACACAGAAGATAAAGTGATTGCTCGTTGCTCGTTTCCACTGTCCTGAATGTTGTCTGTCTTGCCTGAAGAAGACCTGTGAGGTCGAGACGCGTCGTGTTTTGGCTTGTACTTTGTTTCTTTTTGTCTGGCGGATTAATTTCTTTTTAAAAGTTGGTTCAATTTCCGCTTGCAGTCACCTCACTTTGTAACTAAGAATGAGTGAAGATAAAACCGTAATGACGACTACTTTTCTATTTTCAGCCAAGAAGCTTACGTCAGCTTGCATGACACGCTGGTGGGAACGGGCAAAAATGGCTGGTGGGCGGGCGGAGAAGGTGGAAGGGGTGGGGAGGGAGGGGGCGAGACACTGGACGAGTGTGGAATGGAGCGGCTAAAGGTGAAATGCGGCGTGAGGAAAGAGAGGGTGGGAGGACACGCTGCAACCCTGGAGCTACACATGACGAAAGCCCGATCAATTAGTCTGCAGGCAACAGTGGGGACGACAAGCTGAGCTGATTATGCTTTTTTCTTTCTTTGCCTTTCTTTTTTTTTTTCTTTTTAACTGGATATGCTGCGATACAACCGATACAAAACTGGAGGTACACGACACGTAACAGTTTTTGTTCAGGACTTTCTATGGTTCCGTTCCAGGAAAAACCGGTAAAAGGCATGTCCATAATCTCCTGGCTACCTGCGGAAAACCCCGAGCCCCGAAACCTGAAACACTTTAGGTACATCGCCTTCCTGTTGAACACATCGTGTATAAATATTTTGACCAGGAATAACTGCGTACGAACACTCGCGCATGCACAAAAGCGTGGCAACATAAACCGTTTTTAAGGAGTTGTGGTCAAGACCGGAACAGGGAATTTCATTGAAACTCGCAAAGCGATCTGAAGCGAAGGAAAGAATGAAATTTTGTTAGATATGACGAGTAGTTTTGCTGTGGTCAACGCAATATTGATCAAGTCCCTTCCAATTAATGCCTTCATAATCTGTATGTGGACCTACACCGGCAGGTAACCTTTTTTCTCGAAACAGACGTATGGAATTGCTTGCTTGCTTGTTTTCCGTACAAAACACGTTTTTTTCCATACCATAATGCAACCATGCATGATAAACGACGCTGATTTCATTTCTTAAATTTCATCATTAAAACTGTCAGACATGATAGATTCCACCCGTAATCTGCGTTCTGTTCTTAATGTAAGGCTAATGCCTACACAAAAAAAACGTGAAGGAACACCAGTTCCAAAGCAAAATATCATGGCTAATGTCAATCTACCGCTGAACACACACACACACACACACACACACACACACACACTTCAAACAGATGGGAATACCCTACACCCACTCCCTACTCTACCTGCAGACACGCACAGAAAAGAAAACATTTCATTTTCAGGCCCCTCTCGTACATCTCAAACGGACTTCGGCATCCAGTTAAACCCGACCGTTCGAGATACACCGTGATCTATTCGAAACGGACAGTTAGTATCCTCCAACCAATCAACGCTCAGCATTGAGCCAACACCCATGGCACAAGGAAAAAATGGCGTCGTCCAGCAAGGCGGTCAGACTGTCCGATTCGGAGACCAAACATTTGATTGAATTGTACCAAGGCCATGATGTGCTTTGGAATGTCAACTCAAAAAATTATAAGAATCTAAATATTCGAGAAAAAGCTTTTCGTATTCAATTGTACAGTCCTTTGAAGTGGCATGTGGGATCACTCGAAGGTTTTAAAACTATCGTGAAGCACTCCGTCCGTTCGACACTGACTGGTCGGACCGCACACAGGTTCAAACGTTTCGTCTCAACTGTACGGACGAAAAGGCTCGTGTGTCACAGATTTTACGGAAAAAGAAGCCAAATCAGGAACTAGGCTGTTTAAAATTAATTTTGTTTTAGATCGAAGCCAAACCAGAAAGTGGGTTGTTTACATTTCATTTTGTTTTAGGTCTCTGTCTCTTTAGCTTAATTTACGTTAACATAAATACTGACTTTCTGAATTCCGTAAATTTCCTTGCGACAGGTAGTCGACATGATTGACATTTGCCTGTCGACCGTCCCGGATGATTCGAAGCTTGTTTTCGATTCTTAGTTTTTTCACAGTTGTTCACTTGTGGAGACTCAATCTTGAAGTCTTCATTAACGAAACGCACACTTCCCCACTCAAGTACGACTGGTAGAAAGCGTAAATCATGCTTATCCCGTTATCGGGGTTGAATGAAATCTCTCTCTCTCTCTCTCTCTCTCTCTCTCTCTCTCTCTCTCTCGTAGTCTCACGATTTACTGTCCCAGTAAATGGGCTGTAAACATTTGAGTGGATACTGATACGGTTACCGGATCCAGTTTTCCTCGTCGTAAGCCCGGCATTTCACCTGTCTGAGGTCTGTTACATTTGTTAGCTTTAGTTTATACCCCTAGATTTACTGTCATGACATCAGAGCTATGAGTAGCATTTGGATCTGACAATGAGCACATCCCAATCCAGGCCGTCCTCGCTAAGAAATGATCACAAATTTTGCTATGGACGAAAACAAACATTCCGGTTGTCATATTGGGAAGGGAGGGCTGGGTGGGTGATGGGAGAGGCAAGTACTTTGCACAGAATAGTTTTAGTTCACAAATGTATCCTTTGTACAGAAATGTGAAAAAATCATCCTTTACTCGGTCCTGAAAGAGTCATAGCTACGTATGACGAAAGTGTGTGTGTGTGTGATCCTTTGTGTGGTCCTGAAAGTGTGCGTGCGTGCGTGCGTGTGTGTGTTCATGTGTGTGTGTGTGTGTGTGTGTGTGTGTGTGTGACTGTGCGTGTGTGCGTGCGTGTGTGTGTGTGTGACGTGTGTGTGTGTGTGTGTGTGTGTGTGTGTGTGTGTGTGTGAAGCTAAAAAGAAAGGAAATATACATTTTATAAATTCCTCCTATTATGAAGCTCTTCGCGCTGTGCGGAAATGCGTCATCTCTTCAGCGAATGCAAGCTGATGGGAGGGGAGGACAGGAGGGGTCGGGAGAGGGAGGGGAGGTGGGGATGATGGGAATGATGGGAATGTAAACCGCGAAAACACGAAGCGACAGAACGAGCAAAAAACACAGTGACCTATATAACAGAACTGGTCCGCCATGTTTTTGTAACCCCTATCACAGGTAGAGGAAAGCAATGAGGGGAGGGGGGGGGGAGTAAAAAAAAAAAGTAAAATAAAACAACAAAAAGCTCGTAAAAACTGTTAATGTCAAGTCACTGAACAAAGTAGCCGCCAAACAGGCCACACGACAATCAAGATGGGATCTCGTTTGCCGCTTGCAAGTTCTCTCTCTCCCTCCCCTCCCCCCCCCCCCCCCCACTGTGTCCCCTAGATCCTCTCCATCCTTCTCCCTCCCAATCCCCTTCAACACTACTCCACCCAACCTCAACCCCCCCCCCCCCCCCCCCCCCCCCTCCCTTCTCCCAGCCAGTTGAAAAGGCCAGACACTGAAAAGTGTACACTGGTGTGTACAGCCTGTAGAGCTTTTATTACCCCCCACCATGACTCACAGACCTGAACTTGTCAACCGCCCAGCTGTGTCGGTTTAAAAAAAGGGAAAGAAAAAAAAAAAAGCTGTCTGAGATTACAATGAATCTGAAATGATCTGGTATTTTGGCCATGGAGTTCTGCACACACTGTTTGTGCGTATGTTTAATTAAAGATACACCCAACATAATGCTCGGCTATGCAAACAGTGAAAGGGCTTCCCTGACAAAAGTCCTGTCTGTTTCACAACCTCAATGTCAGTGTGCCCGTGACTGTGCCCGTACGAGGTACACATTTCAACAGAAAGAGAGAGAGGGGTGGGAGGTTGAGAGAGGGAGAGAGTGAAAGACAGCAAGACAGGGGAGAGAGAGAGGGAGAGAGAGAGAGAGAGAGAGAGAGACAGGGGGGATGGGGACAGCAGTATATACAAAAAAAAAACCCACACTTGACAGCCATATAGGCAGTCAAACAACTGTGAAAAGAGGGTGGACACACACAGGTACAGCGACACACACACACAGAGAGAGAGAGGGGGGGGGGGGGTATCAAAAAACCCCCTTGACTATAAACTCTAAAACGAAAAAAAAAGGGCCGAAGTGAGGTAAAAGGGTACTGGAGCTGGAGATGGGGAGTGGGAAAAGGGGGAAGCGGGAGGGTTGAATGGATGAAAAGGCAGGGGACCTTTTCAGGAGCGACAGGCTTCAAGGCCAATCACCGAACACTTGCCACAGTGAAACGGCGAGGGGGCTGTTTCGTTGTTAGCGATCTTCTGAAGCCATACTGGCTAACATTCAACCATGATGATCTCACCACCTAACACGACCCGGAGGGAACGTTTTAAAAGCATTTGAACTGCACACAGAACGGATACCAACCACAGAACGTCACTATTTATGGTACATGGAAGAAAAAGAAGAAGGAAAAAAAAGCGGGAGTATCTCTGTTCAGACTTTCAGCGCTTACCGACGATATTCAGCTCGACTGTACTGAAAAGAACGGCATTTAAATAAGCTGAATGAAAGACTGCAATGTTAAAAGCACTTTCGACTCTCAACGTCTCTCGACTCTCTCTCTCTCTCTCTCTCTCTCTCTCTCTTTTTTTTTCCCATTTTTTTTGTTAAATTGATATTTTCACATACAAATATGTCAGGCTACGTGACTCGCCGAACTGGGCAAACTCCCTCCCGATTGGTACTGATCACTACGGCCCTTCACCAGTTGCTAAGCAAACATCGGAAGAAACCTCAGCTTGACTCGAACAGTGAGATTACCACCCGGCACCCCAGACAGTAAACACAGGTCCACAGGTCCCAATTCCAGCTTGCTTCCAGAAGCGGGTTATCACACACAGGTCATGCTTGCGCTGGACCTGTCCGGAAGCACGGTGACGGTCTGCCTCTGTGGCAGTTAACCCCGCATTTTGTTGATAGTCCGGATGGGCTGTTTGGCCGTTAATGTGCACCGTCATGATCAGCACCGACACGCAGAAAAGCAGAAAGACAGGCAAGAGAGAGAGAGAGAGAGGAGGGCGGGGGGGGGGGGGGGGGGGGGGGGGGGGGGGACAGAGAGACAGAGAGAGAGAGAGAGAGAGAGCGTACGAGGCGCCGGCCAGGAAAGGGAGGTACGAGGGGGGCCAGGAAAGGGGGAGGTGGGGGGGGGGGGGGGGGGCGAGTGTGTACGCAAGGATGTTTCCGTATCTCTGTGCCTACGTGCATACGCATGCATTGCCCCTTATCACACCAGCTCATGTTCTCTGTGGGCCGCTGAACAAATAACCACTAGTTTGAGATTCGGGTTAAATCTGTAAGCTTTCCGTACTTGCGTTCAGATTTTCTTTGCTGTATTTATGTGTTATAGGATACATATGTGCCTCTTGTTGCTGTTGTTGCTTTTATAAGGACAGGACTTCTTTTTTCTATAGAGTGACAATCCTGAAAGCGTCATTTGTGGTCGGCCTGGATAATGTATTAACACTTAAGCTGGTCAGCCCCCCCCCCCCCCCCCCCCCCCCCCACACACACACACACACACCCCTGCCCTTTCTCGCCTCCGTCTTCCATTGTCGGCCTGTCACTGCACTTGGATATAGCTCCTTCCTGACACTTCGCGCTTCAGTATCTGTTTCCTTCCCAACTTATGCACTTGTTTTTGTTTTCAATGTCGCCATTCCGGTTCGACGTGTGGTCATCGTGACTGACTGCACAGCTTTCCGGGGATACGGTAACTCCACCCCGTCCCACCCCAGCTCCCTCTAGTTCCGTCCTTGTAACACAATGAACAAAAACCGAGAGAAGTGCTTCCAAGAACACGGAAAGAGAGAGCGAGAGAGAGAGAGAGAGAGAGAGAGAGAGAGAGAGAGAGCGAGAGAGAGAGAGACAGAGAGACAGACAGAGAGAGACAGACAGACAGACAGACAGAGACAGAGACAGAGAGACAGAGAGGGAGGGAGAGAGAGAGAGAGAGAGAGAGAGAGAGAGGGGGGGGTGAAGAAACGGAGGGAGGGAGGGCAGTCAGGGGAGTGGTAAGGGTGAGGTAGGGTAGGGATGGGCGTGGAGGATGGGCGATGTTAAAAAGTCTCCAAAATACACAAGCTTCTTTTAAGTGTCAAACGTGTCAATTCACGCGCAACTGAAAACACACATCAAGCAGAGCAAACATGGTCAAAAACAGCCATAAAACAATCAACCGAACAACGCCGAACCGGTACCTGGGACAACGTAGACCTCCGCCAAAGTGGAACGAATCATGGATTCCACTTTTTCAGTCACTTCATGTGTGAAAACAATTGTTTAACCGCCCGGGAAGTCCTTGTAAAATGTTTTTTTTTTTTCTTTTTTCTTTAAAATGAAGCATGCAAAATACACGAGAAATCAATTTTTATATCATTAAAAACAGTAGACATTTATCAATTGGTAACAGCATCTTTATAGTATTTGTGTTCAGTGACGAGTCTGTAATAGTCTTACTGATGAGAACAGACCTTGGATGCATTTTTCCTCGCAAGGGGAGGTAATGGTTTTGAACGGACTGAAGCAGCCATTCCCCTTGCACATCTTAATTTTACAGAACGACCTTGGGTTCGCGGTTTATCCAGGTTGGCACCACGGATCCGCCCCTGTCTAATAGCTTCATCCATGTGCCTCCATTATCCATGTGCCTCCATTACATCTTTCTACCAAGATTCGTTTAAATCAGTCTGGCGATTTTTACGTAATCTAGCTCACAAAAACAAACTAAGAGGCGCTGGCGATTAGACAGTCTTCGCCGACACCATTCTAACCAGCCGCCAACACACAGCCTTTTCAGTGCTGCATCAGGATGAACAGTGAAACGTTGTAACAAGATCTTCTGAATAAAGACTCCTTATTTTCAGACTTTTTTTTTTCCCTTCATGGAACAGTCTTGACATTGTCTGCACTAGAATCACTACCCAATAAGCATTCTCTTCCTGCTAAAGACTTGGTTTCTAAGGAACATTTTACTAGAGCAACTTCACAATATTCCTTCCCTTTGAAAAACAGGTTTTCATGGAACATTCTGACTTTGTTTATACCGAATTTACTTAGTAGTAATGGCCCCCCCCCCCCCCCCCTCCTTGTACAATAACAACAACAACAAAAACACGCATGGTTACACTGAAAATGGGATCACCTCACTTTGTAACGCCCTTCACTGACTTTTGTTTTTGTGGTGACTGTGTTACAGTTTATTCATTTTATTTCCCATCAAAGACTCAACAGTTTTAAGATTTTTTCATGTGACGTGTGTGTGTGTGTGTGTGTGTGTGTGTGTGTGTGTGTGGTGTGTGTGTTGGAGAAACAGTGGAACCTCAAGAAGGGATAGTTTGATAGGGCGCGTCAAGCGCACTCACACACACACACACACACACACACACACACACACACACCCGTTCCCCGCTACCCCTCCCCTTTTCCCGCCACAAAAACCGCACGATGCAAACATGATGTTTGTGTATATGCGCAGCCCGAAGCGCCACCCGTCCAGACGGTGCTAAACCAACCGCACTGACAGCGAACCGCGGTTCAGGAGCAGCAGATAAGACAGAGACCCTCGCTGGGCAGTCCAGGTGGGGGCAGAGAGCCAGAGGGTACATCCTGTCAGCCAGAGGTTTATCAGGCGGTTTCCAGACGACCCCCGCTGTGAACCTGGCTAGAGGCTGCGTGTCAGGATGACAGCGGTCATCTTCAATTCCTTGTCATCAACGGCTGGGAACATTGAACTCTCTGAACTCTCTCTCTCTCCTCTCTCTCTCTCTCTCTCTCTCTCTCTCTCTCTCTCTCTCTCTCTCTCTCTCTCTCTCTCTCTCTCTCTCTCTCTCTCTGCTCCCCTGTCTGTGTTTGTCCAAATGCTGAGGAAGCTCAGAGCGCATTATGCGCCAAATGAAAAACAACAACAGCCACGACAAACAAAGTTGGTGGTCACACTCAAACGCAGCATTTAAAAAAGCTCCCAACTCTGTTGAGAGAGAGAGAGAGAGAGAGAGAGAGAGAGAGACAGACAGACAGACAGACAGACAGGCAGACAGACAGACAGACAGACAGACAGAGACTGAGAGAGAATGAGTGTTTTGCTACGGACAAAAAGAATAAACACATTTTTCTTTTGTTATTTCATGCCCTTAAATACGCAGTTTTTAAACATAAAAGCAGCGTACATTATCAAACCTGAGAGAGAGAGAGAGAGAGAGAGAGAGAGAGAGAGAGAGAGAGAGAGAGAGAGAGAGAGAGAGAGCTTGTCAGTTTTGATCCATGTCTATGCTAACATGTATGACATAACCCTGTCTATATCCCTCCACGTTCGTTTTTATCCCAAGATCAAGTTGCATTCAGCAAAGGTTGAGGTTTAATACGACAAGTATTCTTCCAGGTGACCGCACTCGGTCCGGTTCTCGGGCTTTAGGTCACACACACACACACACATACACACACACACACACACACCAGGTTAACCTGACATTACAAGTCGGTCACATCCAGTCTGTTATGTGACTTGCTGGGAAGCGGTGTCCTTTACTCTCACCTCGTTTGCTGTTCTTTCCCCCTCCAATCCCCAAGGCTTCATACATCAGGCTTTCAGAACAATTCCCCATTATCACCCCCTCAAGTCAACACGGTGACCGTTGTGTCTCCCACAACGAGTGGTTGGTTGGCCGGGCCCCTCCCTGTACAGACAGACCCAACACTCCTTGACGAGCAGCGGGCATCGGTCTTTGTCGGTTATGACGTCAGTGTTGGAGACGTGAGACCCTGCTGGTTGGATCGAAATGGAAACCCCGGCGCCCGCACTTGGAGCCCACGACGCGACAACAGCTGATAAAAGTGATACCAATCCAATATACCCCCCCCCCCCCCCCCCCCCCCTCCTCACCTCACCTCCGTCCTCCTCTTCCTGCCCCCCCCCAACATTCGTCCGTCCATCATTCGTCTTCCACCACACCACCCCGTCGCTCTCTCCTCCTCCACATCCCCAAATGTACTCGCGTATATCCATGCTCCCCCTTCCCCCACCCCCACTCAACCATGTTTCTCTCATTACGTTTGAAATAATAAAAGAAAGAGTACTTACGTACCTGCAAAATTTTAAAGCTTTCCGGAAAACACTTCTCTCTCTCTCTCTCTCTCTCTCTCTCTCTCTCTCTCTCTCTCACACACACACACACAACACACACACACACACACACACACACACATACACGCGCGCACGCTAATGATTTCATTGTAATTGCTCAGGGACCACAATTCCTTCTTGGGAGTTAACGACAGATAAGTGACTCTCTCTCTCTCTCTCTCTCTCTCTCTCTCTCTCTCTCTCTCTCTCTCTCACACACACACACACACACACACACACACACACACACAACAAAGAGGTACAGACCCTCTTGGAGGCAAAGTTCGCTTGACACACGCGAGTCTTGCATGATCGACTTAAATCCATCGCCCAGACAGTGACCCCCAAACCCCACCCCCCCACCCCTTCTTCCCCCCCTCTATGACTGAATCTGCAAGTCGATCAATAGGCCGGTGCCTCCCATTCACCCCCCCCCCCTCCCCCGACCCACTCCCACCC
>JADBJO010002808.1:140000-142500 GCA_016801955.1 Conus betulinus | reverse complement strand
AGTCGGCTTGAATGGCGACGGCCCGCAAGTTGTCTGGACTACTTTGTGAAAACTGGCTGCATGTCGACGTGCGTCGTTGCCAAGCGCCCAGGGTACTGGGTTCAACCGGAGGACAGGCGATAATACTACTATCACGTTCACTGTCGCTTCGCTAGCACCATCACTGGGTGGGGTGCGTGTCACGCCTCTGTCTGTCTGTCTGTCTGTCTCTCTCTCTCTCTCTCTCCCCACCCAGCAGTCCCGTTGGTCTTTGGCAGGCATAGAGGTCAAAATTCTGTTATGTCGTTCGATTAACACCGAAACGTGGACAGCTACAGAAGGGGAGGTGGCCGATCGCGTGCGCGTGTTATCCTCTGCTGCCTTTGAAAAACGCACGAGCGCGGAGAGAGAGAGAGAGAGAGAGAGAGAGAGAGAGAGAGAGAGAGAGAGAGAGAGAGAGAGAGAGAGAGATTGTGTGCTGGTGTATCCGTATACGTGAATCGTTCACTTTGGCACATTACACGTCTGTTCCATTAGTTGCGCCTCGAACAGCTGTAAACGACATCAACTCAACAGCAGCGACAACTACACTGATATTTTACAAACCACAGTGAGAACACATCATCATCATCATACACTATTGACTTTCACATTAATTACAGACCACAGCCGATGAAATAACGGTCAAACTCAGGAGACACTGCTTAGCTGTTAAAATAAAACGTCAAAACATGCTAAAGTACAGTGCACATACAGACGGTAGCTCGGAGAAAGCCAAAAGGAGTGCATTGAGGATGAAAGTGGACAGCAACGAACTCCATCCATCTCTCTCACGCACATGCGTATCCCATCTCTACAGCACTGTATTCTGTGGGGCACCAGTCGGATTCGAACTCGAGACTTCTGACTGCGCCTGTCATTGTTTGTTGTCAGCCATAGTCTCTTTTCAAATACTGCTTTTCGATTCTTCAGCTTATTCTTTACTCTTTCTTTTGTTTGTTTGTTTTGTTTTTTTTTTTGTTGGATGATATCGGTCCTTTAGTTTTGCTGATAAATTTCAAGTGTTGTCGTTCTGACGGAGGTAGTCGTGATAGGCAGCCCCCCCCCTCCCCTCACCCGCTCACCAAACATCACCACCTCCCTTCCCCTAAGCAACTTGCAAGGATCGTTATCCTTGTCCGCCCTATCATCTTGTGGGGTGTGCGCGTGGTAAACCTGTACCTAAAACAAACAAACAAACACCTGTACCTAAAACAAACAAACAAACACCTGTACCTAAAACAAACAAACACGTGTACCTAAAACAAACAAAATGATTATAACTCGATGACTCAAAACGATACATATTGACAATTTTTAAAGAAAAATGAAAAACAAAAGATCAACACCGATCAACTTCTGGACAAAGCGAACGTTCCGCTCAAGACAGGCGTGTCCGCGGGTAGATTTGTGGAGCGCACAGCCAAGCGGGTGACAAAGTGTTGCAACCTTGGCGACAAGACAGGTTAGCTTTAAAGGCCATTAACTGTCTGGTACCCGGCAGGAAGTCATGTGGCAAAATCGACATGCCAGCCGGCCCACACGGCCGAACTGGGACAGGATCTGCAGACGTGTAGTGTTGCAAGGACTACCTACGTAGGTGTCGTCGACAGGGGAGAAATCGCTGCATTCGACACCCCCCCTTTCCTCTCTCCTCTCCCGTGGGCTACCACAACCACCCTTTCAAGTTACATGTCGGGTTTGAAAACCTCTGTACCTGAGAGCTGAGCGCGTAAATGCACACACAATCCATGTGCTCGTTGACATAATATACACGCGCGCGCGCACGCACACACATACACACACATGCGCGTGCGCACACACACACACATACACCCATGCACTTGCATACACACACGCACGCATGCGCGCACACACACGCGCGCGCGCACACACACATATGCTAGCATACATAAGCGGATTCCCTTCCCCACGTACTCCCTAATCCCCCCCCTCCCTAACAATCCTGTCTCCACAGTATACCACCAAACGGTTATATCATCCAAAACATCGTTACAAAACACACAACATCAGCTACAAACAGAAAGGATCGAAAAGAGCAATCACATGCGTACGCGCTCAGGCCTATGGGCCCTGGACCTCCTCAATGACGGGAAGATAGAGGTTTAGCTGTACTGTCACAGGCTGAAGCTGTGAACACTGGCTTGGCAAACCAGGGGTCAGTTTTTTAGCACCTGTGTCTAGCCTCACCGCAGGCGGCAATAAAGTATAATGCGTGTGATCCCTGGGTGACCTTTGCCCCTGCCCTTCACGCACAGGTCAGTCAGGTTAGTTTCTGTCTTATATCCCCCCCCCCCCCCCCCCCCTCCCCCCAGTCCCAGGGTGACACCTTGGTCCCGATCAATGAGTCACACAGGCGAGACGCGTGGACATGGTTTATACATACGCCTGTCGACAATCGTGAAAGATGAACTCTGCTAATCAGTGAAATACTGTTCAGCCTTTGTGCTGAAGAGAAACT
>JADBJO010002808.1:125000-130000 GCA_016801955.1 Conus betulinus | reverse complement strand
TCATCGCTGTGCCCCTTGTCAGCCCTCCGGCGTTCTGTGGCGTGTTACCATCAGCGGTGACAGGGTTAACACGGGTGACAGATGGGCCCACTTCCCCATCACAATGATCCACGGGGCAGGGGCATGGGGTCATCGGTCCGCTTCGCCCCCACGCCGATGACAATGGATGCGGCGACGGTGGAGGTGTTCGTGCCAAAGAGGGTTTCGCCTCGGACCCTGGCGGTTTTCGTGCCAGGGTTGGAAAGTTCCCTCGTGCTGGACGGGGTTATTTCAAGGCCTCCACCACGAGTAGGGAGCGTGACTGCTCACATGGATTGCTTGAGGCGAAAATCAATGGTTCCTAGGACCCTGACTCTGACTGCCGTGAAGGATTTGGTTAGGTGGAAAAGTTCATGCGAACATCATGACTGACAAGGAGCTTAAGTTTCTAAGTGCAGGGTGATGATGGGGGAATCGACAGATGGAAGTTCAGCGTTCTTAGGCCGGCCTTTTCTTTTCTTTTTTTTTTCATTTATTTTAAATTCCTCTCATAAAACGGAGTCTGGAACTTGACAAGTCCTGTCGTGCCCTCAAGACATTTTGATAACTTACACAATAGTTATAAAACAAAGAGCAAAGTATGGTTTGAACGAAAGGATAGGCCTACACCTTATGCAACACTCGCTATTATCTTTGTAACGTTGTGGAGGTTCAGGTAACGCTCAATACTTTAACCATATTATTGTGTCGCTTTGTTCACATGATAGCTTGCAACCAAATTCTAAACAATCAATTAAAAAACACAAAGAGATCAACAACGGAAATAGTAAGTTAAACACTTCAAAACACAAAGACACTGGAATTTTTTGGGGGGTCCAGTTTCGTTAAATGCCTGTTGAAACACAGGAAGCTTCGGAACTAGAAGAAAGACACTATTAAGTATTATAAAAAAAAAAAAAAAAAAAAAACCCACTCGGTCAAAGTCTCCTCACTGAACCACCCCCCACTCCAGGCACTGGCTGGCCGAAAAACAAGAGTCTGACCACAGCGGTTTCCCTGTGATGGGGAAACCCGCAAGCCAAGTGGTCAATGAATCATACTACAGTCATCACAGACAAGACCCACAGCTACTTGCTCATCCTCCGCTTGGGTCAAAACCAGGTCATGCTTAAAGAAATGAAAGGCTGAAAGCACACGAAGAAGCGGAAGAATGAACGAACGACAACCGACCCGATGAAAAGTAAGACATTGAAAAAGACCTGAGAGGAAGAAACAAAGGAACATATACGGGGTGAAAATGAAAAATGTTAAATGTGGAAATTAATGAGTGATTAGGGTAACACTGCCATGGTCGTCAGTCTAACGTATGGGTGTGTGTGTGTGTGTGTGTGTGTGTGTGTGTGTGTGTGTGTGTGTGTGTGTGTGTGTGTGCCCCCAATGTGCGTGCGGGCACTGCATGAGTGCTCATGTGTGTACTGCATTTGTACATGAGTAACACAGAGAGAGAGAGGCAGTGACAGCCACACACACACACACACACATACACACACACACACACACACACATACACACACACACACACAGAGAAATCTGAGAGAGAGAGAGAGAGAGAGAGAGAGAGAGAGAGAGAGAGAGAGAGAGAGAGAAATCTGAGAGAGACAGAGAGAGAGAGAGAGAGAGAGAGAGAGAGGGAGAGAGAACAGCACACGATCAATCTCAGAGAGAAGAACAGCACATGATATTTCAGAGTATCAGTGTGAACAACAGTGCATGATGAAAGTGAAACTCAGGTTCACCTACACAGCTACAAGAGTATTTGCTGTCATTGTATTTTCCACTTTTTTCCAGTAATTCACTCCAAGGCTTGTTCGCTGTAGAAGTTTCACCCTTTTCCTTTATCCACAGGTATCTCAAACATGAATATGCTGTCACCATCCAACATTAGTGTTATGTCTAAACCCACTATTTCATGTGCCTATTACTGCTGACTACACAATCCTGGAAATGGACTACCATATATGGTTTTTTTTCCCTAGTATTAGGTGCTAGTGGCGATTCTGACCGACCTCTCTCTCTCTCTCCCTGCGCCTGCCTCACCCAGTGCATATTCCTTCCTTCCTGCTGAAGTCATTCACACACAATCACTAATTATCCTCAATGGACTCTGACTGTGCCAGTTATGATGAAAATGTGACAGCGTAACATACAAATGTAACAATGATGCACAATCATGTTTTTGATTTTCTTTTCCTCTCACTTTCTTGATCACTCTGATACATTTCATAAAAGCATGGCAAATGACCAAACATGAAACTTTTGAATGATTAAAATCACAGATAACTAAGAATTCAAAAATCAAATCTAGTCAAATTCCTTCAGTGACTTTTGTGGACAAAAGTTTCAATTTTAAATCACTAGCTTATCCATTCATCTCCTCTCCTTCCTTCCATCCCTCAAGAAAGAAAAAAGCGATTTAATTTTTTTGTCTGAAAATATTTCATAAACTGCGACACTTAAAATGATAAGAGAATGGAAACACCTCAACTGCAAATGGAAATCCATGTAACATTAATGAAAATAGAATAAATTAACACATAAATTCCATGTTACAGTGAATTCAGAAAGAAACTTAATTTTTCTCATTCATGCTTTTTACTTCTAATTATTTTTTTTTTCAGAGCTTATTCAAATTTAAATTTACATAGATGGCTTAAAGGTTTTCCCCATTATTACATGAATTTACAGTTATTTCAAATCAAAACAGAAAGTAAAAAAGCATCAATTGCCATTTCATACGGAGTAAACTAGCTTTCAATACTGTATACAAACCTCTCTATATATATATACGCCATAGCATGTACATCACATGCATGCCAGTGCATACACATGCCTGGGTGCATGTGCAAGCGCGCACACGCGCGCACGCGCGCGCGCGCACACACACACACACACACACACACACACACACACACACACACACACACAATCAGTGCCAAGTGATTTTTGACCCTGGTGCAACAAACTCAGCATGGCAAGTGGGCAAAACAAAACCAGTGGCTCAGTCATAGCAATCACTAACCCTGAGGTCAAGTCATACAAACACTTTACTTTTCCACCGTCAACATCTGGTCAGATGAAAGATCAGTTTGCACTGCTGGTTACCAATGTCATTGGTAGTACAGGTAAAATATTGGTAACCACCTGCTAATGTGAACCCCGGGTAGCTCACTCCTGTACCAATGTTTATACACCATCACCACAGCAAGATCAATACCCCTCCACCTCTACCAAAGAAACAGGCTTATACTATAGAAGGTGACAAGAGAGTGGCCCTAAAAGTAAAAGGTCTGGTTAGACAAAAGGACTGAATCTCTTTGATGTTCTTTTTTCCTCAGGCCCGCCCGCACATTAAAGAGACAGTCTGCCCTGTGGGAGACCCTTTTAATTAAAACCATTACAGCACTTAACACTTTAGCACCACTAGAGGGGCTGGGCTTTTCTCATTTGTGATCAAGCCTTGTAAAACCTTGTCTTAAATCACCCGCTTGGAAAACAAATTTCAATTCAACTCTTTTGCTGAATCGATGGCTGGCGTCTATGTGTGTACTTTGCAGCTAGCACATTGCCTTTTGAGTTTTATCACACTGAATCTGGGCGGTAAAATCAGCTCTGTTAAATAACCAAATCTTTTGTAGACATGCATCTGTAATATCAGCCAAGCATAACAGCAGCAGGTATTGTGATGATATGATTCTATTTAATCTCAACAAAAACAACCCCTAATGTGAAACGAAATAGAATTTTCTTTTAAAATCAGTTGCAGTTTTTGATTCTGGCTATTCTTCAACTTTGCTGTTTTGTTGGATATATGACACATGTACATTCCCCAGAAAATCATTTAGATCTCGCCATAGTGTCTTCACAATAATTTTAATCTTAACTTGACAATTTAGAATAGTCATCACTTCAATAACTTGACCAAATGAAGAGAATTCTAAAACCCATTGTTATTACCACCAAATACTACTTCTATGTTGTTATTCACTGTGATCTCTTTTTCTGCTGACAGGGAAAAATGAAGGGGAACTGCCAGGTGCGGAAGGGATGTTTGTTGCTGAGTGAGCTGTTAAAATGCAATGAAAAAAAATCCTCTGTATTAAACTCTACTTTCCAATCTCTAACAATATTAACAACACTCTCTCCCCCCCCCCCCCCCCCTTCCTCTTTTTCCCCATTCCTATGATCTCTCTACTTCCTCCTTCACACATCCCAACTTTCCACTCCTTCACCCCCCCCCCCCCCCCCCCCCCCCCCCCCCCCCCCCCCCGTTTTTTCTCATCACTTTTTACACTTTTAGTCATGACTGCAGTAGCATCTTTAGAAAGAAACCATGATCTAGTCTGACTGTATATTAATAATAAACCTCCAATACTGTTTCAATCAAAGTAACAACTGATAATAAACTATGGGAAGGGAGTAAGCAAGTTTTTCACATTCATTTTCTGATAATTCTCTCCCCCCCCCCCCCCCCCCCCCCCCCCCCCAGTCTCTCCCTCTCTCTGTCCCATGCTTCAGGTGCTGGTCTCACCGGTCACCTGTAAAATCTAAGGGCGGTGACCATACTCGCTATCAAATAATCCTGGCAGACCCATTGCATGAGTCTGTCATCCACAGAACATGGTGACAGTTCTGAACTGGTATATAATCACAACCACACTTCTCCAGCTGAAAATTCCCTTTGAAAACTAACACTTGTCAGAAATTTTACACTGGCTCAAGCTTATTATTCAAGTATGAAGTCAAATATTAGTTTCTCGACACTTGAATATGGACGAAACAGACTTGAAACAGACAAAACAACAAAGCACATACACACACACACACACTTTGGGTGTTTCTTTTCCAGTTCCACCCGAGTAGATCACAAAAGAAGAGTGGAAAAAGGGGAGGGTCCGAAATAACTTACCTGTGTTTCTTCCGACATTGTGAAAGTCGATCCCCAGGTACAAAAAGCCCGTCGG
>JADBJO010002808.1:105000-110000 GCA_016801955.1 Conus betulinus | reverse complement strand
GCGGAGAGTCTGGAGCTGAGGACATAAATATTTCCGTGACCGTTCTTCGGTCGATTGTCTCCCCTCGCGTGTTACGTACAGGAGGTTACGCAGGTCCAGAGAATGGCTGAAACTGTGGGGCCTTATGATTGATGGAACTTTGTCGGTGGGGTCTTTGTCGGTGGGGTCTTGTTGCTGTTGTTGTTGTTTTTTTGTTGTTATTATCGTTGTGGTGGTGGTGGTCGTTGTCATTACTGTAGTTATCATTTCTGCTGACGAATATCATGCTGAACTATCCATTACTGGAATTGTGATGATAGAAGGCCGAGTTGCTGTTTTTGATGTTACCAGTTGTGGTGGTGATGGTGGTACTTTCTCGGCATTTTGTTTGTTTGTTTTGCCTTTAAGTTCTTATGAATCATTCGTATTCCTTCATCAGTGATTGCAACTTAAAGCATTTGGGCCTTATTTTAGGTGGTGGTGATGATGATGATGAGGTGATTTGTCAGTGATGGGTATTGTAAGCCATGGTTATGCTCGTTGGTAGTGGTGATGATGGTGATATTTTGGTGATGGGTATTGTACGCCATATGAACGTTGGTGGTAAGGTGATATTTTGATGATGGGTATTGTAAGCCATATCGACGTTGGCGATGGTGATGATGGTGATATTTTGGTGATGGGTATTGTAAGCCATATTAATGTTGGCGGTGGTGATGATGGTGATATTTTGGTGATGGGCATTGTAAGCAATATGAACGATGGTGATGATGGTGATATTTTGGTGATGGGTATTGTAAGCCATATGAACGTTAGTGGTGATGGTAATATTTTGGTGATGGGTATTGTAAACCATATTAACGTTGCGGTGGTGATGATGGTGATATTTTGGTGATGGATATTGTAAGCCATGTGAACTTTGGTGGTGGTGGTGATGGTGATATTTTGGTGATGGGTATTGTAAGCCATATCAACGTTGGCGGTGGTGATATTTTGGTGATGGGCATTGTAAACCTTATGAATGTTGGTAGTGGTGGTGATTGTGATATCATATATATCAATGTTGGTGGTAGTGGGGATGGTGCTGAGAATGGTCATAGTAGTAAGGGTGGTGGTAGTGACAATAGCATTCTGTAAGCGTAGTTATGGCAGTGACAGCATTGGAGGGCTGCGATTTTTGTTGTTGTTGTTGTTGCTGTTGTTGTTGTTGTTGAGGATGATGTTTGTTGTTTATGTAAGTGTCATCGTTATTTCATTTAATTATATTTTGGGGGGGGGTGTGTGTCAGTCGTATAAAAAACGGTAGTGGTGGTGTTGGTGTTAGGAAGCCGTTGCTGTTGTTGTGTGTTAACGACAGAGGCTAAACTTTTGTCAATTTGTTGTTGTTGTCGACGCTGCTTTAGTCGTTGTTGTTCTTGTTGTTGTTTGTTGTTGTTGATCATTTCAGTGGTGGTAGTGATTCTGGGCATGGTTTTTTACTATGACGTTTGGCTGGAGGTTGAAGATGTCGGTGTTGGTGTAATCAATAGTTGGTAGTAGTGTCGTTGATGCAATTCAATAGTTGGTTGCAGTGTCGTTGATGCAATTCAATAGTTGGTTGTAGTGTCGTTGATGCAATTCAATAGTTGTTGTAGTGTCGTTGATGCAATAGTTGGCAGCTGTATTCTGAGCGTTACTTGCACTACGCTCTTGTTGTGTGCTGTGTGGTTTTCATGCAGATTTACAATTGGTTGCTGTTTTTTTTTCTCTCTTCTTCTTTTCTTTTTTTCCCCCCCACAATATCAACATTCATGTTTATTCTTTATACATGCAGACTGTTTTGCCACCGCTGTTGTTGTTGCTCCTGTGCTTGTGGTAGTGTCATCATATTAATTAAAAGAAGGGAGAGGGTGGAAGACAGAGGGAGACAATCGTTGCAGTTCTTGCCTCCCAGTTCAGATAAAGTCCAGAGAGAGAATCATGGAAGCGACGCACACGACCGCTTCGGACCCCGTGCAAACAATGCCATTGATCAGTCCAATGAAACTCTATTCAGGCTTCACCCACATCTCGTACAGACGGTGCCAATGGATGAAATGCTTCCCCCCCCCCGCCCCCCCCCAACTTCTCTCAAACCCTTCCCAGTTCAGCCCACTCTCCCCCCCCCCCCCCCTCCCTCACATCCTTTCTTCATCCCCACGCCAACCCCCCCCCCCCCCCCCTCCCCCACCAAGTCTATGGCTTCAAATATATGCACAACACGTCTGAAAAATTTTCAATGTCCTCATTCAATATATACTGGCACTTCGCCATTCAAACATGCTAGCAATCGACTTTAATTCTGATATAAATCTCTCTCTCTCTCTCTCTCTCTCTCTCTCTCTCTCTCTCTCTCTCTCTGTGTGTGTGTGTGTGTGTGTGTGTGTGTGTGTGTGTGTGTGTGTGTGTGTGTGTGTGTATGTATGTATGTATGTGTGTGTCTGCGTGTGTGTGTGTGTGTGTGTGTGTGTGTGTGTGTGTGTGTGTGTGTGTGTGTGTATGTATGTATGTATGTGTGTGTCTGCGTGTCTGTGTGTGCGTGCTACGCGAACGGGTGCCGCTAATCGGATAAACATAGAGCTATGTGTATGTGTCTCGCCACAGAAACTAAACGTCAGCTCCCTTCTTGGCTTGTCACCGCTGAGGAAATCACAGTAAACCAAACAAGAGTTCTAACAACAATCCGGAGACGACCCATTAAGATTGAACATTGTTTACATTTACTCACAAGAATGAATTCTCTCCGGGGGAGAAAAGTACATGGGGGGTAGGCGGCGAAATCTAGGAGGGTGCCGGAAGAGAACGATGACTTTATTTACAACCTCCTGTCAGTCCCAGATGGCACAAGCCAACCACGACTGATGGAAGAGGGCGAGTGGGATCCGGGGATGAGGGGGGGGGGAGGGGAGGGGGGGGGAAGGGGGGGGAGGACAGGACAATAGTATGGACGGTCGATTAGAATAATGTAGCGAGAGGAGGTCACCATCTGGCGAGTTCGAGAGTTCATTCCCATGAGTGGCAGGTACTTCAAAGGGCTTCAAGACGAGGCGAATGGTCTCCCTTTTATTGATGGACAAAGAGAAAACAACTGCACTGACGTACACACGACATGCACAATTAGGGTTCGACTCCAAAAATTCAGATTAGATCAAAAACAGTTCCAGAAACAACAACAACAACAACAACAACAACAACACACACACACACACACACACACACACACACACGCGCGCGCACACACACACACACACACACACACACACACACACACACACACACACACACATATATATATATATATATATATATATATATATATATGTGTGTGTGTGTGTGTGTGTGTGTGTGTGTGTGTGTGTGTTCTCTACGATCTCTGCACTGCACATAACAGAGGATCAGCCTTCATCAGAACCAGTTCATCGCACAGTCCAGCCCTTAACCATTCTGCACTTGACTGGGGGCAGCTTCAGTGTTTTCTGGTTGTGGTGTGCAAAGCACAATATACACGACCGTCCATTTTTCTATCATCTGCTAAACTTTTCATTCCCAAATCCCTGAGCCTTACCGCAAATGGTATATATGTAGGAAAACGTAGAGTCTAGAAATCACGCATATTTCTGTCCCCGGTAAACATACAGAACGGAACTAATCAAAATATTATCACCTGAAATTCCAGGGCAACACCCGGTCTCGTTTTTTTTCACCTTAATTTTTTATTTCAATGGAGGTTGGACGATTTCCATCCATTCAAACAGCGGTGACCTTTTCTGTAACCGCGCTTAAATCCTGGTCTTAACAATGAAGATGTTCACAAAGTTTCACACAGTTGGGTTTACGTTGGAGTCAGGATCAGGGTTTGGGTCTGGTCAGGGCTACTGATGGTCATACCTTCCGGAGTTACAGTGCTAGAACCTTCCGGTTTTCCTCATCAAAATGTCTATCTGTAATGTATGAACACATACCTCCGCCTAATGGACGATCTTTGACCCAACCAGCCAGATTCAGCAATGTTGAGAGTACAGCACTGACAGATTCCTGTTCTGTTCGTTCCCAGTCAGTCATACTCCTTGACCACGACCATTTCTTAAAACTCTCAGCAGTTTTTAAGATGTTTGCATGAATTTTTCGTAATTTTTCGTAACATTCTGCGCATTATTTCTAAAACAATAAAATTTTTGTGATGAATGTGTCTATTTCGGTTTTTTTAGGCGATGCATTGCTTCTGAGAACAAAAATGTTGTTTTAAATACCATAATTCCGAGAAGAAAACCGTCCATCACGGTGATCGAAATTCAAGGAAAAAAACTGAAGAGAGCTTTAAAATACAGTTTTTGTGTTCCGGCCCACAGGCGTCTGCAATCTAAACCTGTCACTCAAAATTACCGGAGATAATACGCACCTTTAAGTGGCGCGCGCGTGCTGTCAGGTCATGTGACACACCAGAGCTACCGGAATGGAATAGAAAAGGACCGGTAATGTCATAGATCAAGCTGTGATCATTATAGCCCAGCCGACCACACAGCAAGGGGGGTGGGGGTGGGGGTGGGGGGTGGTGGAGGGACGGGATTTCAAACTTACTGAAAATGTTACATCACGAACAAGTCAGACGAACGCAAACACAACCGCACGCCTACACAGACACAGGTGCTCACATTGCGTGGGCACGCAGACATGAAATGTACTATGTGTACACACACACACACACACACACACACACACACACACACACAGAGAGAGAGAGAGAGAGAGAGAGAGAGAGAGAGAGAGAGAGAAGAGAAGGTGCCCAAGTTCCTGGTCGTTTGGTGTGCGTTTATTTGTGTGAAAAATGAATGCTGACGGAAACCATAGATGACTGATGCAAGCTTTTAAAAGGGTCTCTGAAGTCGTGTTTACCTCATGTGCCTTAGCCCACCTGCTGCTGGACTTGGTGCGGCTTGCATGCATTGAATGCAGAGAACAACATAATAAGAGGTGATTGGCTCATCACCTGCAGGATGGTCAGC
>JADBJO010002808.1:92500-100000 GCA_016801955.1 Conus betulinus | reverse complement strand
AGCAGTTTCGTCGGAGCTGTTTGTCCTTTGGAATAGGTCAGAATGCTTACTCGAGATAAACGTTTCAGTTGTTTGCGTTGTTGTATGTTTTAATGTGGACGTGATTTAGAAAGAAATGGACATTCGGTTCTTGAACGAGCATATTATCTCACTCTCTGTCTCTCTCTGTCTCTCTGTCTCTGTCTCTCTGTCTCTCTCTGTCTCTCTCTGTCTCTCTCTGTCTCTCTCTCTCTCTCTCTCTCTCTCATTCTGTCTCTCTCTCTGTGTCTCTCTCTTTCTTTCTTTCTCTCTCACTCTCTCTCTTCTTCTCTTTTTTATCTCTGTACACACACACACACACACACACACACACACACACACACACACATACACACACACACACACACACACACACACACACACACACACACACACACATATATATATATATATATATATATATATATATATATATATATATATATATATATATACATATGTGTGTGTGTGTGTGTGTGTTTATCTATCTATCTATCTATCTATCTCTATCTCTCTCTCTCTCTCTCTCTCTCTCTCTCTCTCTCTCTCTCTCTATATATATATATATATATATATATATATGTGTGTGTGTGTGTGTGTGTGTGTGTGTGTGTGTGTGCTCTTTTGTACTGCGGAGAGCGGGTATGAGAGGGAGAGCGTGTAGGTCTTCATACATTTTAGTTGATGTTTTCTCTCTCTCTCTCTCTCTCTCTCTCTCTCTCTCTCTCTCTCTCTCTCTCTCTCTCTCTCTCTCTCTCTCTCTCTCCCTGTGACTCGTCAATGCTGTAAGCATGATTTTTCTCAAAGGGGCATAGTATAAAGAATGAAAGATCCAAGCCAGTATTCCTCAGCAAAGGTAACATCAGCGCCGTCCGGATTGAAGAAAATCTGTATTCAAGGACAAGAACATCTCCATGAAACGCAAGATGAGACCCCAGCGTGCACCGGTGTATTCCATCTTCCTGGCGCATGCGAGACATGGACCCTGACAGCTGATCTGGGAAAAACAGAATCCAAGCCATGCAAGTCAGGTGTTATGGCAAGATACTGATTAAATCACATATACTGATGACATCGCCAGTGAAGAAGTGTTCAAAACCATTCAGCAGCACGTGAGACTAAGCGCGAGATCTGTTGACACCAGTTAAGTATAACCATGTAAAAAGAACCAATGACAATCGGCAAAGGAAATGCTGAAGAGGGGAGACGTAGGAAAGACATAAAAAAAAAAATCCGACGGACTGACAACTTTACAGAATGGACAGGGAACCATTTGCGATGACTCGAGTTTTGGCACTCAACCGACAAAACTGGAGAGTCCTGGTGAAATGTTCTTCATTGTGGCGCTCCCACAACTCCGTAGGGAGTTCTGGGAGAAGAGGAAAAGAGTGTAATTAACCTGTTAGATTATCCTTTACTCTCATAAAGATATTGGTTTTCCATATTCGTATTCTCTTTTCTTGTTTCGTTCAGTTATTTGTAGTACTCAGGATGTCATTGGTTGGTTGTTTCAGGAATAACGAGTACCTACACAGGTATCCAACATCACAGCCGTAGCGTTATTCATGTTGTCAGCGTGACTTAAAGTCAAGTCACCATAACCACGCTCAAGGCTTTCAACATGCTTCCATTCTTTCAAAGAAAAAGGAGCAACTTACAGCCCGTCCGAAAAATCAAGTTACGACGAATGTACGTCAGACTGGTCCTTCTCTTCGTCCCTCTCACCATCGGCATCGCCGTCATCTTCACCGCGAGCAGGCCGAGGTCAAGGCCGCTGGTGATCAAGTTACACAACTCTGAACAACGTTTCGTGGAGGAGGCTCTACACGAAATTGTCCTGGTGCCCAAGAAACTGGCGCCAACCCGATCCCCGGCCCTCAGGCTGAAAGAACTCTGCGCGAAACTGCAGCAGGGAAGGTGTGCGGCGTGCAGCAAAGCGGGCGGAGGAGGCAGGCAGCCTGAGGCGCTGACAGCGCGGCGTGATCCGGAGGGTGCCGAGCTGTCGCCCAAAGAAGTCTGGCCAGCCCGAAGACGGGGGTGGAGAGAGGGACCGGCAGCTGCTGAATCTGAGGTACCTGCTGGCCTCGGACACTGGGTACTGGCGGGCTGTTGACCTGATGCACACGGTAAGCCACAGACGGGGATCGGCTGGGTAAGATCTTCTCAACCGGATGGGAGGGAGGTGGGGTGGAACCCAGGGCGGGGGGCAATCGGCAAGGATGTCATGCGTGTGTTTCAATTTGTGTGTTAAAAAAAAAGTGCTGCCTTGCCAACAGTTCTGCTGGAGAGGCGGGGTGGGGTGGGGTGGGGGGACAAGTGAGAGCGGGGGGTTCGCTGTGGCTTGTTAATTTGCAAGTAGTTAATCTCTCTCTCTCTCTCTCTCTCTCTCTCTCTCTCTCTCTCTCTGTGTGTGTGTGTGTGTGTGTGTGTGTGTGTGTGTGTGTGTGTGTGTGTGTGTGTGTTAGGGTGGTGGTGGTGGTGTTACCATCGTGGTTATATGTACCTGCGCGACTGTGTTGCCATTCCAGAAGCTACCCCCGCGCCTGCTCCACTTCAAAAACCCTTGCTTCCTGACGGACGCTCGCCCCATGACGGACTGCAGCACCGGCCCCTTCGGAGCGTGGAGACGCTTTGCCCTGCGCTCCTACGACCGGGGCGCTGTCCTCGATCAGAAAGGACGTCGCCTGAGTTGCCTCCCTTACTTTGTGATCCTGGGACTGCCGAAGAGCGGCGCTCCTGAGCTGCTGTACGCGCTGAGTTATCACCCTGACGTCACATACCCGCTTCCTTTCCAGTCACGATGGCTGGAGAAGACTCGGTTTGGTAAGTGTGGTCAGTGCTGTGTGTGTGTGTGTGTGTGTGTGTGTGTGTGTGTGTGTGTGTGTGTGTGTGTGTGTGTGTGTGTGTGTGTGTGTGTGTGTGTGTGTGTGTGTGTGTGTGCGCGAATGTGTGTGTTTACGTAGCCTATAAAATGGGTATTCGGACAGGTAAAAGTCCTGGAAAGTGAAGTCTTTTTTTATTTCTCTCCATAAGTCCAGTGTGTTTGCGTTTGGATTTTTTTTTTTTCAACTGTAGACCTTGAAAAGAGTTGATTTATCAAATGAAAATTATGGTCAGATTTCCCAGAAAACGAAAATCTTAATATGTCGCAAACAAAAGTAAAAAAGAAAAATTTTTACAGAACAGTATAACTTCACTTAAACGAAGGTCGTTTCTGTTGTAATGCATATATAAAACTACGAATTCTTTCCCTTAACTAGTACGTTTTTTAATTGCATTTGAACAAACTCATTGAACCGAGTTTTTGTGTATATGTGTGTGTGTGTGTGTGTGTGTGTGTGTGTGTGTGTGTGTGTGTGTGTGTGTGAGTGAGTGAGTGAGTGTGTGTGTGTATGTGTGTGTGTGTGCGTGCGCGCGTGCGCATATGTATATATGCATGTGTGCAGGGCATGCGCGGCGCATGTGTATGTGTGTGTGTGTGTGTGCGTGCATGTGTGTATGCGTTTGTCTGTGTTTGTGTATGCATGTATGTGTAAGAGACAGAGAGTAGGAGAGAGTGTGTGCGCTTGCGGAGAGAGAGAGAGAGAGAGAGAGAGAGAGAGAGAGAGAGAGAGAGAGAGAGAGAGAGAGAGAGAGAGAGAGAGAGAGAAGAAGAAGAAACCACTCACCCTCAGTCGGGAGTGTTTGCTGTCGGGAGATCGGGAGAGCTGTTATGTGCTTTAACAAAACAGAAAAATTCAACAAAAAACAGTTACGAGAACTACAAGCTGTGTAACAGCAACAACAATATTCTACTGTTGCTACGTCTTCTTCTGCTGCTAGCACTCCTCTTCCTACTCCTCATAGTTTTCCTCCTCTTTCTCCTCCTCCTCCTCCTCCCTCCTCCTAACACAACCATTACTACTACTGCTACTACTATTACTTTACTGCTGCTGCTACTACTATTCTACTACTACTACTACTGTTACTATTACTACTACTACTGCTATAGCGTTACTACTACAACAACAACAACAACAACAACAACAACAACTACTACTACTACTACTACTACTACTACTACTACTACTACTACTTCGACGACGACGAGGGGGAGAAGGAAGACTACTACTTCTACTCCTGCTGCTGTTGCTGTTGCTGCCGCTTCTGCTGCTGCTGTTACTACCACCATAACCGTTGCTAGTTACGGTGGTGCAGCTGCTAATACTGCTCCTGCTACTACGGCTGCTTCTGCTGTCGCTGCTACTACTGTTGCTGCGATACTACAACTATTGCTATTGTCATTGGTGGTTCTACTACTGCTGCCACTCCTGCTGATACTCCTGCAACTGCTACTCCTGCTTCTGCTACAATTTCTACTGCTGCTGCTGCTGTTACCATCAGTGCTAATACAGGTGAAGCTGCTACTGCTGCTGCTGTTACTACTGCTACTACTGTTGCTGCTGCTGCTGCTGCTGCTGCTGCTGTTACTACTAATGTTTTTCATCCTCCGCCTCCTCTTTCTTCTGCTCCTACTACTACCGCTGCTGCTGCTGCTGCTACTGCTACCGCCATTTGTGCTCCTGCTGCCGCTGCTGTATCCCCTTCTCCCCATCCTCCTGCCACTACTATTACACCAACAGTTACTACTTAGACGACTGTTATTACTTCTGCTACTTACTTCTACTACTGTTACTACTGCTACCACTACTACTTCTATATCTATATTATTATTATTGTTATGATTATCGTCAATGAGCATCGTCATTATCATTATTATTATTATTGTTATGATTATCATTTATTTATTTGTTATTACCATTGCCATTATTATTATTATTATTATCATCATCATCATTATTGGTGTTGTTATTGCTGCCACCCCGCAGCTGCTGCTGCTATTGTTGCTTCTACTTCTGTTACTATTGATGCTGCTGCTGCTGCTATTGTTGCTTCTACTTCTGCTACTATTGATGCTGCTGCTGCTGCTATTGTTGCTTCTACTTCTGTTACTATTGATGCTGCTGCTGCTGCTATATGTTGCTTCTACTTCTGCTACTATTGATGCTGCTGCTGCTGCTATTGTTGCTTCTACTTCTGCTACTATTGATGCTGCTGCTGCTGCTATTGTTGCTTCTACTTCTGCTACTATTGATGCTGCTGCTGCTGCTATTGTTGCTTCTACTTCTGCTACTATTGATGCTGCTGCTGCTGCTATTGTTGCTTCTACTTCTGCTACTATTGATGCTGCTGCTGTTGTTGTTGCTGCTGCTGCAGCTGCTGCTGCTGCTAAACATTGTTAAGCTCTATTTGTTAATAAATCATAATTCTTCTCTTGCTGTCGTGGCATTTTACAAGTAATGGCGGACTGCTTGTCGTTGCCCGTCGCCTCTGCAACAATAGAGATCACCGGGAGATCGAAGGTCGACATGCCAATCATAGGAACAAAAACCCGATTTAGTCGGTTTTTGCTCTCTCTCTTGCACGCAGGGAAACAAAACAATCCGACAGTCGCGGACAAACACATGACTTCTTTGGTGAAGGTCAAACTGAAAAGACGTGTCGGTGCTACAGCCTTGTAAAGTTCCAGCGGAAGGAAGGGAGGGGATGAGGGATGGGAGGGACAAACAAGTCCCTCCTATGAGAACGTACTTTGCGTAATGATTGGTTGGTCGACTGCACAACCCTGATGTGTGAGTACTCGTTCAGTGAATCGTTTGCTGGTTAGACTTGTTTATGATCCAGCAGGTTCTAACTTAGGTTTGCATTAAAAAAGAATTATCATGGGTTTATGCTGTGTGATTTCTAATTTATTATTTGTCTCTTATTCGTTGTCTTAATCTTTTTTAAACTGTATGCATTATCGTGGATATACCTATGAACTGCGTAGTTTGTACAAAAAAAAGAGAAACACACACACACACAGACACACACACAGACACACAGACACACACACACACACACACACACACACACACACACACACACACTTCTATGGACTCGTGTGTCTCTTTCAAGCTCTGACGACGTGTGTCTATAAATTGGAGCCAACGCCAGAAGTGAGACTGTCTGTGTGTTTCGTTCCTTTTATTTATTCTTCAAAGAAAATTATGTTTAGTGATTTGAGAACTCTGTCTGTCTGTCTGTTTGGCTGGCTGGCTGGCTGTCTGTCTGAATCTCAATATCTCTCCTTCTAACTCTCTGTCCACCTCCCTCTCTGTCTATCTGTCTCCGCCCAACTCTCCCCTCTCTCTGTCTGTCTCTCTCTCTCTGCCTCTCTCTTGTGTGTGTGTGTGTGTGTGTGTGTGTGTGTGGTGTGTGTGTGTGTGTGTGTGTGTGTGTGAAAGATGAGTGAGAGAGAGCTGCGCGCATACTCGTATGCCGCATTCATCTGAGTGCGTTAAAGAATGTTCACGCATCTATGTAGACTTCAGAATCTTGAATTAGTAAAAATAAGAATTTAAACGCATATATGTGCTCGGTTTAAATGCAGACAAGACGAAAAATTTTTTTCCAGAACCAAACTGCACGTCTACGAGCAGCTACGTGGATTTTTTCGACTGGCCGACACAGATAATCAATAACAGTGCCGACGGTAGAGGCGTGCGCTACGCAATTGTCGGTAAGTTGTCACATTCTCGCGGCTTTGTGACTGTGCATTGTAAAGCTATGCCTGTTTCACTTTCTGCCTTCTGGTCTGGAATGATTGTGTGTGCAGTGTTGTTCACTAATGCGAGTCTGGTGAACCTGTTCAGGTTTCAAGACGATAAAAGGTTCTTCTTACAGGTGCGCGCATGCTTGCAGGCATGCACACACACACACACACACACACACACACACACACACACACACACACACACAACACGTGTGTGTGCGAACGCGCGCGCGCATCTACACACACACACGCGCGCCCGCGCGCGCGCGCACACACACACACACACACACACACACACACACACACACCATGTATGACTCCTTCCACCACCACCACAAACACAGATACAAAAAGACACATGCAAGGGCGCATGCTCGCTCATTCACACACACACACACACACACACACACACACACACACACACACACACACACACACACACACACACTCGCGCCCGCACGCACACGTACATATGAGCGTGCGTGCATACGTACAAGTTCATGTGTAGTGTAACACTCAAACGCTGTCGTGTTTCGTCTGAGTATTATTTTATTCTCATTGACAGTCTGTCACACAAAATATAAAACAGCAAAGAAGGCTAAACGGAGAAAAAAACTGGACGATAGATTAGTACCGGGAGATGGTGGAGGGGCTGGGGGCGGGGGGTCTGAGGGGGACATCTGAGTTTCATAAACGGAAAACACGAAACAGAAGAGCACCAAAGCACATTAAGAAAACGAAACAAAACAACGACTTCAAACAAACACGGTGACACTGGATCCCAAAAACAGAGCCGTAGACCACATCGTCCCAATCCCGCAATGCCACTGGGCCCGGAAATCGAACGG
>JADBJO010002808.1:85000-87500 GCA_016801955.1 Conus betulinus | reverse complement strand
GGGGGGGGGGGGGAGGGGAGGGAAGGGAAGGGGGAGGCAAGTGAATGAGAAAAAGACCCAAAACGAAGTGGTTTTTGTGTTTTTTTTTTTTAAAGCCACCATAGTTGGAACTTCATGATCACTGAACCGAAAGAAAAAAAAAAAAGACTTCAGAAAAGACAAAGCATTGATTCAAACGGGGAAGTGGACTTAAATAGACAGAATGAAAGAGGTGGTGTGTAATGAAAACATATGAACGTTACTATTTATCATTTTCATCCATGACTGTTCTGCCTGTTTCTGAGAGAGAGAGAGAGAGAGAGAGAGAGAGAGAGAGAGAGAGAGAGAGAGAGAGAGAGACAGAGAGAGAGAGAGAGAGACTGACTGAGAGAGAGACAGACAGATAGACAGACTGAAGAGAGGGTTTAACCATTCTAATTGCCTCAAGAAAAACTGGCGTTGATTCCAAATATGCAGTATGTGTTTTACATTTTGCTAGCGAGGGAGCTCAGTGTTAAAGACTGAAATCATGAATGTGTATCAAATGGCAAGAAATCTGTCTTTCTTTCTCATAGGTATCCGAGTATCACTAAATTGTAAACACATTGCCCCTTTTCCCTAAGCTCTCACATGTGTTTCATTTCATTTTTGTGACGTAGACATAGAGCGTCCAAACGAGTTGCCTTGTGCTTCCATTTGTTCATTTCGTGTGTTTGGCGGGATAGTAAGTATTTTCTTTTCTTTTACTGCGTTTCATTTTCTTTTCTTTAGGGAACTTCACATTTTTTTTGTCGCAGTTGTTTCATGTAAATTGTTTTCAATCTCAGCTTCATTCTGTAAAGCCAAACTATTGCCGCTGTTTTCGTATCAGACGATCATTACAAACCGCCTCCAGATCCACACCGTCACCGGCCCAGTGAAAAGTGATGTGTCCCTTCTCTTTACTTTTAAGCAACCTTTGCCCTTCTTGAAAAGAAAATGAGCACTGATAAAACGTCACACACTCCTGAAGACTTGCTTGACACAAGTAAAGAGAGAAAACACTGGAAAATGTCCGAAAAGAAGCATGTTGTATTTCTAATTCACCTGTCGTCTGATTCGTTAAAGTCATTTTAATCTGAAAAGAAAGACACTTTTTTCAATAGATGATCGTTATAATAAATATCATACAAATGAATTTCACGTTCTCTTTGGTTGCAATGGGGATTTATTCTCTTACGGTAAATTTTATTTTGAAATTTCGCGGAAATCTGAAAGTGGGAATATATGCATAATTTTTCAGGTTTTTTTTTTTGTCACTCACCGCTTCCTAATGAGCAAAATCTGTATAATCAAACCAAATATAGAATACCGTCAGTTTCTCAGAGTAAACCGGAGGGTTGTTCGTATGCATTATATGCATATATAAATGACTATACAGGGAGTGTCCGCAGGAGTATCAGCCTGCGTACACAGAAAAAATATGACTCTTATTTGTATGTACATAAGAATTGTTTTCTGTAGTTATTTTCCCCATTAAGAGACTGGCTTGAATTCTGTTATCCTAAAGATAGAAATTGATTCTAACGTTCCATAGTCCAGCATCTATCTTTTGGGAGTTTGCATGTAGCAAAATAAATGATACAGAAAAGCAAATATCAAACTATATGTACCAATGTGCATAACTTTGTCGCAGGTGCGCAGATGTGAAGATAGAAACTGTCAGCGACAGACATTTGGAACTGTAACTGCTTCTTTTCAAAACAGCATTGTGTTTGTGAAACTGCTTACCCCCAAACTGGCATGTTCATGGTATTGTTTGGAGAGATGAGTAATGACTTAAACGCTGGCTTGAACCAGAGCTGCAATGTACAGTTTGACGAGAAATAGTCAAGAGCGGTAGAAAAAAAAAATGAAGAAGATGAAGGTGGAAAGGAGGACAATAGGACGTTTAACAATAAAATAAATAAGTAAACAGTGGTTGAAAAAATGGAAAAGGGAGACGAGGAAGAGGTAGAGAGGAAGAAGCAAAAGCAATTTTTGTACCTGAACAGTAAAAAAAAGAATAAAAAGTAGAAAAAAACTAATTCGAGAAGAAAAAAATACGGAAAGAAGCCGGAATAAGGAAAAAAATAAAACTTTTTAAAGAATGAAGAAGATGGACAAGAAAAAGATGATAAAAACCACCCTAAACAAAGGAGAGAGAAAACAGAAAAACCATGAAAGAAGCAGTAAAAATCAGGAGCGGGAGAAAAAAAACAACAACAAAACAAAAAACAAAACAAGAAAAGAAACCTCTCAAATCAAAATGGATCCATCACGGCACGACCGCTACAAACAGGATTCCCTCCCTTACACATCCTCGGACCCGGCGTACAGGCCGTCCACTCACCTGTGAGGAAAAAAATCAAGTGTGCAGGTTGCCTGGACTCGGATGACGGGACACTGGCTGGGAGAACTCTTTAAATAGAGCCCCCTAGTAAGTAGATGATGGGAGGGTGATGAGAGGGAGGTTTGAAAGGAATTAACGAGGGAGGGTGTG
>JADBJO010002808.1:55000-75000 GCA_016801955.1 Conus betulinus | reverse complement strand
GTGGTGGTGTAGTAGTAGTAGTAGTAATAGTAGCAGTAGTAGTAGTAGTAGAAATGGTGGTGGTTGTGTGGTGGTAGTAATAGTAGCAGTAGCAGTAGTAGTAGTAGTAGTAGCAGTACCAGCAGCAGCAACAGTAGAAGCGGTAATAGTACTTGTAACAGCAGCGACAGCAGCAGCGATGGTAACACTAGATATTCCATAACAGGGACGATATCCTAATTCAGACCCTGACCTAACAAACGCGATGTTAAAAGTGTGAACTTGACATGGCACTGCTGGAATGCTGACCACGAACTGAACGCTGAAGTGACACCGTCGTCACAAAAAGACCGGGCCCTTCCGTCATCGACTTCTTCGACAAAGGGCTGACCTTTCATGGTCACTGAAGGGCATAGCAGTCTATGACTTGTCTCTTGAGATTTGGCTTGGCGTTTGATGGCACTGGAGTTGTGCTATTCCGACGAAGTTTTTTTGAAATAATGGTTACCAACGGAATCATTGTTGAAGATATATGAATAAACTATTTCATTGGGTACTTCAGATTGCCAACGAAGAACACTTGTGAAAGTTTCTTATTTCAGTAATGAATGTAAGGTTTTCACGTCTTTCGGCAAAGTAAAAAAAAAAAAGTAAAAAAAAAAAAAAAAAAAAAAAAATGGCGTCAGCATGTAATTCAGTGGTGGCTAAAAACCTTTCGTTTTCTGATCGTCATCACTAACGACAATGAACAATATAATGAAAAAGATTACAGCTTTATATTTAAGCTTCTTGATTTCTGGAAAGGGGTATGTGTGAAAAAGAAAAATGTTGAAAATGATTTGTATTCAGTTTCTTTAACTTTTAAACTGGGCCAGTCATTAATACACCCGAGATCGTAGCTGTGTACTACCGTACAGTGGCTTGTTCGTTCACTCCGTTACGCTGAACATACAGTTGTTACTCTCTGAGATGTTGCATGGTTAGTATGGCTGTCTTTGTTGACAGAAAATGACACGGGTCTGTGTTACACAGCCTCCATTATGTTTGGTCATAGTTTTGTTTGAAATATGCTTTCAGCAGTGAGGGGGTTAACATGCAAAAACGAAATAGTTGATCGAAGAAAAAAACTATTCGTGACCAAACAGGCCTTTACCGTTCACCCTGTACTTTTGTTTTCTGCAGGTTTACTGAACAGCATCGTACACACGCTTCGAAAATAGCTCACCTGACAGCTGTCACTATGATAAACAGCAAAAGTATGACCGACTGTGCCCCCGCGCGGTAAACAGTGCGTGTGCGTGTGTGTGTGTGTGTGTGTGTCTCCACTACACTATCTAGACACTTACATGTATTCACTAACGTATCAAGCCAAGCGACTCATGATACAAGGCCTCTTGGAAACGTCCGAATCAGAAGTATCCCGTGATGCTCCCTTCCCCTTCGCCCCTTCTCGCTCCTCTCCCCCCCCCCCCTTCTCTCTCTCCCTCCATCACATCCTGCTCAGTCAAGTCGTTCCCTGCACTATTGGAAATGAGATTGTCCTTTCTGGCCTGTCTCCACCTCTGGTACTCAAGTCTCAACAGTATTCTTATTGAACATATACCAAAGAATATCTGACAAACAAATATACGCTCCCACCAGCACATTCACACACACGAACGACTCCAGTAATAGACACACGTTCACGAACACCGCACGCTCCGTCCCCTCCCTCCTCCCCATGTCTCTTATCTCTCTCTGTCTTTCTGTCTATGTGTGTGCCTGGCTATCTATCTGTCTCTCTCTCATTTTGTCTCTTCTCTTTGTCTCTGTCTCTTTCTCTCTCTCTATCTGACTTTTTCTGTCCTTGTTTGTGTGTGTGTGTCTCTCTGTCTGTCTGTCTGTCTGTCTGTCTGGACGAATGCGTGCGTACGTGTTTGTGTGCGCGTGTGCGCGCGCGCGTGCGTTCGTGTGTGTGGTGTGTGTGTGTGTGTGTGTGTGTGTGTGTGTGTGTGTGTGTGTGTGTGTGTGTGTGTAAGCGCGGGAGCGTGAATTTACACTCCTACTTTACTGTTTAACAATTTCTCTGATTATTGTTTATGATTATGATGATGAGGATGATGTTGTTCTTCTTCTCGACGTCATCGTCGTCGTCGTTGTCATCATCATCATCATCATCGTCATCATCATCATCATCATCGTCATCATCATCATCATCATCATCATCATCATCATCATCATCATCATCATTCACCATAATTTACCATCATCGTAGTTGTAGTAATATTTCTGTATTTGCCAGGAATTTCTAAACGTGCATGTTTTGTTTACAGTGTGTTGATATTTATAAGTTGTAACTGTCTTGTAGTTCACTTTGTTGCCTAAAGTAAGAAGGACATCACCCAAGGTCTTTATCTTTGAGTTATAAAATTCTCTCTCTCCTCTCTCTCTCTCTCTCTCTCTCTCTCTCTCTCTCTCTCTCTCTCTCTCTCTCTCTCTCTCCATGTTTTGTTCATTCTGCAAATTTGTTGAAATGCTATATGATTCAGATTCTGTGCTGTCTTTCTTTCTTTTATTTTGCTCTAGGCTGATTTATTTAATTTTTTTTCTTTACTGGTAAATTTTGAAGTGAAAATGAAATGTAAAAAGTTAAAAATAAAAAAAATCCAACCACACGAAGATCATGGTACTCTGTGACCGGTTGTGTTGGGGATGATGCAATAGACTGCCCTCAATCATATGTAGTTAGGCTGTTGTTACTGTTACGTGATTTTTTTTTTTTTTTTTTTTTTTTTTTTTTTTTTTTTTTTTTTTGCTGTCCAAACCTCTGCGCCACATTCAGAGGCAGTGCACCCACGCCGCTCATTCCGACACCCCGTCCACAGCCACAGCCCAGTCGGCCCCGCCACAACCCCGGCACCGGCAATCCACAGGGAGCAGTCAATGTCAAGTCGTCAAGAGGCACCCACCGGAGGAGAGACACTGCACTGCTGCCGAGTCACTTCAGTGGTGTTCAGTGGCGCCTGTTCTGATCTAACATACGCAGGACACCACCTACTAAGCCCCCCTACTGACGACAATAATTGCTTAGTCGCTGAGCCGGCGTGAGTGAGCTCTCCCTCCGGAGGGCGCCACCACGTCCGTCCAACGACAGCCCCCATGGACTCGCCGATACCGGTGACCCAGACGGAACCAAACCAAGGCCACAGACGTGGAGAGGACATCGAAACTGAGGTCACCATGAGAGCAGGGCATGAAAGGCCACAGAATTTGAGACTTTTTTTTATGCTGATCGATGAGAATGAGGATGATTAAGATGATGCTACGGATTTCCATTTCAGTCTGAGACTACATGACAGGGCTGTACTCTACGCTTCCTTTCATAATATATCCCGGCGTCAACTAGGCCCGAGAGATACAGACACCTGCAGTGTTGGTCAGGAAATTTGAGCAACACTCTCAGAAACGCATCCATTAAGTGAATGAAACTCGACTGTGTGGTCCCAGTCTTCCCAACTGAACCCGCAGCAAACTCAACTCTGGGTAGGAGCCGGTCGGGGCAGAAAAACCCACATGACTTCTGATGGGATTCGAACCCACGACCTCCCAGCCGGGAGTCCGCGACGCTAACCACTTCGCCACGGCGGCTGGTCTGTTACGTGATTTCATGGGACCGATGAACATTGTCTGTCCTTGAATTTTATACAGTGATGATATTGTCGCTGAATATCACGTCATTTCATGTGTCCAGTGAACAGTGTCCTTATGTTCTCTACAGTTGTGTTCTTTCTGAATATCATGTCATTCCATGTATCTGACATTGTCTTTCAATTCTCTACAAGTATGTAGTTGCTGAATATCACGTCATTTCATGTGTCCAGTGAACATTGTCCTTATGTTCTCTACAATTGTGTTCTTGCTGAATATCACGTCATTTCATGTGTCCAGTGAACATTGTGTCCTTATGTTCTCTACATTGTGTTCTTGCTGAATATCACGTCATTTCATGTGTCCAGTGAACATTGTCCTTATGCTCTCTATAATTGTGTTCTTGCTGAATATCACGTCATTTCATGTGTCCAGTGAACATTGTCCTTATGCTCTCTATAATTGTGTTCTTGCTGAATATCACGTCATTTCATGTGTCCAGTGAACATTGTCCTTATGCTCTCTATAATTGTGTTCTTGCTGAATATCACGTCATTTCATGTGTCCAGTGAACATTGTCCTTATGCTCTCTATAATTGTGTTCTTGCTGAATATCACGTCATTTCATGTGTCCAGTGAACATTGTCCTTATGCTCTCTATAATTGTGTTCTTGCTGAATATCACGTCATTTCATGTGTCCAGTGAACATTGTCCTTATGCTCTCTATAATTGTGTTCTTGCTGAATATCACGTCATTCATGTGTCCGACAAACAGTGTCCTTGACTCAGGTACAACCAGGGTCTTGTTGCCGATTCCATAAACAAACATTTCAGTGGACACACGATACCAATATCTGATTCCGCCCCTCTTTTAGCAGACCATTTAGGCCAATGCACGATAGACTCTTCTCCATTTAATCCGCCGAACACTTATGTGAACGCTTTGTACCGAGCTCGTTTAACCGTCTGCGTGTATGTGAACACTGAGGAGGTTTAAGTGCAAGTCTATACGTAACTTGACCAGCAGGATCAAGAAACTCCAGTCAGGTAAGATAAGATAAGATAATGTTGCTTATAGCCCAGCCGACCGCAAAGGGCTATATCAGGGCTGCTCCAGTCAGGTACTGCCGATGTTCGAACACAAGAACTCATAGACTGCAACAAAAAAAAAAAAAAAAAAAAGAGAGAGAGAGAGAGAGAGAGAGAGAGAGAGAGAGAGAGAGAGAAAAAAAAACGAATCACAAGACAAAACACATGTTGTACCGAGTGTTGTGTAGCTTGCCTGAAGAAGACCCAAGAGGTCGAAACGCGCCGTGTTTTGTCTTGTGATCCGTTTGTCAATTTTTTTTTTTTTTTTTGGGGGGCGGCGGGGGTGGGGGGGGGGTGGGGGTGCGAAGCTTTAGCAATAATTTTTTCAAATTTGTTTAGATTTCCGCCTGCAGTCGCCTCACTTTGCAACTGAAATATCCATTCGCCTTCATCACTGAGAAATATCTGCGTTGTGACAGAGGTAAAAGATCAAAGTCTCTTAGAGTCTGGTGGCTGTAGGGACAGTGTACTGGGGGTTACCGTGTTTGGGGCACGGCATAATGAAAGGCGGGACGCATCCCTCTGATTTCTCCGCCTTTTAACCTTCCCCACAGTAAACCAGGTAACCGTTCAGTGTTGTTTGACAAGAGCATGGTAATACTGTAATTAGTTTTGTTTAGGAACCGGGCCACAACTCGGGGCAGCCACATTATGTGCCACGTCTGCAAAATGTCTGTTGTGTTGCAAACCATGATAATCATTGATCAATGATTCATTAGCTAGACGCTATTGAACGGTTGATTGGGGTACATTTATTGTTCAGATACGGATCCAGTCCGGGATGTACGTGGTATATGCTACAGGACTGGCTGCGGGTGTTCCCGCGAGATCACGTGCACACGTGATCCATTACGAGACTTTCCAGCGCCGCATGAGAATTGAGCTGATTAAACTGGTCAAGTTTCTTGGGCTGAGTAAAAGATATTTTTCTCTTTTAGTTTCGTTTGTGTGCAGACGATGATGGCAATGGGTTGTTGATGGTCGTATTGGTGTTTGTGATATTCGTGGTGTTCGTGTCTAGGGTGTTGTTGTTGTTGGTGGTGGTGGTAGTGATTTTGCGCGCGCGCACGCGCGCGCGCTTGTGTTGTGTGTGTGTGTGTGTGTGTGTGTGTGCGTGTGCGTGCGCGCGTGTGCGTGTGTGTGTATGTGTGTGTGTGTGTGTGTGTGTGTGTGTGTGTGTGTGTGTGTGTGTGTACGCGCCGAAGTAAAATGTAAAGAAGATTTTAAGGGAGACAGAAAAACAAAACATGGAAGTAAAAGAAAGAAGCAAATTAACAATAGAAGTTACAAGAATAAATCATTCTAAAAGTACAGAAGGTAGATTCTCTCATCGTTTTGTGTGACAACGAAAGAAAGTTGAAACAAAATATGAAGGAAAAGAAGAAATACAAGGGAAGGACAATAATATATATTTCAATGATCTGTGATTTTAGTTTGACTAAAAGTTCATATTTTCACTCTAACTCGCACAATCAATAAACAGTAAACAAGTGGGGTAGTCTTTGCTCCCATAAGGAAACCTAACACATTTTCCAATTTTGTAGTTTTGTCTGTTCCAGGGGGCGTCACTCTGTCGCAGATCGATTCGATGATGCAGCGAGCCGGGGGGTCATGAAAAGAAAACGAAAGAAGAAGGAAACAGATGACAGAGAAGGGGACGAAGGAGCGGAAGAAGATGAAGAACTCCTTCGGCTTTTGCACGTGGAAGAGGAGGAGGAGGAGGAGGGAGGAATGTTGAAAGAGACGAGGGAGATGTTGAATGGGTTTTATCTTCCCTACATAAGCTGCTCGCCACGGTGTTAGAAGACGATTCCTTCCTGTGGCAAAGGTGACACGTAACAGGTTGCAATTGTTTGGAGAGGAAAAGTCCGATATGTAGGAACTGTGAAATGGCGCAGGGTGGGGGTGGGGGTGGGGGGGGGGGGGGGGGGGGGGGGGGCTGGACTTCCTAACTATGGGGATGGTGACATACAAAGCGCCATCTTCATCAGGGAGGACTTTCTCACTATGGTGATGTTGACATGAAAAGGGTTATTATGACTTTCTAACTATGTGGACCGTGGCATGCAAAGGGTTAAAGTTGTCGGTGGAGGCATGTCTGATTGTGTGAACCATGACACGCGCACAGCATTTAAGCTACTGGGAGAAGACTTTCTGCCTATGTTGAATGCGACTTTCTGATGTGTAAACTTGTCGAGGGACAACTTCCCAAACCTGGGAGTGATGGCATGCAAAGGGTTACAGTTGTCGAAGATTGACCTTCTAATTGTGGCAGCGGTGTCATGCAAAGGGTTACCACAGGCGAAAACTTCCCAACCATGGGAGCGACAACATACAGAAGGTTACACATGTTAGGGGGAGATTTCTCAACGCTGAAATCGGTTCCATGTAAAGGGTTACTATATTGTCGGGATGATTACTTCATAACTACTGGGATCTGTGACATACGGAAAGAATTACACTGGTCAGGTATGCACATTCCTCTAAGAGGTCGGTGATATACAAAGGATTGCACTTACCATGTGTGTGTGTGTGTGTGTGTGTGTGTGTGTGTGTGTGTGTGTGTTAATAATGCGCGTGCATGTGCAGTGTGTGTGTGTGTGTGTGTGTGTGTGTGTGTGTGTGTGTGTGTGTGTGTGTGTGTGTGTGCGAGCTCGCTGTGTGTGTGTGTGTGTGTGTGTGTGTGTGTGTGTGTGTGTGTGTGTGTGTGTGTGTGTGCGCGCGCGCGCGCGCACAAGAATAAATGTGTGAGCGTGCACTGACAGCAGTTTATTGAAAACCAATGTTCTTTTTCATCTTCTTTGCGTCCTGGCTGCATTATTTGAGATCCTCTTGAACTAACGATACTTTTTATGGCTAATAAATTTTGTTGTTTCAAATATTGTTCAAGATCATATCACAACATTTATATCCGTCCATCGATGTATCCTTGCATCCTGTCTGTCTGTCTGTCTATCTATCTATCTATCTATCTATCTATCTATCTATCTATCTATCACTATTTTACCACTTTCTACCTTTGATGATATTTGTTAACAACTAGCGTACAAATTAGCGAATTTCCTCTACCCCACGCCCACTTGTCGCCCCCCGTATATCACCCTACCCCCTCTCCCACAAACGATAAAATTAATAAACCAACCAACAAGCAAACAAAAAGGGAAAAAAAAGCTGTTTGGTGCTGGTAAAAGATCTTAAAAACTTCAATAACGAAAAAGCAAGAAGAAAGAAACAAACAAAAAGAACAGTAACAAAAAGTGATGCAGCACCTAAGGAATACGTAAAAAGCGGTCCATATTTCACAAAGAGTAACTTAACTTTTTGTGAGGTAAGATAGGGTAATGTTGCTTATAGCCCAGTCGACCGCAAAAGGCCACATCAGGGCTGTCATCGCGTTGGCAACTCACAAATCAAGAAGAAAAAAAAAAAAAAAGAAAAAAAAAACTCATCCACACAACCCTTTGAAAATAAACCTTGTAGAAACACAACGGAAATTTTTTGTTAAAAATCTTTCTTCCGCAAAATCTTAGATGAAGAATATCAATCTCTTTCAGAAACTCCAAGATCACATCAGGTGGGACATCTCTGAACAACGTTTTCATGGAGTCTGCTGTAAAATGTTTATGTCTCACATAATGCAAGTCCCATCACTCTGAAAGAATATGTTTCACTGTGAGTTGTACATGACAAGGAATGCACCGTGGAGCCTCTTCACCTTTTGAAAGATAAGAATAGATGTAAAAGAAGTGGCCTGTATGCAAACGGCACAAGACTGTTTCTTCTTTACGGGTCGCCTCGGGACATGGTAAAAACTCTTTCAGGTTTGGACGGATTTTGAATAGTTTGTATCCGTCTGCAAGTCCCATTCGTCTTGCCAGAGGTCTTTGACGTAAGATTGAGCCTTGGGTTTCAGATCACTATGAGGGATAGACAATCTGCTCAACTCTTTCTGACTAGAGGAAATACAATACAGTTCAATACAGAATGACACTGTGCAGTTCATTACAGTATATCACAATCCAACATAATACAAAAGCATAACAATTCAATATCAAAACACATGCGTGTGTGCGCGCACACACTCACACACACACACACCACGCGCGCAAACGCACAGACAGAAACACACACACGCTCACCTCACCTGCGCACGCTCACACACGGACTGGAACACGTTTATTTGTACCACATAGATTGGGGCATGCTTGCCTGGATCACATGGACAGGAACAGGTTTAACTATGCTGTTCTAAAGCACATCACACAATGAATGCACACGGCAAAACCGGCAAAGATCGGTAGAGGAGTACAGCATACCTCATTAGCGCACGTGCTCAAAATATGCTGCTTGAAGTATGCTGCTTAAAATGTGCTACTTAAGAAAAAAAAAAAAAATAAATAAACAACACAAGCAAATTTTCAGTGAGTTGACATCCCACCACTGATTTCCGTTTAATCCGTGTGACAGGATGCTGAGCTTTCAAAACGGACTTATACACGTGCAAACTGTCAAAGCCCAAAGCTCGAGGCACTTCAAACGGTTGCAAAATCAGATGTATTGCAGCCTATTTTCTATGACGTTAAGAAATATGAGATACATTCAAACAAAACTAGAAACATACAGTTTTTCATTGACATGATAACATTATGCATCGTTAGTGAGACCCATCTGAATGTAAAGCCTGGTACGGGTATGTCCCTCGCCGTCATACCCCTGCTCCATATCATCGTGCAGGGTACAACACGTCTGAATGTTTGCGCGTTCTTCCTGCTGTCCTCCCCCCCCCCCCTCCCCCCCCCCCCCTCCCCCACATCGCCCCCATCCCCTTTCCCACCACTGCAACACCACTGCAACAACCCAGAAACGCCATTTTGAACATGACGAGTCGAATCAAACCATCCCAGAACACAGCTGACTCCAAGAATTGCTGCACAGCTACATTTAGAAACAGGACAACAGCAGCAGAGACTGTGGTGAGGGCACTGAATTCACCGTCAAACGACGCGAACTGGAACCTGGCGTCCACCCGGACAATGGCAGAAACTGGGGAATGACTAGGCATTGTGCCTGCCTCGCAATTCCCTCCGCCGCAGCTGGGTCATACCAGTACGAAAGAGAGGTGGGAAATAACACAATTGAGAAATAATTTAGCATGAGACAGGCTTTTTTTATTAGTGCATCCATGCCCCCTCCCTCCTTTCCTCATGCATAGATGACATGATCAGTACTGGCCCCTCTCGACTACCCATCCATATCTAGATCGTACGTGTATAGTTAAATCTTCAATGAAGTTTTGCGCTGCTTGATCTATACTAGTCACATAAAGTTAAGCACAGGCCTTTGCACACAGGGGGTTGATTCATCCCTTCAAAAAACATTGTTTTTTTTTGTTATGCGGCAACCAATGATGGAATCTCACACAGCAGTGTGTAATCCAGCCTGTGTCAACTGGTAGTGCGCACGGGGGTCTTGGTGACCTCGTTACCGCGCGGGATAAAAAGTGCAAAGTTGCGTTAACTGTGCCTGTTTTGCATCAAGCTTGCTGGCGACACAAGATGTGTAAAATGAAAAATTCTTTTTTCCCGTGCAAGAGCAGTCTCTCAAGTGAGTTTTATGCCCCTTCTTTTGGCTGTTTAAGCGCGGGGTTGGTTACTGTCAGCCCTTTTCTCACCATGCCACCACGAAGAAAACTTAGCACCTTTGACAAAACCAGGGCGATTGCGTGGATACAAGATGGCATTGCAAAGGCTGAAGTGGCGCGACGACTTGGTGTGCATCATTCAGTTATTGTTAGACTGAATCAGCGTTTTAGGGCGACCAACAGCGTTGAAGAGAGGCCACGGTCAGGTCGGCCTAGGCAGACTACTCCCAGAGAAGATCGTTTCATCGAGAGGCAGGCCCTATTGCAGCGGGATACCACTTCCACCAGCATCCAAAGGCAGCTTCGTATGGCAAATAACACCATCCTCAGCCGTCAAGCCATACGAAACCGTCTTCACCACTTCGGCCTCAGATCATGTCGCCCAGCTGTTCGACCACGACTGCTAGCAGCCCATAGGCTGGCTCGCCGAGCTTTCTGCCATCGTCATGTGAGATGGAACCAACAACAGTGGTCCCAGGTCCTCTTTTCAGATGAGTCGCGGTTTAGTCTTGAACACAATGACGGCCGAACTAGAGTTTGGAGGCGTGTTGGTGAACGTTACATTGATGCAGCTGTTCGCCAGACCAGGGCCTTTGGGGAGGATCTGTTATGGTATGGGGGTGCCTTCAGCCTCCACCACAAGACACCACTCTACCATATTGATGGAAACCTCATAGGCATCCGCTATCGGGATGAAATCCTGGCGCCTTTCGTTGTTCCGACCATGCAACGGATAGGACCCATGGCAGTCTTCCAAGACGACAATGCTCGGCCACATAGGGCCCGGGTGGCCGAAAACTTCATTGTGCAGGCCGGAATCAACAGGATGATCTTCCCGGCGTATAGTCCCGACCTCAATCCCATCGAGCATATGTGGGATGAGTTGGGGAGACGTGTGAAGGAGAACCATCCACCTCCCAGAGACCGCCAGGATCTCTTCCAAATGCTGCAACTGGAATGGCAGAGAATCCCTCAGAGGGTCATCAGAACACTGGTCAACTCGATGAGGAGTCGCTGCGTGGAATGTCTCGCCAATGGCGGTGGCCACACCCCCTATTGAAATGATTTTGTGAACTGAACAGATTTTGCGAACTTTGATTTCGACCCATCCTCTGTTTAATTGTCTGTAAATCAACAACCGTTCATTCGATCCCAATGAAATTCAATGTGTACGTTGGAACAAGATAATGAATTAAATCTGTTCCCAATTTCAAAATCGTGGCTTTTATATTTTGGAAATTATGCGGGTACATGTAAACTGTGCTTAACTTTATGTGACTAGTATATTATTTATTATTTGTCTCTTAGTTTGTTGTGTTACCCATTTGATTTGAAATTGTGAACATATCTGTGTATAAAGATCGTTGCTAGATGGTAAGTGTATAAGTTAGTTATTCGTTGCGTTTGATAGGTTTGTGCTGCTTGATCTATTATTATTTGTCTCTTAGTTTCTTTTGTTAGCTATTCGATTTTGTATTGAGGAACATATCTGTGTACAAAGATCGGTGACATACGTGTGTGTTGCGTAGCTTATATACACAGGGATTACAAGATTATTAGAAATTCAAATGACCATGCGTCTTCTACGTCGCTTTGAAGACGTGGCCGTGTCACTCAGCCACTGCAGGAAGGAAGACTGTCAGTGTATTTTACTGACTTCTTCATCGGAGACAATCGTGTTTGGTGACTAGAAAACTCTTTTGGCTTGGTCTGTATGCATTTAGTCTGTTAGAGAGAGAGAGAGAGAGAGCGTGTGCGCGCGCGCGCGCGTGTGTGTGTGTGAGTGAGTGTATGCGTGCGCGCGCGCGCGCGTTTGTGTGAGTGTGTGTATGTGTATGTGAGTGTATGCGTGCGTACGTGCGTGAGAGCGCGCGTGCATGTGTGTGTGTGTGCATGTGCGTGTGAGTTCGCGCTCGCGCGCGCGTGTGCGTGAATGAGTGTGTGCTTGTGCATATATGGCTGTGCGTTGGGAGGGAGAATGAGTAAACCAGGCGCAGGTGCTTGTGTGCCGCATTAATGCAATTGGTGACCGTGGACATGTGTACGCCAATGCCTACAGATCTTAAATTGATGATGAGAATAAGAAAATGAAAACAATATCAATAATGATAAAGAAGATATTACAAATGTTTTTTTTTGTGCGCATGGATTTGCAGGTTTTATAGCAGACAAGGATGTACACCTTGTTTTTCAGAACTAAACTTACGTTTTCCAACTACGTACATTTACCTGGATTTTTTTTCGACCGGCCGACACGGGTTAACAACACGAGCGCTCAAAAAAAGAAAAAAAAAAAGTGTGCGCAACACGACTCGGGGTAAGTAGTTATGTTCTGAAGGCTTTGTACCTGAGCCCTGGCCCTTTGATTGAGTTTCTGTCTTCCAGTCTGGAATTACTGCGTGTGCATTGTTGTGCAATGCTGTGAGATATGTGAACCTTTTGAGATTTTAAGTCGATGATATGTCCTTCACAGACGGTCGAATGTCGGCGGGCAAGCACACACACACACACACACACACACACACACACACACACACACACACACACACACACACACACACACACACACACACACACACACGCGCGCGCACGCACACACACACACACGCACACAGAGGCGCACGCACTCAGAGACAGAGAGATAAAATATACAGATAGACAGTGAGACAGATAGATGGATAAACAGACAATATATATATATATATATATATATATATATAGAGAGAGAGAGAGAGAGAGAGAGAGAGAGAGAGAGAGAGAGAGAGAGAGAGAGAGAGAGCACACACACATACACAGGCACAGGCACACGCACTCTCGCACGCACAAACACTCACACGCATGTACGTACGCATTTACACACACAAAACAGACATAAACTCAGACACACAAATCAGTGCACAGGCACGTACACAAACAGATTCAATGTATAACATAACTCAAACTCCGTCGTGTTTTGCTGAGTATCATATTATCATCATCATTATTGACAAAGTGTCATACAGAATACCAAACCACACAGAGGTCTGCCTCCGAAGAGGCTGGAAGGAGAGAGAAAGGAGGGTGGAGGGGGTGGGGGGGGGGGGGGGTAGGGGTGAGGGCGGGGATGGGGGACATAACATTACTCTACCTTTTACCAACTGGAAAGAAATGACAAAAGACCGCCAACCCCTAACCAGCAAAAGGCCATGACACCTTAACAAGGGGACTCTCCCCGAAAGGACCATAAACTACATAGGCCCACTCCCATAGGCAGTTGATCCCGGAAATCGAACGGACATGAACCAATCGTCGTCATCGGAAAGGAAAGCGGACTTGTTGTCGCGAAGACCTTGGAGTTCGCGGCGTGACAGTCCGTTGGGTTTGTGGTGTTTTATCGTCTGAAGCCGTCATACATCATGCCGTAGAGCATCCAGTTGGGCAGAGCGTTGGCCCCGTTGCCCATGGTCAACCCACCAATGGAAAGGGGAAATCGTCTGTGGAAAGAGAAGAAAATAATCCAGGTAAAATCAAGTATGTGCCTGTGTCACTGAGCGCGTAACAAAATCTCTCTCTCTCTCTCTCTCTCTCTCTCTCTCTCTCTCTCCTCTCTCTCTCTCTCTCTCTCTCTCATTGTCCGTCTGTCTGTCTATCTTGTCTGTCTATCTGTCTGTGAGTCTGTCTAACTATCTGTCTGTCTGTCTTCCTTTGTCTCCCTCTCTCTCTCCTCCTCCTCCTCCTCCTCTCTCTCCCCACCCCGTGTGTGTGTACGTGTGTGTGTGTGTGTGTGTGTGTGTGTGTGTGTGTGTGTGTGTGTGTGTGTGTGTGTGTGTGTGTGTGTGTGTGTGTGTGTGTGTGTGTGTGTATCAATATGAAAGTGTTCGCGCGTGCATTTTGTGTGTGCATGAGTGCATATTTGTAAAAGTAGCAATAGTAGTTGTATCATTATCCTCGTCGTCGTCGTCGTCTTTGTCGTCGTCGTCATAGTAGTAGTAGTTGTTTTTGCAGGAGTGGTGACAACAGCAATAATTATCATAGGGAAGTGAAAGACGGAGTGGAGAGAGAGAGAGAGAGAGAGAGAGAGAGAGAGAGAGAGAGAGAGAGAGAGAGAGAGAGAGAGAGAGAGAGAGAGAGAGAGAGAATACAAGAAGAAAGAGTTGTAACCTTCAAAAGTCTGTTCGTTGGCGACTGAAAAAAAATGATGGTTTGATTTCTCTTCCCTAAAAACAAATATCAAAGTAAATGACTGCAGGCGGTAACTGAAGTCAAAGAACAACAGCACAGTTAGCAGACCACCTAATGATGCGGCAAACAAGTTGCACAACAGACAGAACGCGTTTCGACTTTCGGGTCCTCTTCAGGCAGAACTAAATATTCACACACACACACACACACACACACACACACGCATGAACACGCACACAAAAACGCACATGCACGCGTGCACGCGTGCCCGCTCTCTCTCTCTCTCTCTCTCTCTCTCTCTCTCTCTCTCTCTCTCACACACACACACACACACACATACACTTATAGTGAATAGACGTTAAACTAAAGAACTAACTAACACACATGCAAATGTGCAAGCGCGTGTGCATACGAGACAACTATGTTCTACGACGATTCCATTGACGTTTGCCTACATTCAACATTTTTATTTTCGGAAATCTTGTTCAATGTTGAGTTGTGTTTTCTTAGTCAGCAGTTTAGAAAGTACGTAATATTAAAACAAAAATAGCCCCGATCACGAAAATATGCCAGGATGCATGCGAAAACCAATATTGGATGTAAAAAAAAAATTCGAAAAGTAAAAGGACCCGACTTTCCAGGTTTTTGACAAGCTGGTAAACCCAATTATGGGTGAGGAAAGTACACACACCCACACACCACCCACACCCCCCCCCCCCCGCATACACGGAGCAAAACAATAGAGAGAAAGATTGAGCTTTTTCCAGTGTTTGTGGGAAATGTGATGAGAGTTATCTGCTCTTGCGATAAACAAATTGAAGTGGGAATTAAAGAGGAGGGAGTGAATGTTTGGCAGAACAATGCCTGGTGAAAAAGCACGGGCATGCGCGCGCGCGCGCGTGTGTGTATGTGTGTGTGTGTGTGGTGTGTGTGTGTGTGTGAGAGAGAGAGAGAGAGAGAGAGAGAGAGAGAGAGAGAGAGAGAGAGAGAGAGAGCGAGCTTACCAGCTGTAACGGTGGTGGCTAGCATGCAGAGAGCGGCCACGACGAGCGTGACGAGGAAGAAGAGCTTCATGATCATGATGAGGGCGGGAGGGGAGAGACTGTGCAGTCCACTGACCGTTCTGAAAACACACAGCCAGCAGATGGTTGGAGGCAGAGGGACTCAGTCCACAGGATCTGACGGATCGACCAGCCGGACTCCTCCCCTAATGCACTTATACATTTTCTGAATGATTAAACGGTTGGAGAAAGTGAGTAGGCAAGCAGTTCTGACCTAATGAAAATGACTTGGCAGATAAAAGAAAAGTGAGAAGGTTCTTGGAAATGGAGAAAATGATGAACAGGGTGAAGAAGCTGTTGGCAGCATATGGGGACTATCCGATTTTTTTAATGGAAAAAGGTTACTTGTTACGCCTGTCAAACATTGCAAAAAAGCAACAAACATGAGAAAACGAGAGCACGCGAACGATTCCCTCGATAGTAAGGCTATGATTTTGCAGCATAGAGAAAAAGAAAGAAAGAAAAAAAAAAGTGTGAAGGATTTTGAGAAGGGAATTAGAGTCTCCGAGAAAAAGCCACCATGAAAACAGTTGTCACATTCTAAAAGTGTTTTTCGGCGTGTCTGTTCTGAGAGGTGTGGAAAAAAAACATAAACAAAAACAAAACACATCAAAACATACAAACAAACTAAAAGATTACCTTGGTTCCAACCTTTCTGGAGTTTAGACAATCTGCTGGGCACAGACAAAGAAATAGACATCTGGCTCGGCTTCCCCCCCCCCCCCCCTCCCCCCAGACTACGTTCATTTAAGAGCCATGGAAATACGGTGTTACCGCAAGATACACAAAACATCAGTCATACTGGTCATATCAACAAAAAAGGGAACAAATGCATAAACCATTATATGGATCAAACCATATGAAAATCTGCTGATATGAATTAGTAAGAAAAGGTAAAAAAAAAAAAAAAAAAAAAAGAAAGAAGAAGAAAAAAAAAAAAGCCGACGTTGGTAAAACCATGTAAGAAGATCCGATGGCTATATCAAAACAACACTCGAGGGAACAGTGAGGGAGGGAGACGGAGGGAGGGGAAGACAGACTGAAACGATAGACTGACAACAATGCAGAGTGAGTATGGAGAAGCACTTTGCAGATACTCAAGCCTTGGCATACAGCACACACACACACACACACACACACACACACACACAACACAGAGAGAGAGAGAGAGAGAGAGAGAGAGAGAGAGAGAGAGAGAGAGAGAGAGAGAGAGAGAGAGAGAGAGAGAGAGAGAGAGAAGATTCCGTCATTCTAGTGTTCTGAAGAAAAAACAGACATGTGGTTTCAAACGCGGGAAATGTCTTTCTTTACCAAGTGATGGAGTTCAGTGAATACTACTTGTTGGTTTTTTTTAAAGTACATTAACAGTGAAATAGTTTTATTCTCCTCCCTTCGGATTACTGTCCATGTAATTGGTTATTCAACATCGTTAAATTATGTTTTAAAATATGATTCAACTTTCCAAGCTCTCAAATGTTTTGTGTTAAATTTTCATGCTTGTGCAAGTGAAGAAGAAGAAATGGATGATGGTGAAGAAGACTGCAATTAATTAAGGTCCTGAAAGCTAATTTGATACGAATGAATCAATACGTACAGAAAATTACGCTAAGAAAAATATTTCTTAACTGCAAATCATCTGCACTCTTCTGTTTCAACATTTATGAGTATATTTTACGATGACAGTTTCATGATTTTTATTATTTACGAGTAACTCTCCTCACTTTTTTTTTTTTTTTTTTAAAAAAGAGTATAATTCCTTTTTTTGCTGATTTCATCTTGAACTAAGAACTTCCTTCGTAGATTATCATGAAGCGCACATTCATCAAATCAAAATGCATCTTTTTTCTTTGCAGCGTTTCTATTTCTATCCGTGTGTGTGTGTGTGTGTGTGTGTGTGTGTGTGTGTGTGTGTGTGTGTGTGTGTGTGTGTCTGTGTGTGTGTGTGTGTGTGTGTGTGTGTGTGTTTTTGGTATCTCAAGCGCATCTGTGACCAAGAACGTCTGCATGCAACATATATTCATGTGTCTCTTAATAGTTTTGTTTTGTTGTTATGTGTTGTTATCTGCAGAGCAGCAACAAGAAAAAAAAACAACAACAACACAACAACAAAGGGGAAAATGTCAAACACTATATCATAAAAGTAAGGGGTGAACGTTTCTCTGCTTTGTTTTGTTTTGTCTGTTTGTATATTGGTTTTTAGTTTTAATGGATCGATTATTTGAAACGTAAAGATACTTCCTCCTGGTGCTTGAATTATGTTGACCTTGCTGAAATTCAGATCCTCTTTTGCATAGAATCTGGAATCTTCTGTTTTCATAAAGAAACCAAATATAATACACAATACGTGTTTCTGAGAAATTTGGAAAATTGTTCTTATTTGTACTATGTAAGGTCGATGAATAGAGATAAAAAAAAAAAGGCTTAAGTCCCGTGGCCTGAAGGCAACAAGGGCAGAGAACTGTCGGAAGTTCATCGTGTTTTTGGCATGGCATTATGGAAGGCAGAGCACATTCCTCTCCTTCCGCCGCTTTTAACCTTCCCCAGACTGAATCAGGTACTCATTGACTGCTAGGTGGACAGAGGTTTCCAAGCTGGAAAAAAATCCCACTCCATTGGGATGTGACTCAAACGTACACTTTGACTGTTTGACCACGGGACCTCTTGATAATAAGTAGTCTCTCTTATGATTATGAGTCATCACGAGACCAGTTATCAGAAGTTTCGGTGTCTACGTATACAAAAATCGTAATTTACTGTAAGCCACTAAAACCGTCTTTTCTGGTTAAAAAAAAGTTTTTGATGGCGCTCTAATGAAAAAAGGCAAATGTCAAGACAATGTTTTTTGTTTTTGTTTCGTTAAATGGGCACGTGCAGCATAACCAAACGCAAATGGTTAAAAAAGATTTGTCAGATACAAACAGGAACGTCTGTCTGCTTCTGTGCTAAAACAGCATTATGTTTGAAGAACTGATTTCCTAACAGTGACACTTATTGTACTGGGAAATATATGCAAAGTACTAAACTGTAGCTTGAAGTAAGGTTAAATGATACATTAGCACAATGGAGAAGAAAAAAAAGGAGAGTCAGGATGAGAGCGATGGAAAAGAAAATGGCCCACCTGTAAAACAGAAAAAAAAAAAACAAGAATAAAACAAACAAGAGAGAAGATGAAACGGAAGAAGAAAACAAAGAAAAGAAGAAAAAAGAGACAGGAAGACGCGAATCGAAAAGGACACAAAAGTAGTTAAGAATCAAGAGCAAAAATGAACAGCAGAGTTTGAAAAAAAAAATCTTCTTGAAACAACAACGACAAAACAACAACAACGACAACAACAAAAGAGTTAAAGAGATGCCAGCCACGGTGAAACACCTGAAGCTGAGACCTCTCCTCCCTCCTATCTCTGGACCCGGACTAACCACCATCACTCACCTGAGGCAGAGTCGATGTCTGGCTGCTGGCTGCAGATGATGGGGCACCGGCTGAAAGAACTCTTTAAATAGACCCCCGGTTCGGCAGAAAAGGGGGATGGGGGAGGGTGATGATAGGGAGGAGGAAAGAATGAAAGAGAGAGAGAGGTAGCAAGAGAGATGTGAGCGGGGGGAGGGGGAATGGGGCCAGAGGAGGATGGAGGAGGGGGGGGGGGGGGAGTCATCAGACCCAGACAGCAATTATTAGAGCCGCATATGTAATGAACGTCATGTTAACGGATCAGTGCCACGTTACGTTGACTTATGGCATTCCTACAACAATCTCATTTGTTATTTCGTCAGTGAGGGGTTAAAAATTGAAGGCTAAAAAAAAAAAAAAAAAAAAGTCGTGAGTGTCAGGAAAAGAGAGGGGGGGCGGTGGTGGTCAAGAACGGAGATGCAGGAGAGATGACGGGGGTGTGGTGTGGGGAGAGTGGAAAAGGGGGCGAAGGAGGAGGGGGGGGGGGGGGGGGGAGGAGGGGGGGGGGGGGAGGGACAGAGGGTATTGCAGGAATTTAGATCAGTGCTTTTTTTTGTATGCGACTGATACTGTATGAGATTGATGCGTGACTGGCTCCCTGAGCGTCCTTTACTGTATGGAACGAAACTTGTGCCCTGAGTAGGTTCTGTTATGTTGTGACCAAACGCATGGCAGTTATGTGTGTGTGTGTGTGTGTGTGTGTGTGTGTGTGTGTGTGTGTGTGTGTGTGTGTGTGTGAGTGTGTGTGCGTGCGTGCGTGCGTGCGTGCGTGCGTGCGTGTGTGTGTGTGCGTGTGTGCGTGTGTGTGTGTGTGTGTGTGTGTGTGTGTGTGTGGTGTGTGTGTGTGTGTGTGTGTGTCAGTGTGTGTGTGTGTGTGTGTGTGTGTGTCAGTGTGTGTGTGTGTGTGTGTGTGTTCAGAGAGAGAGAGAGAGAGAGAGAGAGGCAGGCAGACAGATAGATATATAGACAGATGGATGGATGTATAGAAAGAGA
>JADBJO010002808.1:30000-50000 GCA_016801955.1 Conus betulinus | reverse complement strand
GGAGGGCGACATGCTGTGTTCAAGCCACCCATGTCCCGGTCTGAGCACTTGACGACGATGACGATAAAACACCATCAGGAACCGTCGTGGCCTACTGTTGGGGGGTAGGGGGGGGGGTGGATATTTAGTCCCGTCGGGCTTCTATCCACAGTCATGAAGTCTGTTGTGGAATTTCAGACGAGCCTGGATGAAGCTGTGTATGGGGAGGCATAAAAGAACAGCTAGGGGATATTAAAGATACTAACAAAGAAGGGGAAAGGGACACGGAAGATACGACAAAAGCCACGGCAGAGCAACAGAAAGTTGTGCTAATGTTCATACTGGAGGACTGGCACCATGCAGTTGAGATTCCTCCTCTAAGCAAATGCACTTTAAAGATTGTTGCACGAGCTTGTTGACCTACACCACAGGTATGTGTATTGTCCGGGCCTGAATGACATCGGGATATATTACGAGGGACAGAACAGTCTGCAATACAGCCCTGCCAGGAAAGCTTGGACAAATCTGATCTGAGTGATGTGACTGACTCATCAAAGCTAGATAAGAGGAATTTGTTTCTGATGCTATGGCCGTGCTCTTCCCTTGTAATGACCCGAATGTCGATGTACTTTTTGCACCAGTGCCTGTGGTGAAATTGTGCCAATGCTGAAACACATAGGCAAACTTAAATTGCCGTTATTATTTCATCTTTCCTTCAAATAAATTCAGTTTCCCCTATATCCAAGCTTGAACAACACCAACATCATGTACTAACAGTGAACATTTTTGCAAATTATTGCATTCATTAACTATCAGTTAGGGAACTGGGTCCAATATGAAATTTTATTTCAAAACTCGGTCGCTGGACCAGTGAGTGGCAGACACAAAATATATGTGCGCGCGCGCACGCACACGCGCACACACACACACACACACACACACACACACACACACACACACACACACACACACACACACAAAAAAACACGAAGACGAGCGTGCACGCACACACACATAAGCATTCTCTCTCTCTGTCTGTCTGTCTCTCTCTGTTTGTTTGTTCTCTCTGTCTGTCTGTCTGTGTCTCTCTCTCTCTCTGTCACCTGTCTGTCAGACACAGTCTCTGACAACACACACACACACACACACACACACACACACACACACACACACACACACGCACACACATACACACACGCGCGCGCGCGCGCGCGCGCGCGCATCCAATCCAACACACACACACACACACACACACACACACACACACACACACACACACACACACACACACACACACTGAAGATTGCTATACATTCGCTCAGTACATTATAAAACCCACTACTGATGTCACAGTTTTGTTTTTCTACACACCAACGAAGTATGAAATACAGCCAGCACACACCAAATCTAAAATAGTCCAAGTCGCCTTGAAAAGACAAAGAAAACATTCCACCTCTACCACCTACCGCCACCCTCCTCCCTCGTCTTTTCTCCCCCATCCCCGACGACCCTTCACCCCACCCCCACTTCCCCCCCCCCCCCCCCCCCCCATTTTTAGCCTTCAAATTTCAACCCTGGACAGAAGGTCCCAAATAAAAAAAATGGCTGTGTCAGGAAAGCCACGAGGTAACACCAGCCGGCACTGATGCTTCATGGTGACGGTCATTACATCTGCCGCTCTGATTGATATACATCACGTCCGACCCCTCCTCCTTCCCCACTTTCCCTCCTCCTGCCCCCCCCCCCCCTTTCCCCCCCAGTCTTCTTCCCATCTTCATCCTTCTTCAACTCACCCCCTTCTCCCTATCATCCTCTCACACTGTCTGCTGATCCGGCGCTGTATTTAAACAGTTCTTTCAGCCAGGGCCTCGTCATCTGCAGCCAACAGACATTGACTCTTCCTTAGGTGAGTACTGTACTGGTCCAAGGATGAGAGAGAGAGAGAGAGAGAGAGAGAGAGAGAGAGAGAGAGAGAGAGAGAGAGAGAGAGAGAGAGAGGGAAAGAGAGAGGCAGACATACAGACAGACAGACAGACAGGGAGGTCGTATGTTGGCCATATTCATGAGTCCTTGCAGCCATTTCGGGTGATTTTTTGTATAGTTTCAGTTGTATCACTTGCTGGGTCCCGTTTCAGTTTTGTTGCAAAGCAGTAGGCAGTTAACTTTATTTCATTCAACAAAGGGGAACATAAAAAACACATGACGGAATTTGATTCTACGTAAATTTTCATCCCATGTACCACAGCAGGCAACAAGACAACTGGTTTATTTCTCAGACACATTTATGACCTTACCAGTCCTGCAAATGAATTTTTAGCGAGCTCTTTTTACAGATCCACATCTCGGCCCCATCGCCTCCGCCCTCTCTTCTCACTGTTTCTTTGTGTCGCTAAGTTATTGTCTGAATGGCAGAGAAAGGTCGTGCCTGCAGGTGTTTTTCTTCCACTACTTCCACTGACCTGTTCAGCATATCATTGGGCAATCAGTGGGTGATTGCATCCTCTGAGAGAGATCCAGGTAAAGGCTGTTCTACACAGCTCTTAGCTGCTGTCAGTGCTGATGTGGCTGACAATGTTTGGTTTGTTCAACAGAAGAGCTAACCATTCAGATTATCAACACGTTTTGACCTGCCCTGTGTCTCTTCCTAGCTCAAAGAGTTCCTATTGTGTTGATTTCTCTTTTTGTGGACCTAATCTTCTCTATTTCCGTTTTCCTAGTCCACCTATCCCTGGCCGCCAGGGAAGGCCTTTGAGGTTGGCTTTTCTCTAGAAGTGGTGGGAGTACAAAAAATATGTAAAATACGTAAGCTACCTTCATGAGAGATGAACCAACGAAAGAGCCAGGTTCAACTGATGGGTCTCATCCAAGAGGCGAATGTGAAGTGTGGACAGCTACAGTAAACTGCTTTTGGCATAGTTTTAAAGATAGGTAATGGTAGTCGCCATATGCTGGCAATGAAGTGTTTAACATTAAAATGTAAAGCTTCCATCTTCAATCTCCCCCCCCCCCCCCCCTCCACTCCCCCTCCACTCCCCTCCCCTTTCACTGATTTCTCTCTAAGTCTTTACCGAGTCATCTTCGTAATGACGGAAGAATTGTTTGTCTGCACTTGTTTTCTCCCAAATCTGATTGTCTCTAGCATGTATATAAGCCTGAATGGGGCCCAACCAAGCCATTTGGCGAATGCTGCCAGCTTCCTGTCCATGTCTCAGTTCATCTGCTGGCTGTGTTCCAGAACGATCAGCGCGCTGCACAGTCTGATCCCCTCCGCTGTCATCATGATCATGAAGCTGCTCTTCCTCGTCGCGCTGGGTGTAGCTGCGCTCTGCATGATGGCCACCACCGTAACAGCCAGTAAGCTTTTCTTTTGTGAATGTGTGTGTGTGTGTCTAGCCATGCGTGCGTGCATGCGTGCCTACGTGTGTGTGTGTGTGTGTGTGTGTGTGTGTGTGTGTGTGTGTGTACATCTGTATGTGTGTGTGTGTGTGTATGTGTGCGCGCGCGCGCGCGTATGTGTGTGTGTGTGTGTACTTGTCATGGTTTCAGACTTGCATATCTAGTATCTTTAATGCAACAATTGTAAATTTAGTACTTCTCTTCATTTAAAAAAAAAATTCGGGTACAGCCTGTATGTGTTTGCGTACTTAACCGTAAATTTTACATGACCTCTCATAGAATGTATTCCTTCAGCGTTATGGCACACACACACACACACACACCACACACACACACACACTCTCTCTCTCTCTCTCTCTCTCTCTCTCTCTCTCACACACACACACACACACACACACACACTCTCTCTCTCTCTCTCTCTCTCTCTCTCTCACACACACACACACACACACTTTTGAACTCCCATTATCATCCATTTCCACAGACGATACCCCAGAAAGGCCGATGGCGGGTACGCAGTCGACGACAGAAGGAAACAGTTCTGTGCCCAGCTGGCTGCTCGATCTCAACCGAATGCTCCTTCGTAGCTTGAACGCGTAACACCACCAGGCTACGGTCCCGGCCTGACATCATGGCGCGCGTGACACCCAGCCCGCTGGCGGTTTTTCCGATGACGACAATTCCTTCATGTCCGTTCTGGTTCCAGGATCAATTGCATCATGGGATTGAGACTATCTGTTGATGGAAGTCTTTTTTGTTTGTTTAAAGGGGAGAGGGTGGGGTGGAGGGTCCCATGACTTAACGTTATGCGTGACGTCATTGGCTTGTTTCCTTTTTCTTAATTGGGGGTTTGGTGGTCTTCTTCCGTCACTTCCTTTCTATTTGTGAGACGCCGACTTTGCTCCAGTCATGACCTCTACGTGCCCCCCCCCCCCCCCCCCCCCCCCCCCCCCCCTTCTTCTACTTTGTATGTGTGTGTAAGACAGCTTTTTAAAAAAAAATAAACATAATTTCATGTTCAGCAGAGCACGACAGCGTTTGGATGTTTGTAATAGTTCACAATGGATATGTATGTGTGCGTGGGGGAGGGGAGGGGCGAGAACATGCGTGTCAGTGTATTTGTGTGTGTGTGTGTGTGTGTGTGTGTGTGTGTGTGTGTGTGTGTGTGTGTGTGTGTGTGTGTGTGTGTGTGTGTGTGTGTGTGTGTGTGCGTGCGTGCGTGAGTGTGTGTGTGTGTGTGTGTGTGTGTGTGTGTGTGTGTGTGTGTGTGTGTGTGTGTGTACGCGCGCGCCTGTGCAAAAGACTGCTTTACTTTCGTCACAACAGGTTCAACAGGCACACATCATTGTACAACACGGCACACAATCACTCCAGACTAGACGGTAGAAACAGAAGCAGACGTACAAGTCCACGTTTCACAGCTGTGAGAATTGACCAGTTTACCCAGAAACGAGTGACCGTTGGCATCCAGAAACCAGTGTGACGCACTAACTTTTTTCGTTGATTACCAGGTTGACATCTTGTTGATTACCAGTGTTGACCAGTCCATAACATCCTGGCATCTTGTTGATTATCAGTGTTGACCAGTCCACAATATCCAGGCATCTTGTTGATTATCAGTGTTGACCAGTCCACAACATCCAGCCATCTTGTTGATTATCAGTGTTGACCAGTCCACAACATCCAGCATCTTGTTGATTATCAGTGTTGACCAGTCCACAACATCCAGCCATCTTGTTGATTATCAGTGTTGACCAGTCCACAACATCCAGCATCCAGGCTCTTGTTGATTATCAGTGTTGACCAGTGTTTGTTGACCAGTCCACCAGTCATCCATCCAGCCATCTTGTTGATTATCATGTCACAACATCCAGTGTTGATTATCAGTCCACCAAACATCCAGCCATCTTGTTGATTATCAGTGTTGACCAGTCCACAACATCCAGCCATCTTGTTGATTATCAGTGTTGACCAGTCCACAACATCCAGCCATCTTGTTGATTATCAGTGTTGACCAGTCCACAACATCCAGCCATCTTGTTGATTATCAGTGTTGACCAGTCCACAAACATCCAGGCAGCGGGTCGAGAGGAACAGCTGTGTGTGTGTGTGTGTGTGTGTGTGTGTGTGTGTGTGTGTGTGTGTGTGTGTGTGTGTGTGGTGTGTGTGTGTGTGTGTGTGTGTGTGTGTGTGTGTGTGTGTGTGTGTGTGTGTGTGTGTGTGTGTGTGTGTGTGTGTGTGTGTGTGTGAGAGAGAGAGGAGAGAGAGAGAGAGAGAGAGAGAGAGAGAGAGAGAGAGAGAGAGAGAGAGAGAGAGAGAGAGAGAGAGAGAGCTTTGAAATATCGACAAATGACTAAAATGGATATATTTCCTACAAAATCTGAGATCAAATAAAACGATTTCACCTAAAAGACGTTACTCTCCTAAAAGACGTTGCTCTGTTAACCATCGAGTTCTCTTTCAACTTTTTTCTCCCTGGTGAGAAGAACCCGAAATTCCTGTCCACACGTTTTAAGTAACACAGAACACTACCCACAATTCCGGGGTATTCTTACCACAAGTTAAGCCGAAATCACGGTCCAGCTGTCCAAAGACTGCCAGCAAACGGCATGAAAAGGAGATGAGGAGAACGTGCTGTAAAGAAATAAAACTGCAAAAAAAATTGAATTAAAAAAATAATTATTATAATAAAAAAAAAAAAAACAAATTTTGATTCGACAATTCAATATAAGATAAACGAGCAAAGGAGATCAAAATGTACCAACAGGCTGAGCAGTCAGCTCCACTGAGTAATGATCTAACCTTTGTCATGGCTGAGAATAGCTTTTATTTGGATCTCCTATGAGATGCAATCTCCCACTAATTGACAAAATAATTGTATGGAACAATGATGATTCCATACAATAGTCAGTCATGATGTGTCTCGTAAAATCACGCAGCCTGTGACCGATGTGCCACTCTTCCACCCTCTGGACCAGCTATCAGAACCTGATACAAGTTCCTGTCCTTAAAAGTTTGAAAGGCTCTGTCGATCTGCTGGGCACGTCACACTTTATCCCTCAGACTGTGGGCCCTGCAGTGTGACGAACAGTGTCACCGACTTCATCCACGTCGTCAATGCTACAGACTGAGGCCTGGCTTCATTCATCTGGAGATGAAGTTAAGCGCATTGACCTGACCCCTGCTGGCCACACACGTCACTCCGGGCCCCGTCCTCCACGCCCCGTCGCTCCGGGTGGAGGCGTTGCCTTTCTTTTCAAAGACTTTCTCTGCTCTCCCACACTGTCAAGTCAGTCTTTCCTTTCCTTCACACTTCGCTCGAAGTCGTCCACCTTTCTGTAAATCTGCAGCATGCTTTCATTGACTTCATCTGCATTTACCGCGCAAAATGAACATGCTGAAGGACGCTACATTTTTCAATGAACTGCCATCTTTAGTACAGTATTGTACATCCCTCTGTGGCCAAGTAGTTATCGCTGGAGACGTTAATATTCATAATGATGGCGACCCAGATGCAAATACAGTGAGATTTAGAAACCTTGTTTTTATGTTTGATCTGATAAAATCTGTGACTGAACAACGCATACGCATGGTCATTTTCTGGACCTTTTGTATCGTTTTAGCCAAATGGCGTGTTATCCACTGATGAATGTCATGACCTGACGTCTGATCGTGTGTCTGTCCCATGGAAACTGAATGTCCAAAAACCTGTAAAGCACCGCACTATCAAACTTATTCACAAGTCAAAATTTAGATCTGAATCAGACTGCAAGATAACATCTGATAGGGTCCGTCTGACCTGGACTTTACCCTGCACAGCCCTGTCAACAGACACCATCACTCTACAGTCAGGGAAGATAGAGCCATACCTTGGTACAGCACGGTCGCCCCCCCAGCTGTCCAAATTAAAACGTGAGCATCGCAAAGCAGAAAGGCGTTGGCGCTCTAAAGGACGCACTGTTCATAAGCTGATATGCAACTTAATTAAGAAGATTGCAGACTTAGATAAAAAAAAATCTAAGACTAGTTTCCATCTTGTTGACATTAACTTTTTACATCAATTGTACCAGTGGATCTGTGAGACTTTTACAACAATTAACAAAAAACAAACAAAAAGGGGGGGGGGGGGGGGGGGGGAAAAGAAAAGAAAAAGAAACATACACGTACAGACTTCAACATAAGTTAAGGACCACACCGCAGAATGCCTTAGGTGCTTTCAAAATCAAATATCAAATAAAGGTTAGTAATTGCCAAGGTTTCTGAACGCGACAGTCGTCAGGCCTTCTCAATAAATACTGCCAAGCATGCAACAGCTGCACTGACTCCCCTTGAGCGTGCAGAAAAGTGCTCTTGTTTGGCAAAACAAAGCTGTTTGTCAGCAATCCGTGCACACTGACTCGAACTGTCTACAGGTGAAAATCCTGATGCACGTGACAGCATGAAGGTGTGGGAGTGCGTTGTGCTCACCACAATGGCCATAAAAGCCGTCGAATACCCGTTCTGAAGCACAACACCAACATGCCAGCGAGACGAAAGTTGAGAAATTTCGATCGTGCCCGAGCTATCGCCTGGCTGCAGGACGGAGTAGGTGTCCCGAGAGGTGGCCAGAAGGCTGCAAGTGTCACACTCGGTCATCATTCGTCTGAGACAGCGCCATCAAACCACAGGCACCGTCCAGGAACGGCCACGCCCAGGGCGTCCCAAGAAAAACCACACAACGTGAGGACCGGTACCTCTGCAGACAGGCCCTTCGGGAGAGGACAACCACCGCCAATGCCTTGAGTCAGCAACTGCGTGCTTCCACCAACACAGCAGTAAGCGGGCAGACCACTCGGCGTCGCCTACATGCCGCCGCCTTGCGTTCCAGGCGTCCGGTGAAGAAGCCCATGCTGACTGCAGGTCACAGGGCACGCCGACTTGCTTGGTGCCAGGACCATTTGAGGTGGACTCGTGCTCATTGGGGCCATGTCCTGTTCACCGACGAATCGCGCTTCATGGTGAGCCCCAAAGACGGCCGCATCAGGGTGTGGCGGCGCGCCCACAGGGCAGCAGCTGCAAGATGATGCTATCCAGGAGGCGGCTGCTTTTGGAGGTGGCTCCATTATGGTTTGGGGAGGCATCAGCCGACACTACAGGTCTCCTCTCTACCATGTGGATGGCATGATCAATGGGCAGCGCTACCTGCAGGGGATCTTACAGCCTCTGGTCACAGCGACCCTCCAGCAGATCGGATCCCAAGCTGTCCTCCAAGATGACAACGCCACACCACACCTCTGCAGGGCTGTCAACACTTTCATTCAGGAGGCTGGGATCACCAGGATGGCATGGCCTGCGAACAGTCCAGATCTCAATCCAATCGAGAACATCTGGGGAGAACTTGGCCGGCGAGTCCATGCAAACCGCCCACGTCCAGCTAATCGGGAACAGCTGCTGCACGTCCTGCGACAGGAGTGGGAAAACATCCCCCAGGCCGTCATTGCAAACACCATCAACTCCATGAGGCAGCGCTGTCTCGATTGTGTTGCTGCGCGGGGTGGGACACATCCGTTTTTGATCAGATTAAAGAAACATGTTTGTGGATTTTCTTTTCCCCAGGTGGGTCTATTTACATTGCTTTATCATTGCAAAAACGTTACGCAATCCAAATGAAATGCTTTAATTGATTCACAAGGGTTGCAATTAAATATCTGTACACATGAAACATTTTTGGTTTCGCGCGTGTTGCATTTGTCAGACAGATTGCAAGTGGTCTTAACTTATGTTGAAGTCTGTGTATAATAGTAATGAAGAATTTGTAGCTCAGAAGGAGAGACAGACAGATATTCGTAGACCAAGAGAAAACAAAGAAAAAAACCATAGAATGAATAGGAAGCCAGATTTTTCTCCCTCCTGTAGGTCTCAATATTTTACCCGATTCGAAAAATGGACGAGAAAAAAGTAAATAAAGGAGAGACAGTAGGGGACAGAAGGGAGTGCAAATCTCTCTCCCCCTTTCCCTCTCTCTCTGTTCGCTCGTGTGTGCGTTCGTGCATAGGTAAATAGATAGGTTAGGTGTGTGTGTGTGTGTGTGTGTGTGTGTGTGTGTGTGTGTGTGTGTGTGTGCGCGCGCGCGCGCGCGCGCGCGTGGATGATGGAATGAGGAAGGAGGCATGGGGCACAAGTGCCTGACAAAGTATCTCTGCAGTTCTTTCACAATGATTACTGAAGATGTCTGGCTCAGAAGTTGAATGAAGTGTTCAAAGATCGGGGTTAGTACATCCATCTTTATACATTTTTCGCGCGTGCGCGCGCGCACACACACACACACACACACACACACACACACACACACACACACACGCATGGCTGTTCATCGAAAAATTTAGCGTCCTTCAGCATGTTCATTTTGCACGGTAAACGCAGATGAAGTCAATGAAAGCATGCTGCAGATTTACAGAAAGGTGGACTACTTCGAACGAAGTGTGAAGGAAAGAAAGACAGACTTGACAGTGTGGAGAGCAGAGAAAGTCTTTGAAAAGAAAGGCAACGCCTCCACCCCAGCGGGGGCGTGGAGGACGGGGCACGGAGTGACGTGTGTGGCCAGCAGGGGTCAGGTCAATGCGCTTAACTTCATCTCCAGATGAATGAAGCCAGGCCTCAGTCTGTAGCACTGACGACGTGGATGAAGTCGGTGACACTGTTCGTCAGACTGCAGGGCCCACAGTCTGAGGGATAAAGTGTGACGTGCCCAGCAGATCGACAGAGCCTTTCAAACTTTAAGGACAGGAACTTGAATCAGGTTTCTGAGACATGGTCCAGAAGGTGGACGAGTGGCACATCTGTCGCAGGGCTGCGTGATTTTACCAGGCACATCATGACTGACTATTGTATGGTATCATCGTTGTTTCATACAATTATTTTGTCAATTAGTAGGAGATCGCATCTCGTAGGAGTTCCAAATAAAAGCGATTTTTAGCCATGACAATGTGTTGGGTTATTACTCGGTAGAGCTGACTACTCAGACTGTTGGCACGTTTTTGAACTCCTTTGGGTCGCGTTTCTTATCCTCAAGTGTAAGGTTGAAGATTTTCTTGGGACGGTTATTTCGGCTGAACTTGTTGTGAGAAAATTGTGGGTACTGTTCTGTTTTAGATACACGTTACATGCACGAGCAGACAGGAACCACATGGGGGGTTCGGGTATTGCTGACGAATCTCACCAGGCAGCTAAAAGTTGGAAGAAAGTTCGACGGCTTCTACAGGCTATTAGAGAAACGTCTGACAGGAGGAACTGTTTTATTCAATCTCAGATCTTGAGTGAAATATGTCAAGTTTTTGTCATTTTGTCGGTATTTCAAAACACACGCACCACAGTCTCTCTCTGTCCCTCCTCTCTCTCTCTCTCTCTCTCTCTCTCTCTCTCTCTCTGTCTGTATAGGCATACACATACAGATACACATACACGCACACGTACACATACACGCAAACTTGAGTGTGTAAGTGTATGTGTGTGTGTGTGTGTGTGTGTGTGTGTGTGTGTGGTGTGTGTGTGTGTGAACTTTCGTGCATGTGTGCGTACGTGGGTGCGTGCGTGCGTGTGTTATCGAGCATGCGTGCTTGCATGCGGACGCTGGTTTTTACAGAAGACAAGGATATGTTTGACTTCTGCAGAATCAACCTGCATATGTGCGACCATCTGCCCAGACATTTCCGACTGGTCGACACACATAGTCAACAAAGATGTAAACGAAAAAGGAGTGCACAGCACGTTACTGGGCACGTTAATGGATGGTAAATTCTCCTATCATTGACTTGTACGTCTGCTTCTGTTTCTACCGTCTAGTCAGGAGTGATTGTGTGCCGTGTTGTACAATGATGTGTACCTGTTGAACCTGTTGTGATGAAATAAAAAGCATTCTTTTGCACAGGCGCGTGCGTACACACACACACACACACACACACACACACACACACACACACACACACACACACACACACATACATACGCGCGCACGCACACATACACTCACACACACACACACTCACACACACACACACAAACACACACACACTTGCATACGCGCACAAGCACACACACGAATACACTCACACGCGTGTTCTCGTCCCTCCCCTCCCCCACGCACACAAATGGGCGTGGGACCATACACACATATCCATTGTAATCTATTACAAACACCCAAACACTGTCGTACTTTGTCTGAACACAAGATCATTATTATTGAAAAACTGTCATATACACACACATACAAGGGAGAAAAACACAAAGATGGTTGAAGGAAAGAGAAAAGATTGGGGGGGGGGGGGGGGGGGGGGAGTTGGTGACTGGATTTTAGTCTACCTCCCCCACACAGAAAGGAACTGACAGAAGACGACCACCAACCCCAAAACAAGAAAAGGAAACAAGCCAATGACTTCACGCAAACGTTGTGTCATGGGACCCCCACCCTTGCCCCTCCTCTTAAAATACAGAAAAGTCTATAGATAGTCTCCAGCCCATGATGCAGTTGATCCCGGAAACAGAACGGACATGAAGGACTTGTCGTCACTGGAGAAAGGCCAGCGGTCTGGATGTCACTTGGGCCATGAGGTCGGGCCGTAGACTGGTGGTGTTCACATGTCTAAGCTTCGGAGCATTTGGTAGAGATCGAGGAGCCAGGTGGGCATAGAGCTGTTTCCTGTTGGCAGTTGCATTCCCGTCATCGGCCTTTCTGGGGTATCGTCTGTAGAAATGGATGATAATAGTAGTATTTATTTCAAATATATATATATATATATATATATATATATATATATATATATATATATATATCTTCTTCTTCTTCCTAAAATACTGGTTCACTCAAAATTGAGTCGATCACTAGCGTGCACGTTAAAAAGACAGAAAATGCGACTCAGCCTGTTGGCCCCTGGAGCAAAATTTGGCAACGAGGGGTGGCACATGAAATTTAAAAGGTTAAAAGCAATGGCTATTTTAAAGTCTTGGTAACCATAAAATATGTGGGGAAGTTAAAATAGAAAAGTCAATCAATATGCAGATCTCAGGATTGTTTATCAATTGATTTTTAAAAGGGACTGCATTTGTGGCAATCTTGATGGCATCCGGCAGTGAGTTCCACAGCTTTACAGAACTGGAATAAAATGAATGTAAATGGCTGCCAATATTTGATGCAATTATGGTATAGTTGTTCCATTGGGATATCAATTAGTTCAGCTCTGCCTTTGAAGAAGGTATTAAGTTTAATAAAGGCTCTTTTCTCCTCTAAGGGTTTCCAATCTAATTTCCTTATGTTCTTCTAGTATTCCCTTTCTCTCTGATATGGTCCCCTGTTACGAACCGTGCTGCTCTCTTCTGAATCTTTTTGAGGTTATAAATCTCCTTTAGATTGTAAGGGTCCTAGACCAGTTCCAGTTTTATAGCCAGTGTTTTTATAGCGTCCTTAACCTTTGGGGGCAGCCGTTGATATTCCTGTATAAGAAAGCTAAGATGTTGTTTTCTTTCTTACATACTAAATTGTAATGTTCTTTCCATTTGAGACGACTATCTGTAATCACGCCTAAATATTTTGCAGCATTGGTTTCTTTAAGAATAGTATTGTGAACAGAGTATTCTGATCTAGTTGGTGAGTGTTTATTACACATACGCAACACTTGGTACTTCTGGGGATGAAATTTCATCTTCCAAGTTCTTTCCCACTCTTGTAAAGCGTTTAGATCTTCTTGTAGAATGCGTGTATCATTCTTCCTTCTGATTGTTCTATATACTAAGCTGTCATCTGCAAAAAGCCTTACAGTAGTTCCAGGAGAGAGATTTCTACTTACGTCATTTATATACATTAAAAAAAAAAAGGGCCCCAGAACAGTTCCCTGTGATACACCCGACAAATCTGGTTTACAATGGGATGACGACCCTTCCACAATAACTTTCTGCGTTCTCCCCCAACGAGGAATGATCTAGACCATTAATTTTTTTTTAGCAAAGAACCGCCAATGCCAATGTGTTCGAATTTAAGTAGCAGGCCCTCATGGTCAATCTTATCAAAGGCTTTAGAAAAGTCTAATAAAATTGCATCTCTATTGTTGTCTGTTGTTAAGACAGTTATTAAAAATCATTGAGAGTTGTTATAAGTTGAGTCTCACAACTCTTCGCTGTCTCAAACCATGCTGGGCGTTATTTAAGAAGTCATATTTGTCAAGATGGTCCATTATGCTACTATATATTATATGTTCGAGTAATTTTGCTGATATGGATGTAAGAGATACAGGTCTATAGTTCTCTGCTTTTGTTTTGTCACCCTTTTTGAATAAAGGGACAATGCTAGCATCTCGCCACTCATCAGGTATTACTCCCTGGTCCAGAGAAGCTTGGAAAGTAGTTGGTATACCTCAGTCAATTCACTGGCACACAATTTTAAGAGCTTGCCAGGAATGCCATCAGCACCAGTAGCTTTGTTTTCATTGATGCTGATACTCCTGCTTTGCTTACTTTGATATTTTGCATTTCGGGGAGCTTATCATCATCCTTTAGTCTAACATTAATTAGAGGCTTGGGATTTGAGAAAATCGAACAAAACTGATTGTTTAGTAAAATTGCTTTTCCCTCAGAGTCCTGTATTAGGTTATCCTGATTATTTCTCAGGTCTGGAATCCGAATATTGTCCTGTCTCTTACTCCTTATGTAAGACCATAATTTCTTTACCGAGTCATCTTCGTAAGACCATAATTTCATACACACACACACACACACACACACACACACACACACACACACACACACACACACACACGCACGCACGCACACACACACACACACCACACACACAAGCACACACACACACACACACACACACACACACACACACACACACACACACACATTCACAAAGACAAAGGGAGCTTACCAGCTGTTACGGTGGTGGCCATCATGCAGAGCGCAGCTACACCCAGCGTGACGAGGAAGAGCAGTTTCATGATCATGGTGACAGTGGAGGGGAATCAGACTGTGCAGTGCGCTGATCGTTTCTGGAACACAGCCAGCAGATGAACTGAGACATGGACAGGAAGCTGGCAGCATTCGCCAATGGCTTGGTTGGGCCCCATTCAGGCTTATATACATGCTAGAGACAATCAGATTGGGGAGAAAACAAGTGCAAACAATTCTTCCGTCATTACGAAGATGACTCGGTAAAGACTTACAGAGAAATCAGTGAAAGGGGAGGGGAGGGGAGGGACTGAGGGGGAAAGAATTTGAAGATGGAAGCTTTACATTTAAATGTTAAACACTTCACTGCCAGCATATGGCGACTACCATTACCTATCTTTAAAACTAAACAAAAAGCAGTTTACTGTAGCTGTCCGGAGTTCACAGTCGCCTCTTGGATGAGACCCATCAGTCGAACTTGGCGGAGGCCGACTCGCCGAAGTCAAGCACACTGCGGAACTTGCCGGTCAGCTATCCGAGGACCTTGCCGCATATGTAAACAGAAATGGCTTGCAGCGTGTATACGGTGTGGGGGAAGGGACCGGCAGACAGAGAAGAGCCCCCGAGAGAGCGCGAAGAAAAAGTCCTTACGCTGTTTAATGAGAAACTGAAGGTGACAGTCAGGCGTGAAGACATTGAGGCTGTGCACAGGGTGGGTGCAAGACAGGGACAGCGTCGATCCGACGGTGCGACAAACGTTTCCGAGAGGAGCAGGATTGTTAGATTCGTCTCTAGGCGAGTACGAGACGCTGTTGTTGTATGCACGAAACACTCTGAAGGGCTCCAAGATTGTGATCGTTGAGGACTCGATACCCAGGGCGTACTCATTGTTTTGTGCCGCCAAGAGTGATTTAATTGTCTGTCAACAGGCTACACAAATGTAATAATTGTTGTTTTTATAACCGTTTTCCAGCCTAAATTCTTTGTTTCTTTCTTTTCCATTTTTTTGATAATTCTAAACCTATGGTAAACAAATACATGTACATGTATTGGGATAGTGTACTCTAAAGCATTGTTTTTTTTTTAATGGATACAAAGAAGAAGAACCAAACACAGATAAAAAAAAATGGCAGACATAAAAAGCAATGTGTTTGATGCTTCTTCTCAGATGCAACATTATGATTGGGGAAAAAAAAAAAAACCCACACTTATTTACCCCAAACGGCGCCTTCCTGAGTGGCGTGTAGGTGTAGGAGTAAAGTGTTAAAACAGTGACATGTATCAGCATTTTTGTTTTGATTTTTTAATTCAATACATATTTCATTACAAAATATAAGAACAAATCACAAGTAAGGAATACAAAACGCAAAACGCATACTTATCGTAACAACAACAGCGAAATATACATCATCATCATAATCATCATTATCATCATCTTCATCATCGACACCTTCAACATCATCACCTTGCTACTACTGAGAGTACTAATACCATCAATAGTACTACTACTACCACCAGAACTACCACTGTTATTACTTCTACAACCATCAAAGTGATAACGGTCACATAATAAACACTGTATGTGTTTTTTTAATCTAATTTCAGACATATGTAAACACACTAATAACCACAAACGGTAAACACAAAAAATAATAGTTAAATAAATGAAAACAAAATGACTGAACCGAGCAAATAAATTTATCAAACAGGGAAAACAAAGCAACTGACCGTTGTCATGTTATTTGGAAACCTTGCCAGAAAAAAAAAATCATTAATCCAATAAAAAAGAATGTGGGAGCCACTCTGTGACGAACTTTGTGACGGATATTTGAAGACATGCAGCATACTTTTCTATTGCATATCTTGCTTTCAAATACACGATGAAAACTTGAAATAATGGCAGATTTTTTTCATATTTACATTTGTAAATATAGAATTGGCATGTAGACATGAACCAACAATGTCCAATTATGAACAAAACAGTAGTAGAAAGAAAAAGAGGGAGGATGAGCACGAGGATTCAACAAAACAAAGCATCGTTACTACATTAGGAAAAAAAAAAATAAAAGGGGAAAAATAGAAGAGAAAGAAGATGAAAAAGAGGGACTAGAGCATGATGAAAAAAGAAAAATCACGTGAATCGAAAGAAGTCCAAAGTAATTCAGCAGTCAAGTAATTCAACAATCAGGGGCAAAAAATGAGAAGCAGATAAAAGTAGTAAGGAAACCTCTTGAATAAAAAAAAATTCTTTAATGCAGTCAAATCACAGTAAACATTTACAGAAGATCTCTCTCTCTGTCTCTCTCTCTCTCTCTCTCTCTCTCTCTCTCTCTCTCTCTCTCTCTCTCATCCATGGACCCAGTACAGTACTCACCTAAGGAAGAGTCAATGTCTGTTGGCTGCAGATGACGAGGCACTGGCTGAAAGAACTGTTTAAATACAGCGCCGGATCAGCAGACAGTGTGAGAGTGATGATAGGGAGAAGGGGGTGAGTTGAAGAAGGATGAAGATAGGAAGAAGACTGGGGGGAAAGGGGAGGGTGCAGGAGCAGGGAAAGTGGGGAAGGAGAAGAAGGGGTCGCACGTGTTGTATATCAATCAGAGCGGCCGATGTAATGAACGTCACCATGGAGCATCAGTGCCGGCTGGTGTTACCTCGTGGCTTTCCTGAGACAGCCTCGTTCGTTCGGGGCGATCCATTGAGGGATGAAATTGGAAGGCTAAACATAAAGAACAGTGGGAGTGTGGAGGACAAGGGGTCGGGGATGGGGGAAGAGAAGAGGAGGGTGGCGGTAGGTGGTAGGGCTGAAATTCAGATCACTTTTGTGTGTGTGTGTGTGTATGCGTGAGTGCCTGCGGACGCGCGCGCGCACGCAAAAAAACACACACACACACACACACACACACACACACACACACACACACACACACACACACACACATGTCAACACGCACACGCATACAGAGAGAGAGAGAGAAAGAGAGGGAGAGACAGACAGATAGACAGACAGAGACAGATAGAAGGACAGAGAGGGGGGGTGGGGATTGGGGAAAGCGAGAATAGGGTTGATATGGGGGGGGGGGGGGGGGGGGGGGGGCAGGAAAATTGATTCTAGTTGATTCTAGTATATTTGATTGACATTTGGATTTACCACTCTGGTGCTGGTTGAATACATATGTCCACAATATAGAGATGAACAAAATTCCAGAAGCATTTATTGACTGATGAGAAGCAGGAACTTGGGGTCAATTTACAACAAAGCGAGAATTCAAAACTACTTTTAAGAAGCTGTACAAGTTTGTCTACAAAGTAATAAAGAACAAACTTGTGTCTTCAAACTAATAACTCTCCCAAGCATAATTTTCCCCAGTTTGTCTACAAAGTAACAAAGAACAAACTTGTGCTTTCAAACTAATAATGCTCCCAAGCATAATCTTCGGCAGCTTTATTCAGCTGGTTACTAATGCAGCCGATTAAACAGAAACATTTTTTCTTCACTCTGCTCTTCTTAGAGTGTGCAATAACCTGAGACAGATGTTGAGATGATGATTATTTATCGACACTTCGGTGATTTGTGTAGTGTCTGATTTGTCTGTTTTAGGGTCAGGAATATGGCTACAGTTATGATGCAAGTATGTTCCTAGCAGCCCTGCGGTAAGGAAGGGTGAGGAACACACAAAATCGACTGCATTCACATTGCTGGAACCTGGCCAACTACACACACAGAAAGAAAATGGGAAGACAGGCCGACAGAGAGAGAGAGAGAGAGAGAGAGAGAGAGAGAGAGAGAGAGAGAGAGAGAGAGAGAGAGAGAGAGGAGAGAGAGATAATACGCACACAATTACATCTCTCCTACCTCCCCCCCCCCCCCCCCCCCCGTCAGCGCACACATACAGACGCAGTCGCACGCCAGCGAAGCTCGCACACACACAAAACACATGCATGCGCACACACAGATACACAGACACACATAGACACATACACACACTCACTTGCGTACACATGCGTGCGAATGCGGTGCATGCACGCGAAAGATCTATGAGCGGAAACATTGTCTAACTTAATGATGTTCAGTAGGCAATGGCCATCGCTTTCGTTATCTGGATGATCTTCAGTAGGCAATGGCCATCGCTTTCGTTATCTGGATGATCTTCAGTAGGCAATGGCCATCGCTTTCGTTATCTGAACGATCTGCGGTCACCATTTTTCTTCTTCCTTTTCTTTTCTTTCTTTCTTTCTTTCTTTTTTTTTTTTTTTGAACTGAAGTCATATTTGGGACATTGCAACTAAATGTGCTTCAGCTTTGTTTTACAGCTAGGAAACATTCCGCCTGAAAGCTGTCCGCCAGAAGAAACGTGAGGCTTTCAACGTCAGTTACATGAGGAGGATGCCACCTGTAAAGTGGAGACATTTATCACCAACAAGGAAGTCAGAGAGCGCTCAAAACAAAGCCCGGTGTCCTCCACCAGATGCAAAACGTTCCTCAAGTGGATGGGCATGTGTCACGTCTTCCCCCCTCATGACTGCTGAACCAGGTACTTTGGTGTTTTGGTATGAGGCAAGTACGTGACTAAAAAAGTTTTGTTTTTTGTAAACGAAAATGAATTATGCGTCATAGTAAAAACAGAAGAAGAAGAGGAGGAAGAAAAAGAAGTGGAAAGAAAGAAAGAAATATTACAGTCAGATGGTATCAGATAGTATGCAACTGGAGATACTTTGAAGAAAAATGAAAATCAAACTTGCCAACAAAGAAGAGGAGAGCAGTGATGGGTAGGACTCCTGTCACAGGACCCGATGACCAAAGGTGAAGCTGATCACAGCTTTCTAAAAGTGGCTGCCGTTGCCGATAGAACACAAAGTATGGTGGTGACTTGAAATAAGTATGTGAAGTATGTGAATACATGCACTGCAACTCACACATTCACACAGACACGCACACACAAACAAACATACACATGTACACACACACACACACACACACACACACACACAGAGAGAGAGAGAGATTCGCACAAAACCTGGCAGACAATCAGAAAAGTGCAAACTCTAGCACTTGAATTAAAGTACAAGAGATCGACACTTATAGTTAGATTCCTACAGATTGCTTGCATATAAGGCATCGCTGGGATCACAATTGTTGCTGTGGCGAACAAATTCAAATTCATTTGCAAATTAGGCACGCGTGCAAATATGTAGACAACATCATACCACAGTAAATCGGTGACGCATCATAAACAATAATTATGTTCGGCAACAGCATGCTACGGATGATAAATGCTGGTCACACCCCTGTCTTGCGTCGGTCCCTCGTGACAGCCGTGAGGTCATCACGTGCCTATAGGGAGAAGACGAAGAGGATGTCCTGAGCTGAACTGGCAACAGACCCCACAGCGTGACGTTTAAATCATGCTCAGGAGCTGCAGTGACGTCAGGACGTTAGATGAAGTACATGCCAGATTGCCAGCATCTCGGGGGTCTTTCTTGAATTCTGGACTTTTATTCCCTGAACTGCGACGTTCATAACTACCGGAGAAAGAAGCCTGAAAACTGCCCCCGTGATTTGTTCCGTTTCAGCTCATCTTTAAATCATGTATCACAAGCGAAACACTAAAACCGCTCCCAGACTTTACCCAGTCTAAGAGCCACCCTGAAGCTATACATTGCCAATAAACAGTAAACAAGTGGGGGTAGTCTTTGCCTAACACAGA
>JADBJO010002808.1:0-25000 GCA_016801955.1 Conus betulinus | reverse complement strand
CGCAAAACATTCATATTGGTGGTATTCGTACGCACAGACACGAACACAGACAAAGACAGACACACAAAGACATAGAACACACAGACATACACACACACGCGCGCGCGCGCCCGCCCGCCCCTCATGCATGCACGCACACACGCACACACACACACACACACACACACACACACACACACACACACACACACACACATGCGCGAACCCACGCGCATACACACATATGCACACGCGCACAACATACACATTCGCGCATACACACACACATACAAACAGTCACACACACATGCACACACATGCACGCACGCGCGAGCTACACACACACACACACACACACACACACACACACACACACACACACGCACATACACATAAATGTGCTCGTGCACACACAGACACACAGACGCACACACACACACAGACACACACACACACACACACAGACACACACACAGACACACACAGACACACACACACACACACACACACACACACACACACACACACACACACACACACACACACACACACACACACACACACACACATGTGCTCGTGCACACACAGACACACAGACACACAGACACACACACACACACACACACACACACACACACACACACACACACACATGTCCATGAAAAACGATGGAGCTAGCACGCAACAACAAAAGAAAAGTTGAAATGGGTGAAATGGATCACTGGGACAGCTTACATCAATGCAAAGGGGGGAAAAAAAAAAAAAAGCAAAAAATGACACAAAGACCCTGGCCTGCCGATAAATCACATAAAAGCTATTGGTTCTGGTTTGACGTAAAGCACACTATTCACATACACACAGCGAAAGTGACGGTGAAACCCTGAGGTAAGACTATGCAACAGTAAACACAAAAAAAAAAACAAGAGAACAACACTCAAAAACTGAAAGAAAGAAAAAAAAAAAAAAAGAAACAAAATAGCTGACCTTCACCCATAAGACTCCCCTCCCCACCTCCTTCCTTCCCGCTCCCTCACCCCTCCCCGCATTACCTCCCAGCCGCCCCTCCCCCCCCCCTCCCCACCCCCCCCATCCCAAAGGTCAAAGTGTCAAATATGAACATGATGGATCCCTGGTCCTACCTTTAGTGGCAGAACAAACCTCAGTGTCAAGACCAACACTGCACAGATGTCCAGGCCTCTTGTCCCCACTTGTTTATCGAAGGCTGGGGGGGGGGGGGGTAGCGAGGAGGTTAGATGGGGTCAAGGTCAAGGACGGGAAGGGGTGGAAGGTCGAAAGGAGTGGGGGGGGGGGGGGGGGGGGGGGGGGGGATGGGGGAGCGGGGTAAGCGATGGAAACTTTCATGCGTCAGGACAGCCCATGCTTCATAATTGCCTCTGTTGCTGTTTTTAGTAGCAGTGGTAGTGGTGCTATTGACAGAGGCGTACAAATGAATATCATACTACTGAAAGTGTCTGTGTCTCTGTGTGTGTGTGTGTGTGTGTGTGTGTGTGTGTGTGTGTGTGTGTGTGTGTGTGTGTGTGTGTGTGTGTGTGTGTGCGTGTGTGTGTGTGTGTGTGTGTGTGTGTGTGTGTGTGTGTGTGTGTGTGTGTGTGTGTGTGTGTGTGGTGTGCGTGCGTGTGTGTAGTTGCGTGCGTGCGTGCGAGTGTGTGTGTGTGTGCGCACTCGTGCGTGAGTGAGTGCGTGCGTGCGTGTGCATGTGTGTGTGTGTGTGTGTGTGTGTGTGTGTGTGTGTGTGTGTGTGTGTGTGTGTGTGTGTGTGTGTGCTTATACTGTTCGTCATTCAGTCCTGAATAAATTGTTGAAATGTGTGTGTGCGTGCGTGCGTGCGTGCGTGTGTGTGTGTGTGTGTGTGTGTGTGTGTGTGTGTGTGTGTGTGTGTGTCTGTGTGTGTCTGTGTGTGTCTGTGTCTATGTGTGTGTATAAGGAGGGGGGGGGGGGGAGGGAACAGCACGGGTTTGGAATGTAAGAGTGGGAGGGAGATCACACCAGTTCGTGCTAGACGATAACGATTTTTAGGCCTTTGAAAAAACAACCCGTTTTCCTGTGTGTTGTTCTCTATGCTGTCAGTAGACGTTCATAGAAATATATGTAAGATAATGAAATGTAACAAACACACGTACAAGTCCCGTCATTTTTGCTTCTGCCTTGCAATTAAAAACTGCGTATGATGGCATGATACTTCCCAGTGTCATTTCTCTTTGACTGTAACATGCTCATTGACTTTCCTTACATGGGGGGGAAATGAAATTCAAAAGGATGGGCAAAACCAATTCTAGTGGGTTTTACATTGATGCTTTGTATCCCCAGACAGGTCTGTGCGGTGTTTACGTTGATGGGTTGTATCTGAACACAATTCTATGTCTCTGTGGTGTCGACATTGATGAGTTGTCTCTGCAGACAGCTCTTATGTCTCTGTGGTGTTTACATTGATGAGTTGTCGCTGCAGCTGCAGAGCTCTTATGTCTCTGTGGTGTCTACATTGATGAGTTGTCTCTGCAGACAGCTCTTATGTCTCTGTGGTGTTTACATTGATGAGTTGTCTCTGCAGACAGCTCTTATGTCTCTGTTTACATTGATGGGTAGTCTCTGCACAGACAGTTCTATGTGTCGATGGTGTTTACAGTGATGGGTTGATTTGGAAGACAGTTCATTGTCTTTGAAGAGTTTAAAATGATTTATCCAAACCAACAGCGTCCTCCTGTTTCTTTTGGATTCATTTTTGTCCTTGCCTTTCTCGTTCAGTCGTGTCTTCATAGCTCTCCCCTATCAAGTTCTATTTCGCCCCACTCCTTTTTTGTACTGTGTATGTGCGCGTGGACGTGACAGGTGCCCCGGATGTGGGAGCGCGCCTGAGTGCGCGCGCGCGCGCGTGTGTGTGTGTGTATGTGTGTGTGTGTGTGTGTGTGTGTGTGTGTGTGTGTGCACGCGCGCGCGCGCGCGCGCGTGTGTGTGCGTGTGTGTGTGTGTAGGCTGACAGACAATAGAAACAGGCACACACGCGCACGCACACGCACACAGAACAAGTGCGCGAGCATGCTGCGCGCGCGCGTACACACACACACCCATACACACACGTACACACACACACACACACACACACACAGAGAGAGAGTGGAGGAGAGAGAGAGAGAGAGAGATAGAGAGAGAGAGAGAGAGAGGAGAGAGAGAGAGAGAGAGAGAGAGAGAGAGAGAGAGAGAGAGAGAGAGAGAGAGAGAGAGACAGAGAGAGAGAGAGAGAGAGAGAGAGAGAGAGAGGAGAGAGTCCAGCCATGGACAGATAACAAAAAAAATGCTATTCTAAGATCCCACAATGATGGCAATGATGATGATGATGATGATGACGATAATCTTTGTTGCAATGGCAACAGACAAAATATAAGCTTTTTTCACTAGACCCTTTTTTGGAAAAGAGACTTGACGTGACTAGAAAGCTTGAAAAAAAAAGGACAAGAAGGAAATGATAAACAAGAACTGTAACTCTTGCACCTATTACGTGACAATCATACGCCGATAACTTCTAACAAATGCTGCTTACAGCACTGATTGGATTAGCATAAATGTTGACTCTAAGCACACAATAAGGACACATTCCGAAAAAAAATGTTAAAATTTGCCCATATAGGCCTATATGTCCTGTGCTTGATATATGCACACGGCAACAACAAGGAAGGAAGTAAACAAATACATATCAACATTTTATCAAGAACAGCCTACCATAATCTTTTGACCTTGAACACACTGTAGAACAGAAACAAATACAGGTAACGTTGATTTGATTAGTATGAAAGGAAATGTTGAGTGAGGCAAGGAACAGTGAAAAATAAATAACAAACAAAAGATGTAAATCGTGCTCTTTTAATGAGACAAGTACACTTCCGTAACTCTAAATGGATGTGCTAACGGCGGCGTTAATTCGCCCGGCGCAAATGAAGACTCAAAGCACACAGAACAAGTAAAGGACCCCCTCCGCCTCCGCCTCCCCCCCCCCCCCCCCCCCCCCCCCCCCCCCCCCCCAAAAAAAAAAAAAAAAAAAAAAGCATATTCCAAGCTTGCCAGTATACCCCATACACAATCCGTGCAGTGCACACCGGAACCAGAGTTATGGGCATGTAATTGGTTCATCATGAGAGCAAGAGTTACCTTTCTTGTTTTTTTTTTTTTTTTTTTCCGCTCCCCGCCTTATCGAATTTTTTTTTACGGCAAGCCAAAAAACTAAGAAAACTTCATGTAAACAGACATGTATCCATAGAGTATGATAAAAGGAACTTGTGACCTAACACCAGTTCCCTGTTTCCTTCTAATGCAAAGAAGAATAAACAAAAATAGCGTAAAACCCAAACACACAATACAAAAAGGAACGTTAATTGATTAAAAGAAATATATTTCAACTGTATCGCCAATAGTTCAACACAAATCTACGAATATCACACCGCTGTTGTTCAGAACTGGAACTTTAAAAAATACTTTGGGAAACTCGCAACGTCTAGCTATTGTTCACAACTGGAACATTATAAAATACTTGGGGGAAACTCGCAACATCTAGTGTTTCTCGCCTGACGATCTGCCATTGTAGTTTGCCAGCCAGGACGTTGAATTTTCTCCTCCGCTTTCCTTTCCGTTCTGTGTTTTCGCGTCTGCGAAATTGTTTGTTGAAATGTTCATCAACAGCTTAAAAAAAGCTGTTTTCTTTTAATGACACAGTTTCACGCAAAACATTTCCGTTTATCATTATCTGAAGCTAGGAAAAGAATAAGTCCTAAAAAAAAAAGGGGGATACAGTTCTGCAGGATTAAACGACACCTTACTCCAAGAACTTTTGCGCCCCTTCTCTGCTACTTACATAAATTACGCGGTTGCGGCATTTTTCTATCACATATTTAACAAATAAATAAATAATAAAACGCAGTCGCCTACGTACACAAATGCAATAAATAGTACATACCTACTATCATAGCAAACTGAAATTGCATAATTCGAATAGCGATTTCAAAATAGCCATGCAATTCTTATGTAGAGCTAATACGCTCTTATAATAATAATAAATTTCACTGGTTCTTTCCCTCGCCAAATTCCCATGGCCTTAACCCTGCACGTCAATAAATGCTTTCAGTACAGTCTCCACATGATCTTTGAAACAGGTTCACCTTGACAAAAAACAATGTCAACAATCTGGATAGACCTAAAACGTAGAAGCTAGAATAAATAGATGCAAAAAAAAACAACAATAACAAAATGCGAGTGATGTAGTCTAATACACAACCCCCCCCCCCCCCCCCCCCCCCCCCCCCTCTCCGCACACAAAAAAGACTTTCTTAATACATTGGAATGCACATGCAAGTCCCAGGCCTGAAGAAAAAAAACAAATGTAGGAGGAACATGATTAGAAACATGCTAAACTGAACATAAAAAAGGTAAAGGCCACCTACTACGACAAAAGCTTCTTCACATAAATTCAACGATGTACTTGATTTGCAATTTTGCATCATTTTATAAGAACTCGTCCATCAAGCTTTTGGGTGGTGGGGGAAGGAATGCGGAAGAGGGGCTCCTGTAGGCAGAGTGAGGTGGGGGTTGGAGGAGTGACGGGGTGGAAATGGTGAGGTAGGGGGAGAGGTTGAGGAGAAGAGGTGTGTGTGTGTGTGTGTGTGTGTGTGTGTGTAGGTGTTCGCCGTTTCATTTTCCTCAGCCCCAGAACGCCATTATCCCCACCCCACTCTTTCCGCCTCCCTGTACACATCCGCGACCAGGTGTCATCGCAACATCAGTATATAGGGAGCAGTCAGTACAGGTGTCCATGCGGCAACCCACCAGGAGACACACTGCACCGCTGCTGAGTCACTTTGATGGTGGTAAGTGATGTTTGCTCTGAACCAGCACATGAAAGATCACGAGCATACAGAAGCAGATGCAAGGAAGCTACCACAGTCTTCCTGTCCACACGTGATGTGGACGAACTGCAGCCCTGGGCAAACTGACTGAACAGTCCATATTTTTCAGAGAGTAACGTCCATTTGCCTTCAAGAAAGCTGAAACCTGGGGAATTATTTTAAAGTGAGCAGTCCATGCACATGCGCGTCCGTTAAAAGGATGAAACAAACACTCACTGAACATTCAACTCCAGCTAGGTGCCAGTCGAGGCACCCCTAACGTAATGATGTCGTCCATAATCAGGACTTTCCCATTCAACATGCCACGGTAAGCTGCCAGACAGAGATTTATGAGGAACATGACAAAGCACGAACCTTCCTTACTCTCCAACGTGGAGCTGGTGGAAACGGCGGAGCCACTTACCCACCCGACAGGAGGGACGTTCCTGGCGACTGCACCCGTTTCAGTTGTGGTGACATCACTGTCCGCAGTTTTAACAGTCGCATCCTTCGAAGTGACGTTATTCTCAGCAGCTTCTTTATCCGTTCAGGTGACGTCATCGTCATTGGCATTCCCAGGGATGCTCAATTTCGTGGAGTTCTCGCTTTTTCTGCTCGTTGTTATTTCCTTGCCTGGAACATTTGTTTCATATGATTTTGAGGGTTTTTTTTTTTTTCCCAAATGGTGACGGCAATATGATGTAATGCAGTGTATTTGAATACCAAGTATCTCTCTTTAGACATATAAACCACGCATTTTCTGTCTGTTCAAGAATCAATGCACATAAAAACTCTCTCTCTCTCTCTCTCTCTCTCTCTCTCTCTCTCTCTCTCTCTCTCTCTCTCTCTCTCTCTCTCTCTTCTTTGCTAATTTCTGCCCGGTTGGGATTAAACCCAAAATTTGACTAGTCTGCCAATTCCTTGAACACGAACACACACACACACACACACACACACACACACACACACACGCGCGCGCGCGCGCGCTATCAACTCTTTTCTTGGTGTGGGGATCATTTGACGGAAAAAAGGTTCGCCGAAAGATTACCATTAACTATTCAAATACCGAGCCGTAGATGGAAAACTATAAAAAAAAAAAAAAAAAAACAAAAAAAAAAAAAAAAAAAAAGGGTCAGCCAGCACATTTTTAATTTTGTTTACAACGATAAGGCGAAAAGACCGAAAAGCAATTGTGATGACAGGGGATATGCTAGCGGCTTGTCAACCGGTCAGACAATTTGAAGACATTTCCTCTAGGATCTTCTGTCATATGCAGATAGTCGTTACATGTAGGCATCACGTGCTCTCTGGTGAAATTAATCATCAACTTAATCGCTGTGTCCGCAAGATTGAATGGAAAGTTAGACAGTGTGGATCGATTTCATTTGCGCAATGCAGCCATGTCATTCAAAATCATGTTGTTATGTCGTATTTAACAGCAGTTAGGCAATGCCAAGATTTGGTAGATTACTTCCCTTGTCCTTGACTCTTATTGTACATGCTTACTTTCATTGATCGATTTGCGTGATCGGAAGCGATTCAAGTGTTCAGATTTACTATTCATGAACACTTATCCCATCAAGCTAATTAACTGTTCTCAACTTTGAAGTAAATTTTCAAGAAGATCTACCATGTGTCATTTTAAAAGCTTCCACGCTGGAATAGATCTTGATTTACGATAACGTTTTGTGTTTTATAAGTGGTCATACCTATATTAATCAGGCTTCACCAGTTGGTTGTATAGATACTATTTACTCAAAATGAGCAGAACCGCAAGCCCCACACGTAGTGTAGCCGAAGCTAATGAGCGCATCTAGATCACGAACTACCGACAAACCATATCATCTCTCTTCCAATTAAAGAATTTGAATGAAGCGGGCGGTGCATGGTGTGGTTTGCAGAGGTCACAGAGTTACGAAGAACAACAGTGGGTCCGTTAGAGGCCCCCGGAGTCACCAGTGACCCAAACAAATCTAACGGAAATTAATGTAGCGGACAAACTTTTAGAAGTAAAAATTCTATTTAAAATTTGGGCAAAAAGAATGTTTACCCCACTAGGCAGAGTTGCAATACTGAAGTCACTTATTCTTTCAAAATTAGTTTATTTATGGATTTTATTACCTAACCCACCAGATGTTGAGATTAAATCACTTCAAAAGATGTGCTTTGATTTCATATGGGACAACAAACCAACAAAAGTCAAAAGAACATATTCCCGTACGACATTGAACACGGAGGACTAGAAATCCTAGACAGAAAAACTTTTATAAAGTCATTAAACCTAGCATGGATAAGAAAGCTATATACTGTATCTCAAAAATGGAAAATAATAATTCAGACGCTGTGTCCCAGAAGTAAACAGTCTCAGTAGTTATGGAGCAAAACGCTACACTAGATGCCGATGTAATTGTTTCTGGAGAGATGTGTTTTTTTAGCATTCGCAGATCTAAATACTAATATCGATTTAAAAAGAAAGCAAGGAAATTGTCTCTAAACCTATTTTTTACAACGAGAAATTTAAAATCGACAAAACATATTTTTTTTGGGAGAAATTGGGCACTTAACAATGTTTTCCTTGTAAAAGATCGTCTAAACGAAAGTGGTGATTTTTTAAGCTGGGAAGATTTCTGCAGAAAATATAAAATAAATGTGAACTATCTACGGTATGTCAGTTGTATACAAGCAATAAAAGAAATACATGAGAATAAGAGATATCAAAATAGACAGCAACGTTGGATATCAACATCCAAAAACACTTCAAATAGTATGCAGTGTAAAAAAAAAAGGCTCAAGATTATATTATAATCATCTACTAAAAATGCAGATAATATATATATATATATATATATATATATATATATATATATATATATATATAAACCGTTTAAGAACTGGGAGAAAAAAAAATGATACTCTTGTTGACTGGAACGTGGTTTTAAAGTTGGCTAATGAAATTAAAGAAATAAAACTGAAATGGTTTCAGTTAAGAATTAGTCATAGAATCCTTGTTACAAATGTTGTTTTGAAACAAATGGGGGTAACTAAAAATGATAGATGTACTTTTTGCAATAGTGAACGAGATTCAATCCACCACTACTAATGGCTATGTACTTACTCTAAAACTTTTTGGCAAAATCTGGAAATGTTACTTAAACAGAAAACCGCACACCATGTGCGCATGTCATTCAACGTTGAACTAATATTGTTTGGCACTGATGAAATAACTCAAACGGACGAAATATTCAATATTATTACACTATGGGCACAATATTATATCTACAAATGTAGATTTAATCAAAGTAAGCCTAGACTAAATTATTTTCGTAGAAGATTTGAAAAGAAACTATCGTATTGAAAAATATATGTATAGCTCCGAAATGCAGCTGTTGGAGTTTGAAAGAAAATGGGCGCCTTATTCAGGTCTGCTTGAGGAGTAAATGCCAAATTCTTTAAAAATATGCCTTGAAAAAGTGGAAATCGTCACATGGCCAAGGTTGGTGTCCTTTTTTTTTTTTTTTTTTTTTTTTTTTTAAACATATATATTGACTTATTAATGTCAATTATACTCAGCAATTAAATATAGGCAGTACACATAAGAAACAACAACTTCAACTAAATGCTCCTGGTATTTTTTTTCCATAATGCTTCCTCGATACTAGGCAACAACCGGCAAGAAATAGTCAGCCATCCATAAGCATTGTAAAAAGATAGGGAAGGGTGTGCATATGAAGTGGGAATGGGATTAAAGAGAGAATGAGACTTAGAGTGAAGTTTGAGTATAAGGGAGGGAGGGAAGGGTGGAGGGGGAGTGGGGGGGAGGGGAGGGAGGAAGAAAGAAAGAGAAAGGGACAAAAACTTGTGAAAATGTAAACTTCTGAAATAAATTGAAATGATGAAAATGCTGTATCAAAGCAATGTATGGTGACTATTGTGCTTCTGTTCATGTCATTGACATTATCAGCTATGTTAAATTCCATATTGGTGGAAATTACTGGAATGTGCTTGCGTTGAATGTGCCTAAGTTGGTATTCATACCTGTTTGTGTGTGTGTGTGTGTGTTTTTTGTTCTATTTTTCACAATAGCTAGAATATTTATGCATTATCAGTTTAATGTATGTGTGAAAATCTCTGCGCACTGTCCTCTTTATGCGCATATGTATTTCTCCTGTTAGCTGAATAAAGCTATTTCTCGGGAAAAAAAACAAATACACGTGACCACTACAATATACCCGAAAGCATTTCATTGACTTTTTCACCCCAAAGGCCCAATGTACCATCCCTGACACAAAAGGGAAATAACTAGTCTTCTTTTAGGAACTGCTTGGGGATTCTGTCCCTTCTCCGAATGGCTTCTTCCAGGCTTTGTGGCACATGATTATCCAGCCAGCAGTTTAACTTCCAGAGAATACGTACAAGGAAAGTTCTAAACACAGTATTTCGCAGTGTTATAGAAAACATGCTTATCTAAAAGTGTGAGTGCTACTTTGTGGAAAATATGGGGGTTTATTTCACGTTGCGTCTTCATAAAAGTATTGGGTCACAAGTGACCCAGTGGGCCTTGGTGGTCACCCAGGGCCTTTGTTTACATGGGTCGTGGGTGACCTTACAGGTGGTCACAGAAATCCCCAGTATTGAATGCTATCCCTGGCAACTAATAATGGAATTTCAGTCCACATTTGAACTTATAAAGTAGAACGAATGATCAGAAATCCTGCCATAGTGCAAAATTGACATGCGTGGGGTGCACATGTGATTTTGTCTGTTTGGGGTTTTTAGTTTTAGTTTTTGCCTTTTCTCTTCCTGTTTTTTTGTGGGGGAAGCATTTGATATAGTATTATTGCAATGTAACGCCTATATAGCGCCTATTCTCGGCTAGAGACCAAGCTCTAAGCGCTTTACAATCAACACTCATTTACACAACGGGCTGCCTACCTGGGTAGTGCCGACTGAAGAGCTGCCAGCTGGCGCTTCATTCAGTCGTTTCCCGTGTCATCCAGTCAGTATCGTTCAATATCGATCACTCATTTTCCTTACTTCCTTCATTCTTTCCGTTTCTCACTCAGGGTGTATGCTATGTGTAACGTGTGTCATCCATACCAACGGCCAAACTGGCCTACTCTTCCGAATGTTGGTGATGGGATTTTACGTGTGTGCAAGATGTTATGCGTGCATTCACACACAGAACCTCGGTTTATAGTCTCATTCGAAGGACTGTACGAGAAATGGAGTCAGAACCAATGTTAACTCCGAGGGAAAAAATCCCCCTGTACCGAAACGCCCCGGCGAAGGTTCGAACCCGCAACCCCAGGATCACCAAGATTACGAGTCAAGCGCTCTACCAACTGAGCTATTCCGGCTCCCTATTATTGCAATGTATAATAGAATCTGTATGATATTCTGAGAAGACTGGAAAATATAAGCTGCCATGCAAGGGAAAAACATGGCGCATTTTCTCTCTAAAAAGGTGTTCTTACTGATGAAAAGTTAACTAATGTAACCAAATGTGAAGTTCGGAATATATTAAAAAAAAAACTGTACAATTTGTGTATGAACTTAATAGGAGAATGGCTGAATGTGAAAAGAAATGATGCTGACAAGTTCTGAAGTGTACACTGAGATGTAAGAATAAGTCATTTCGTCACCCTAACGGCACAGTGGATCATCGGCGGAAGAACAGAAGAAAGGTCATTTTCTTACTCCAAAGCCCAGTGGGTCATCCATGAAACAAGACAAAAACTAGGTCAGCATCATGATAAAGTAAATCTGGTTGGTGATCCTCATTAGTAGCCTTGAAATGTACCTCTAAAGCAAATGCCATAATTATCTTGCAGTTAAAACACATCTTGGGCCTCTGAGGGCTCAGTGAAGATTAAATACAGCTTACCGGTGCTCTACTGATAGCCCTTCTGAACTCAGAACGGTTTGAATAGACTGTGAGATCGACTGGAGCAATTCAATTTCTGTGTCCAAATCTAACACATTTTATACCCGAAGTATAGAGAACTTGAATATCATAGCCGCATCAAATGACATTTCCTTTCAAATCAAGAAAGCAAATTCAGATCGTATGACCACCAAGTGATTTCTATTGATGACAGCATTCATATGGTTAGGGCCCACTTCCCTTCACGCAAACTTGAACAGTTCTGCAAAATTTTAGAAAGAGAGGGGGCTAGTTACCGCCAAGGACATGGCAAAATGGGGTACATGACAATTATATAATATATATATATAATATAATATAATATATATATAATATAATATAATATAATATAATATAATATATAATATAATATAATATAATATAATATAATATAATATAATATAATAGGATAGGATAGGATACAATATAATATCATAGCATTTATCGTAGCATATAACATCATGCACTATAAGATAATAATGTAATATAACATAGTATATCATGTATCATGTCATCATCTCAAATCATATCACACCACATCATATCATGTCATATCATATATCATATCATATCATATCATATATCATATCATATCATATCATATCATATCATATCATCATATCATATCATATCATATCACATATCATAACATATATCATATCATATATCATATGGTATCATATCGAGTCATATCACATCATATTGTATTATTTTGCTTTCACAAACCAAAAATTTGCCATGTGAAAACATTGTTTATATTGCCACATCACTGAATCCGTTTGTATTCGATTCTCTCGTGAGAAGCGCATGCGACTATCATTTCCCCACGCGAATACGCACGACTCACCTACGTTCGGCGTACCGTTTGGTTCCCACGCTGTCAGTCACTGTCACTCAGCCGCCCGTAAAGCCCCACCCTCTTGGCACGTGACTTGTAGGTTCTCGTTGATTGGTAGTCACGTGTAGCCGGCACAAAACTGATGCGAGCGACCTTTGTCGAAATTTTTCCCGTCAAAACAGCTACTGATGAATGCGGACCCCCCCCCCCCCCCCCCCCCCCCCCCCCTTTCTTCCTCCCTTTTTCCCTACTATGATCATAATTAGTAGTAGTAGTAGCAGCAGAAGAAGTAGTAACATTTTAACCCGCATCGTCTCCCTCCCAAGCAGCCTCGTTTCCATTCCACAGCCATTTTGCGCCCTTGCTGAGGATAGGAGTGCCTGTCTGTTGATGTGTTTGATGTCATGAGCTGAGTTCTTAACATGCTTTGTTGGCGTTGGTTTGAATGTTTGTCTTGCCTGAAGACAAATACGACACGTTTTGCTCTTTTTGTCTCAAACAGATCGAAACGCGTCGTGTTTGTCTTGTAATTTGTTCGTTTCTTTCGTTTGGTGGAATGGACATTTTTCTTTAAGTTTGTTTTTATTTTGCCCTGCAGTCACCTCAGTGAGAAAAGAATTGTTTGACAGCAATAAAAACACCCTCATTGTTTCCCACGTGTAAATGATGGTGAATGTGTCCTATAACGCCTCTCCGTGTGTGTGTGTGTGTGTGGAGACAGCATGGGAAGGGGGTGTATGGCGGGGATGAAAGCCTTTCTAGCTGAGATCACAATTTTGGGTTTTTTAACATACAAACTATTTGTCTGTGCATTGTTCTCTGTGCTGTCAATAGACATGCATAAAAATGTTCGTAAAATTACTAATGTAATATGCATACGTATATATTCCGTCCGTTTCTCTTTTGTTTCTGCCGATCACGATACAGACAAAATCTTGGCACAAACGACACACAAGTCCTCAGCTTTCTACCATTCATTCGATGTCTGACCGACATTCCCTGCCTTGTCCAGGGGCAGTACTCTTACGCTGTTCAGGGTGATTTCCCCTGATGGCCCACACTCTCTTCAATCCTCGCACGAACAGTTCTTAGAGAGTTATCAAGTCGTCATCAGTAGCCCCCCACCCCCACCCCCACCCACCCCCACCCCCGCTTCTCCACACACACACACACACACACACACGATCACATGCGCAGAGAGAGAGAGAGAGAGACAGACAGAGAGACAGACAGACAGAGACAGACAGACAGAGAGAGACAGAGAGAGAGAGAGAGAGAGAGAGAGAGCCAGACAGACAGCCAGTCAGACAGCCAGACAGACAGACAGAGACAGACAGACAGACAGACAGAGACAGACAGACAGAGACAGAGACTGAGGAGAGAGAGAGAGAGAGAGGGAGAGAGAGAGAGAGCCAGACAGACAGCCAGTCAGACAGACAGGGAGACAGACAGACAGACAGACAGACAGACAGACAGAGACTCTAGCCATGTATAGGTTAACATTGAAAACACTGCCATTCTAGGATTCCTCAATCCTTTATTGCACGAAAAAATGATACCTCAAGCACTTTCAATACACTTACCAAACCTCTCTTGAATTGACAGAATAATGGTAGTCTTGTACATGGGGTGGAGGTCTGGAGGGGTATGGGGGAGGGAGGAGGATTCTTCACATCTAGACGTTTCTGCTGCAATGTTATATGCGGTATGACTGTCAATGTCTGTTACATTTGTGTCAATGCCTTTTACGCTGCAAGGAAGGAGATGGGGAGGGGGCAGACAGTAGCCGTTTATAGTGCTTTTTTTTTTTTTTTTTTTTTTTTAGGAAATGCTAACACAAAAACGTGCAATAAGGGGAAAGGAAAAAAAGAAAAACAGAAGAAGAAACAGAAGGAAGGCAAGGGGAAGGGGGGGGGGGGGGGGGGTGACGAGGAGGGGGTGGGGGGGTCGTGGTTGGATGAAAGAAAGCCAGGATTGTCATAATTCTTTAATGAAATATCAGCAATAATAAGAATAATGATAGCACAACAATAACATCAATACTAATACAACAGTGACAGTAATAACATGTTTAGCAAGTAATAGACTAAGCAATCAAAAAGCATGTACAAGTGAGTATGGAAAATAAAACGTTTAGATCACACACACACACACACACACACACACACACACACACACACACACACATATATATATATATATATATATATATATATATATATATATATATATATATAATATCCAAAAAAAAAGACACGAGGACAACAAGCTGTCGATTGAAAATGAAATAGTGTGTGTGTGTGTGTGTGTGTGTGTGTGTGTGTGTGTGTGTACATGTATATCATATGTATTTCTGTCAGTTTTTCAACCGATCAAATTACAAGCGTTATAAAATTGATAACTTCAACTTCCTGTCATCTCAAAATAATCTCTGTCCGGTCAGTGGTATCGTACACACACACACTCTCTCTCTCTCTCTCTCTCTCTCTCTCTCTCCTCTCTCTCTCTCTCTCTCTCTGTCTCCCTCCCCCCCCCCCTCTCTCTCTCTCTCTCTCTCTCTCTCTCTCTCTCTTCTGTATGCAGTATATGAAAAGTGTGCGTGGAGAGCTGAGAGGGGTGAGGTAGTAAGACTTTCTATGGGTCCACCGAAAGAGAAAGTTTGGAGTGTAAGTGCATCAAAACGACAATAGTAATTGATATGGATCCTTCTACACCCTTCACACCCCACCAATCCCCCGCTCCCCGTCTTCCTACCTCACCCCTTCCTTTCTCTCCCTCCACATCCCACTTTCTCATAATCCCAGGACAAGAAAGGTCCTCAGGCTTCTCCATGGTAACTGTTATCGGGAGCATCTGGCAGGACGTCCTGTAACTCTTCGTCAGCGCCCTCTGCACTGCTCAGCTCTTCAGCATCGCACAGAAAAGAGAAAAAGGAAAGAGGAAGAATAAACTGTGAGGACGAAGTCGTAACGACTCAACACACACCAGAACGGAGAGATGGGTGAAATGAACAGAGTTCACGGCAAAGACTGTGATGGTGGAGGATACACAGGTCATATGGTAACCCTCCTCTTCCCCTTCCAAAACTGAAACACTTGTGGGTGAAGGGATGGGAGGGATGAGTGGGCAAACCGTGCCAGACAAGGTGGGTCAGACAGAAGGGAAAGGAGCAGCGCCCCCGTAGCGTTCAAAAAAAAACCCCAACCACTGAGGTAGTCCAGGACACTGAAATCAAAGGCAGAATGAAGAGCGGAACTGAAGCAGACTGGTAAGGAGGCGGTGAAGATGCCCAGGAACCCCGATCCGGGAACCCTAGACCACTGGCAGCGGCACTGACGTTCAAATCCCGGCTCGATGCATGATGAAGTGAGGGTCCTCTGTATCCTGAGGACTCCTGAGATGACTGACCATCTGTACAGTGATGGACCGGCCAAAGGGGTGATCTGACGCTGAATCTCTTCACACATCTCTGGAATCCAGTTCTGAAGGGGCCTTGCACTGCAACAGCATGTCACGTGACTATAGTACAGCCGAAGGTCAGAGTCATGTCGGGTGTTGGGGTTTGTAATCAAGTGCCGCTTCATGGAACATCAGACAGAGAGAGAGAGAGAGAGAGAGAGAGAGAGAGAGAGAGAGAGAGAGAGAGAGAGAGAGAAATGGGAGAGAGAGAAAGACAGACAGACAGACAGACAGGCAGACAGAGACAGACGGACAAAGAGAGATAGGAGGGGGGGGGGGGGAGGGAAAGAAAGGAATGAGAGAGAGAGAGAGGGAGAGAGAGAGAGAGGGAGACAGGGGGGAGGACACAGACAGGCAGACACAGACAGACGGACATACACACAGAGAGAGAGAGAGAGAGAGAGAGAGAGAGAGAGAGAGAGAGAGATTCAAATTCAATTTGTTCATATAGGCCCATCGTCCTTTCAATGGGGATAAACAGAAACGCGATGCAGCGAATTCTCACTGACATTAGTCGTCTGTATAATTATGACTATTTTCGTCTGTTAAACAGGCAGACAGTGACTTATTTGACAGTGTGACAGTGTCTTCACTTGACTAAGACATAGACTAGAAGTTCACTGGCGAGTGCACAGACCTCCGCCATGGTTTAAACGAATCTGGGATCCGTCCCTTGAGTCAGTTTTAAAACACATCATGTATACACTCAGTTCGGTAAAGCTTCAAAACCATTTTCATTTGAATACATACCATAGTACGGACGTTTGACTGTAGTGTTGGTCAGGAAATTTGAGCAACACTGTAGGAGACGCACCCAAGAGGGGGGTTAAAACCGGACTGCGTTGATTCTAGTTTTCCTAACTGAGCCTGTGGCAAATCAACTCTGGGCTGGTCATGGGCTGACCAATTCCACAAATATACATGGCTCTGATGGAATCGACCCCCCTCCCGCACTCCCTCAACCCGGACCCACCACGTAGGCTACTGGTTCTCTTAACTGCAAAAAATCATTTCGTCTGTTTCGTTTTTGGCCCAACTCTCCACAGCATTTTTTTGCCCACAGTTTAGGAAGCTGCTGGACCCTGATATGGTTCTGTGATGAAGTGAAAAGTCATCATATTACTCCATGTGACGTGTCTTTGTCAAGTACATAAGGTGCACAGTGATGTTGCCAGCTTCTACTATGTCCGACCCACATGCAGAGCAACGATTTTTTCTTTGTCATAATGATGGTAGATTTCATGGAAAACGAAACACGTTTATATCACGTTTGATCATCTCTGGAAGACCCAACGGTTTCAGCCTCAAAATCTATACTGTCAGAGCCAGAGAACCACGTAACGTTTTCAAGAAACTGTAATTAATCTTATATACACAAACAGACAGACAGACAGACAGACAGACTGACTGACAGAATGGAGTGGGGAGGGGTGGGGGAACGGACTGGCATCTGTCAATAGGCAGCAGATGATTACCTTTTTGCATGTAGCTGGACTATGCACAATCAGAAGAGGAATCCATTTCAGCCTCGATGTCCACTTGCTTAAGATGATCAACCGTGACATCATCATCAAAGTCCAGTAGGTACAGCATCAAACTGTTCAGGCCGACTCACAAAAATGCGAAACTCCAGGGCAGCTGAAGGCCACACAAGGCGTTGGGACCTTACAAAAATCTCCTGGAGTCGTGACTATTAGCATAGTGATGGATGTCGTCTACCTTTTCATGGAGCCGTCAGTCCCGCCGTGTTCTCACTTGGTCCTCAACAGTCTGACCGCTGTTTGAACATGCGGCTTTCTTGCAGGCGGAACATGAGTCACTGAGGTGTGCCTTAGCAGCACGGTCTGTTTCGTCCAAGGTTGGAATGATTTATGCATCATTTCCATGAACTCGTTGTTGTTCTTCCTTTACAAATGGCCAGCAAGCCCGAAGATGATGGATCAGATCATGTCTCTGCAGCAGCCCTGTCTTCTTTGTCACTGCTGCTGAAGCAGGTGTCCTTTAGAGCATTTCCGATGACTCCGAAGAAGTTGATGCGTGACGTTTATGGCTGAAAAAAGAAAAAAACAAAATTGAAGCAAGACGTTAAATGAAAACACACTGCAGTTTGATTATGAAAAATGAGTATGAAAACAGATAAAAAACAAACAAAAAAAAATAATACTAGTTGTAAAATACATCAAATAACATTGAACATGCTGCTTTGTCTGAAATTCCAAAAATTGTCAAAGCTGGATGGTAAAGAAGATGGAGAGCGGGAGGGGATGGAGGAAGTGAAATACTAATGGTGAACAGTCAATCTGACACAAAAATGACAGTAAAATTAACAAAGAAATCCGACATTGCCTGCTATCATTTGGTCCAGTAATATGGGATTTTCAGCTCTTTGTCGATGCAATCCAGGGCCATTATACATAGCTCTTTTATCCTCTGTCAGCGCTGCTGTTACCGACTGTGCCAGGAGTGACTGAGATCCGTCTACTGACAAACATTCCTCTTCACATACTCTGATCTCCCTTGCGTATCATAAAATTCACAAGCATACCGATCAAACATTATATCTTGATTTTTTTTTTCTCTCAAAGTTTCCCCATTGTTTCAGTCGCACGTTCTGCCTGAGGCGTTAGGAAGCCAACGTACTGTGATCTGGCATTGAGCTGATTGTGAACGATTCCTACGGTCAGTGGAATATCTGTCATGTATCACGGATGGAATATCATTGCTATCGCCAGCCTCTCATAAATCCTATCCATTTACAAAACAATGAAGGCAAAGAGACACAGCGTGGTGGCATCTGGTGACAATAATTTGATTCGTGTTTTGGTTCATCATAGACATCAAGGCCAGCAAAGCTTTTGCAGGTCAAGTCAATGGCCCCAAAAGTTATGAGCGCACTGTTGGAACAAATACTAATCTGATCCATCAGCTAACAAAGAATAGTGCTTTTAGAAACAGAAACAGACCTACCTATTCATAAAATATCCTACAAGCTGTTTGAAGCAACACTTTTTTTTTCTCAAAATTCTCAATCTGCTCAGCGAAGATTCTGTAGCTACCGGAAATACTTACGGTTTGACACAGCGGCGGGTGTGTGGAACTTCTTCCATCAGTTCTTGCACCTCTCGGTCCGCTTCATCTGAGCTGTTCGCCCCTTCAACATCAATCACCTGAGAGGCTGAGGAGGAGGAGGAGGAGGAGGAGGAGGAGGAGGAGGAGAGGAGGAGGAAGCTGGGAGGAAGAGCTTGAAGCATGAGGACGTAGAATGGGAGGTAGAGCCTGAACCAAGGTGTCATTAGAGGGAAGGCCGTTGGTGTGGAGGAGGCGCTACCAAAGAAACTGGTGACTGGGGGTAAAGGGGGGACCGAATTATAGGAAAAGAATTGGGAGGAGGTAGTACCCTGGAAACTGGGATACCCTGCGGGTACAGGTGGGACCACATTATAGGAAAGGGGTTGGGAGAAGGTATTAGCCTGGAAACTGGGGTACCTTATGGGTACAGGTGGGACCACATCATAGGAAATTGTCGGGTGTAACTGGAGGGATGTCCCGTCTCAGGCATGATGGGGTAGCGAGACGAATATGCCATAGCACCCACGTAATGTGGCATGGAATGGAACTGGGGTGATTCTGGACATTGAAACCAGGCACAGAAGGAAGAGATGGAAGAGATGGTACTGGAACACACTGATTTGGAAGCACTGACGACGGGAGGGAACCCAAACCTGGGTATCCCGAACTACTGGCTGCAGCACCAGCGTTCAAATCCAGGCTTCGCGCCTGGTGAAGTTGGCCTTCCCTTTCCAGAAGGCGTGGTCTGACCAGCAGGTCAGCAAAATAGCTCCGGAGATGATCGGTGACCTGTCTGGTGACGGCCTGGCTGAGGAGCTGCTCCTGTCCCTGGACCTCTTCAACACATCATCTCTGGAATCCCGCTGTGAAAGGGCAGTGGGCTGCAACAGCGAGTCATGGGGATACAGTGCGGCTGACTGCCAGTGATGTGATGGTTTTCAGAGCAAGTGTGAATCTAAGAGAGAGAGAGAGAGAGAGAGAGAGAGAGAGAGAGAGAGAGAGAGAGAGACAGAGAGACAGACAGACAGACAGACAGAGACAGAGAGACAGACAGACAGAGACAGAGGACAGACAGACAGATAGGCAGACAGACGGACAGATAGGCAGACAGACGGACAGAAAAAACGAGTGAACAAACAGAATCAAGCTGAAAATAACCCTTTCAGGGGAAGTAAGAGGAGCCTTATAGACTTGTTTGGGGCGTGTTGCTGGAGGTACGTATCAAATCGCTGTGAGCACAGACCGACTCACCCGTGAGCAAATACTGACAGGCGTGGTCGACAGTCTGTACAAGGCTCATCTCTGCTGCCTTGTTCTGAAACAATATCCCCGCATCGAGTAGAATTGTTGTGAACGACATGCTAGAAGGCTGCAAACAGCCACTTTTGACTCTTAGACATACCCAATACAAACAGCTATATGACGGGTGGGGGGGTCCTGAATTCCGCACTGCCTGCTTATAGCACACTGTTACGTTTTGAACACAGTCACGTAGACTGACAAAGATCTTAATGAACAGAGTAGAGACTTTTCTCACTTGAAGTAATCACATAAAATTCACACGTCGTATGGTACACAATCTTGCTATGACATTACGATGACTTTTCAATACTTGGCATAAACCAAGTTTCCGGCATTCATCTTATAGTGTTTACAGTGTGTGTTTAACCTTGCATCCCAGGCTGGTGTGTGTGTGTGTGTGTGTGTGTGTGTGTGTGTGTGTGTGTGTGTGTGTGTGTGTGTGTGTGTGTGTGTGTGTGCGTGTATGTGTGTGTGCGTGTGTGTATGCGTACGCGTGCGTGCGTGTGTGTGTGTGTATGTGTGTGTGTGTGTGTGTGTGTGTGTGTGTAGAGAGAGAGAGAGAGAGAGAGAGAGAGAGAGAGAGAGAGAGGCAGACAGACAAAGAGATGATGATGATGATGATGATGATGATGATGATGATGATGATGGTAATGATGATGCTGACGATAATCTTTGTTTGCAATGGCAACAGACAAATATAAGTTTTTTTTTTTTCACTAGGCCTTTTTCTTGGAAAGAGACTTGACGTGACTAGAAAGCTTGAAAAAAAAGGACAAGAAGGAAATGATAAACAAGAACTCATGCACCCATGACGAGACAATCATACGCCGATAACTTCTAACAAATGCTGCTTACAGCACTGATTGGATTAGCATAAATGTTGACTCTAGGCACACAATAAGGACACATTCCGAAAAGAATAGTCCAAACTTGCCCTATAGGCCTGTATGTCCTATGCTCGATACATGCACACGGCAACAACAGAGCAAGTGAACAAAAATACATATCAACATTTTTTCAAGAACAGCCTACCATAATCTTTTGACCTTGAACACACCGTAGAACAGAAACAAATACAAGTAACCTTGATTTGTTTAGTATGAAGCGAAAAGCTGAATGCGGCAAGGAACAATGAAAAGTAAATAACAAACAAAAGATGTAAATCGTGCTCTTAATGAGACAAGTACACTTCCGTAACTCTAAATGGATGCTGCTAACGGCGTTAATTCGCCCGGCGCAAATGAAGACTCAAGGCACACAGAACAAGTAAAGGGCACCCCCCCCCCCCCCCCCCCCCCCCCCCCCCCCCCCCCCCAAAAAAAAAAGCATTTTCCAAGCTTGCCAATATACCCATACGCAATACATGCAGTGCACACAGGAACCGGAGTTACGGACACGTAACTGGCTTGTCAAGGCCTTTCTTGTTATTTTTTGTTTTCCCGTTTTTACGGCAAGCCAAAACTAAGAAAACTTGATATAAACAGACGTGTATCCAAAAGGTATGAAAAAAGAAACTTGTAGCTAATACCAATTCTCTGTTTCCTTCTAATGCAAATAAGAATAAACAAAAAATAGCGTAAAACCCCAAGCACACAATACGAAAAAGAAACGCCAATGATAAAATCAAGGTTCGCTTGCTTGATCCCCAATAGTTTAACATAAGTCTGCAAATATGACACAGCTACTATTCAGAAATGAAACATTAAAAGAAATCTGAGAAACTCACGAGGTTTAGTACTCCTCGCCTGAGGAGCTCCCTTTTTAATTTGAACAGCAGGGCGTTAAACTTTCTCCGCCGCTTCTTCTCCGTTCTCTGTTTTCGCGTCTGCGAAATCATTAGTTGAAATGTTCAAATGCCAAGCAAAGATGACAAAATATAAGCAAAATAAAAATTACACTTTACTGGCACAATTTCACGCAATACAGTTCCGTTTATTATTACATGAAGACAGAAAAAAAAAATGGCTCCAAAAAAGGGACGCAGTCCTGCAGGATAAAACGACGCCTTTCTCAAAGGACTACTGCGCCCCTTCTCTGCTACTGACATAAATTACTCGGTTGCTGACATTTTTCTGTCACATTCTAACAAAAAAAAACAAACAAACAAACAAAAAACAAAAAAAAAACCCAGTTATCTACGGTACAAAACAATGCAAGAAATAGTACCACGGGCAAGGGATGTTCGAAACCGGACATAATATCAAATTAGAGATGTTCTCGACGACTAGTACTCCTCGTCTGACAAACTTCTGCTTTTTTTTACTACTCATTTCTTACGTTGTTTTATACCGTTGATGATTGTATTTTCAATCGATTTCTTCGAATGTGATGGACAAAAAGTCATAATACAAAGTAAAAAATGAGTGACGCTCATCATGTTCTCTCATATCAAACAGAAATTGCAGAATGTGAATAGCGAATTCCAGACAGCCGTGAAAATTTGGTGTACAGCTATAATGCGCTCTAGTATTAAATTTCACTCCTTCCCCCATGGGCCCTCATCCAGTCTTGAAAAAAAAAAAAAAACAAGTGATTATCTAATGGTTTCAGTACGTACAGTAATCCACTCCATCTTTCAAACAGGTTCTCTTTGACAATCAGTGACAGCAATCTGGATGACCTGAAATGTAGAAAAAATTCGAATAGATAAATGCAACAATAACAAAATATAACTGACGTAATATGATGAATACGCGCCCCTCCAGAACAAAAAGACTTTCTTAATGCATGGGCATGCACACTACTCGACAACGTGGAACTGGTTAGTGGAAACGGCTCAGCGACTTCCCTGTCCGACTGGAGGGAGATAGTTCCTGGCGACTGGGTTGTAGAGGTCACAGACTTACGAAAAAACAACAAAGGTGTTCCGTTGGAGGTCCCCGGAGTCACCAGTGATCCAAAATAAATACACGTGACCACTACAATATATCCGAAAGCATTCCATTGAATTTTTTTCCATCCCAAAGGCCCAGTGTGTGTATCCTGACACAAAAGGGGATACAACTAGTCTACCTCGAGGAACTGCTTGGGGATTCTGGCCCTTCTCCGAATGGCTTCTTCCGGGCTTTGTGGCACATGATCATCCAGCCTAGCAGTTTAACATCCAGAGAATACGCACAAAGAAAGTTATAAACACAGTATTTCGCAGTATTATAGAAATCATGCGCATCTAAAACTTCGACATGTTACTTAGTGGAAGATATGGGGTTTCATTTCATGTTGCGCCTTCATAAAAGTATTGGGTCACGGGTGACCCAGTGGGCCTAGGTGGTCACCCAGGGCCTTTGTTTACATGGGTCGTGGGTGACCCAAACAGAGGTGGTCACAAAAATCCCCAATATTGAACGCTATCCCTGGTAACTAATAATGGAATTTCCGTCCACATTTGAACTTATAAAGTAGATCGAATGATCAGAAATCCTGCCATAGTGCACAATTGACATGTGTTGGGGGTGCACATGTGGCATTGTCTGTTTGGGGTTTTTAGTTTTAGTTTTTCGCTTTTTCTCTTCCTTTTTTTGGTGGGGGAAGCATTTGATATAACATTATTGCAATGTATAATGTAATCCTTAAAATGTTCTGAGAAGACTGGAAAATATATAAGCTGCATTGCAAGGGAAAAACATGGCCCGTTTTCTCTCTAAAAAGGTGCTGTTACTGATGAAAAGTTAACTAATGTAATCAAATGTGAAGTTCGGAATATATTAAAAAAAAAACCCAGCTGAACAATTTGTGTGTGAACGTAATAGGAGAATAGCTGAATGTGAATATAAATGATGCTGGCAAGTTTTGAAGTGTGCACTGAGATGTAAGAAAAAGTTATTTCGTCACCCAAACGGCCCAGTGGATCATCGGTGGAAGAACAGAAGAAAAGTCAATTTCTTACTCCAATGCCCACTGGGTCATCCACGGAATAAGACTAAAAACCTAGGTCAGCATCATGATAAAGTAAATCTCTTGAAATGTACCTCTAAAGCAAATATCATAATTATCTTGCAGTTAAAACACATCTTGGGCCTCTGAGGGCTCAGTGAAGATTAACTACAGCTTGCCGGTGCTCTACTGATAGCCCTTCTGAACTCAGAACTGTTTGAATAGACTGCGAGATCGATTGGAGCAATTTCTGTGTCCAAATCTAACATATATTGTTCCTGAAGTATAGAGAACTTGAATATCATAGCCGCATCGAATGACATTTCCTTTCAAATCAAGAAAGCAAATTCAGATCATAGGACCACAAAGCGATCTCAATTGAAGAGAGCATTCACATGGTTAGAGCCTACTTCACGCAAACCTGAACACTTCTGCAAATTTATTGAGCGATCCCTTTTCCTCAGCGAACCTGGGATCGCCGTAACACACACACACACACACACACACACACACACACACACACACACACACACACACACACACACACACACACACACACACGCACGCACACACACACACACACACATACACACACACGCGCGCACGCGCGCGCGCGCGCGCGCACACACACACACACACACACACACATATTGAAAAATCAGCAGCTGT